>CM045739.1:5000-162500 GCA_024760905.1 Plotosus lineatus
TAATTTTAATTCTTAATTCTTAATTTAATTCTTAATTTTTAATTTTCAATTCTTAATTTACCTCATCTCTTAATTTCTAAATTTTAATTCTTAATTCTTAATTTAAATTTTAATTTTAATTTTAATTTTTAATTCTAAATTTTAATTTTAATTCTTTAATTTTTAATTTCTTAATTCTTAATTTTTTAATTTTAATTCCCTTAATTTTAACCTTAATTTTAATTTTTAATTTTTTAATTCTTAATCTTCTAATTTTAATTTTAATTTTTAATTTTAATTTTTTAATTCTTAATTTTAATTTTAATTTTTAATTTATTCTTAATTTTTAATTTAATTTTTAATTTTAATTTTAATTTTTAATTTTAATTTCTTAATTTTAATTCTTTAATTTTTAATTTCTTTAATTTTAATACTTTAATTTTAATTTTAATTTCTTTAATTTTAATTTTAATTTTAATTTTTGTTTTAATTTTTAATTTTAATTTTAATTTTAATTTTTAATTTTAATTTTTAAATTTTAATTTTAATTCTTAATTTTTAATTTTAATTCTTTTAATTTTAATTTCTTTAATTCTTAATTTTAATTTTAATTTCTTTAAATTTTAATTTTTAACTTTAATTTCTAAATTTTAACTTTTAAATTCTGAATTTTAAATTTTAATTCTTAATTTTAATTTAAATTTTTAATTTAAATTTTAATTTTAAATTTTAATTCTTTAATTTTAATTTTTAATTTTAATTTTTTAATTTTTAATTTTAATTCTTTAATTTTAATTTAATTCTTGTTTTAATTTTTAATTTTAATTTTTAATTCTTAATTTTTAATTTTAATTTTAATTTTTAATTCTTTTAATTTTAATTTTAATTTTTAATTTTAATTCTTAATTTTTAATTTTAATTTTACCTTTTAATTTTTAATTTCTTTAATTCTTAATTTTGTAATTTTCTAATTTCTAATTCTCTTTAATTTTTAACTTTAATTCTAATTTTAATTTTAATTTTTTAATTTTGAAATTTTAATTCTTTAATTTTTATTTTAATTTCTTTAATTTTAATTTTAATTTTAATTTTTAATTTTAATTTTTAGATTTTTAACCCCCTTTAATTTCTAATTTTAACCCCACCCCCAACCCCAACCCCAACCCTTTTAACTCCTAACCCCCAACCCTAAACCTAACTCCCTAACTTTGACTCCCTACCCCAACCCTAACCTCTAACCCTAACCCCAACCCTAACTCAACCCCCAACCCCTAACCCAACCCTCAACTCCCAACCCCAACCCTAATCCCAACCCCAACCCTGACCCCAAGCCCCAGCCCTATACCCTGACCCGAACTACTAAACCCCAAACCCTAAACCTCCTAGCTCCTAACCCCAACCCTATATCCTGACTCCACACCAGAGGGACCCTAACCTTAAGCCCCAGCCCTATACCCTTACTCCCAACTCCTAGCTCCTAGCCCCAGCCCTATACTCCTGACCCCAACGTCTAGCTCCTACCCCCAACCCCTATACCCCGATCCCAACCTACACCGTGAGGACCCTAACCTTAAGCTCCCAGCCCTATACTCCTGACCCTAAGCCCCAACCTCCCCTAACCCGTAGGGACTCCTAACCTTAAGCCCCAGCCCTATACCCTGACCCTAAGCCCTCAGTCTAGCCCCAGCCCTATACCCTGACCCGAACCCCTTACCCCAAACCCTAAACCCCAACCCTATACCCCGATCCCAACCTACACGAGGGGACCCTAACCTTAAGCCCCTAGCCCCAGCCCTATACTCCTGACCCCAACCTCTAGCTCCTAACCCCAACCCTATACCCTAATCCCAACTCACACGAGGGACCCTAACCTTAAGCCCCTAGCCCCAGCCCCTGACCCCAACCTCTAGCTCCTAAGCCCAACCCTATACCCCGATCCCAACCTACACATAGGGACCCTAACCTTAAGCCCCTAACCCCAGCCCTATACCCTGACTCCAACCTCTAGCTCCTAACCCCAACCGTATACCCCGATCCCAACCTACACGTGAGAGGGACCCTAACCTTAAGCTCCCTAGCCCCGGCCCTGACCCCAACCTCTAGCTCCTAACCCCAACCAGATACCCCGATCCCAACCTACACGAGGGGACCCTAACCTTAAGCCCCCTAGCCCCGGCCCCCTGACCCCAACCTCTAGCTCCTAACCACAACCCTATACTCCCAATCCCAACCTCTACACGAGGGACCCTAACCCCTGCCCCAGCCCTGTATACCCTGACCCCAACCTCTAGCTCCTAACCCCAACCCCAACCTACACTGAGACCCCAACCTCTAGCTCCTAACCCCAACCTACACGAGGGACCCTAACTCTAGCTCCTAACCCCAACCCTATACCCTGACCCTAACCTCTAGCTCCTAACCCCAACCCTATACCCTGACCCCAACCTCTAGCTCCTAACCCCAACCCTATACCCTGACCCCAACCTCTAGCCTCCTAACCCCAACCCTATACCCTGACCCCAACCTCTAGCTCCTAACCCAACCCTATACCCTGACCCCAACCTCTAGCTCCTAACCCCAACCTTACACTTCACACCTCCCCACTGATGACCGAACTCGAGGCTGCCCTAGGCCCTGCTCGCCCCAACCTATGACTGAGGGGAATCTTGCTTCCTGGATGGCTGGCTCCGAGGGGTCCGAATGGCGGGGAAGGACTGCATAAAGGAGCGCACCGGTGTACACTGGGGACTCCTGGCTCTTAGGGAAGCCGGAGGGCTAGCCTCAACATCTTACCCTAACCTCTAGCCCCTAACTCCAAAACTCCTCGGCCCAGGCCCCATTCCTGTGGCCTTTGCCTGCCCTCTGCTGGATAACCTAGGGAGCACACCCCATGGTCCCCTTCTAGCAACTCAAAATACACTTCACTTCTCCTCCCATCGATAACCAAACTCGAATTGCCCTAAGTCTGGCTCAACCCCAACCTATGGCTGGGAGTCAACTTGCTTCGTGGGGGCTGGTCCCTGGGGGTCTGGAATGACGCGGGGAAGGACCGTGCACAACGGGCGCCACTGCACACACTGGGACTCCTGACTCTTAGGCTAGCCCCTCGGCTTCCCTAACATCTCCCCCTAACCCCCAACCACCCTAACCCCCCAACCCCCTAACACCCTAACCCTAACCCCTAACCCAACCCTAACCCCTAACCCCTAGCTCCTAACCCCAAACCTATACCCTGACCCTAACCCCAACCCTAACCTTAACCTCTAGCCCCTAACCCCAAACCTACACCCTGACCCCAACCCTAACCTTAACCTCCTAGCCCCTAACCTCCATACTCCTGACCCCAACCCCAACCCTAACCTTAACCTCTAGCTCCTAACCCCAAACCTATACTCCTGACCCTAACCCCAACCCTAACCTTAACCTCTAGCCCCTAACCCCAATCTCTCACTCCAGGCCCACCTCCCTCTTCCACGTGGGCCTTAGCCTGCCCTCTGCTGGATAACCTAGGGAGCACACCCCATGGTCCCCTCTAGCAACTCAAAAATACACTTCACTTCTCCTTATCGATAACCAAACTCGAAATTGCCCTCAAGTCTGGCTCAACCCCAACCTATGGCTGGGAGTCAACTTGCTTCGTGGGGCTGGTCCCCTGGGGGTCTGAATGACGCTGGGAAGGATCAGGCACAACGGGCGCGACCGGGTACACACCGGGGACCCTGACTCTTAGGCTAGCCCCTCGGCTTCCCTAACATCTCCCCCTAACCCTAACCCCTAACCCCAACCCTAACCCCAACCCCTAACAACCCTAACCCCCTAAACCCTAACCCCTAACCCCTAACCCCTCCTAACCCTAACCCTAACCCCAACCCTCCTAACCCTAACCCTAACCCCAACCCCCAACCCTAACCCCAACTCCTAACTCCCTAACCCCTAACAACCCTAACCCCTAAACCCTAACCCCTAACCCTCCTAACCCTAACCCTAACCCCAACCCTAACCTTAACCCCTAGCCCCCTACCCCCAGCCCAAACCTTAAGCTCAATCTCCCACCCAGGCCCACCTTCCTCTTCCACGTGGCCTTAGCCTGCCCTCTGCTGATAACCTAGGGGAGCACACCCCATGGTCACCCCTCTAGCAACTCCAAAATACACTTCACTTCTCCTTATCGATAACCAAACTCGAAACTGCCCCAAGTCTGGCTCAACCCCAACCCATGGCTGGGAGTCAACTTGCTTCATGGGGGGCTGGTCCCCTGGGGGGGGCTGAATGACACGGGGAAGGACCCACAACGGGCGACCTGGTACACACCGGGGCCCCTGACCCTTAGGCTAGCCCCTCGGCTTCCCTAACATCTCCCCCTAACCCCGACCCTCACCCTAACCCCCTAACCCCTGACCCCGACCCCAACCCCCCTAACAACCCCAACCCTAACCCCCCTAACCCCCAACCCTAACTCTAACCCCTAACCCCTAACCTCTGACCCCGACCCCAAACCCTCTAACCCCAACCCTAACCACCCTAACACCCTAACCCCTAACCCTAACTCCCCTAACCCAAACCCCTAACCCCAACCTCTAGCTCCTAGCACCAGCCCTATACCCTGACCCCAACCTCTAGCTCCTAACCCCAACCCTATACCCCGATCCCAACCTACACATAGGGACCCTAACCTTAAGCCCCAGCCCTATACCCTGACCCTAAGCCCCAGCCCTATACCCTGACCCGAACCACTAAACCCCAAACCCTAAACCCTAGCTCCTAACCCTTTAACCCTATATCCCGACTCCACACGTGTGAGGGGACCCCTAACCTTACAAGCCTCCCAGCTGACCATACCCTACCCCAACCTCTAGCTCCTAGCCCCAGCCCTATACCCTCACCCCAACCTCTAGCTCCTACCCCCCACCCTATACCCCCATCCCAACCTACACGTAGGGGACCCTAACCTTAAGCCCCAGCCCCTATACTCCCTGACCCTAAGCCCCAACCCCTAACCTCAGGGACCCTAACCTTAAGCCCCAGCCCTATACCCTGACCCTAAGCCCCTAGCCCCAGCCCTATACCCTGACCCGAACCCCCTTACCCCAAACCCTAAACCCCAACCCTATACCCCGATCCCAACCTACACGTAAGGACCCTAACCTTAAGCCCCTAGCCCCAGCCCTATACCCTGACCCCAACCTCTAGCTCCTAACCCCAACCCTATACCCCAATCCCAACCTACACGTAGGGACCCTAACCTTAAGCCCCTAGCCCCAGCCCCTGACCCCAACCTCTAGCTCCTAAGCCCAACCCTATACCCCGATCCCAACCTACACATAGGGACCCTAACCTTAAGCCCCAGCCCTATACCCTGACCCTAAGCCCCTAGCCCCAGCCCTATACCCTGACCCGAACCCCCCAACCCCTAAACCCCGATCCCAACCTACACATAGGGACCCTAACCTTAAGCCCCTAACCCCAGCCCTATACCCTGACCCCAACCTCCTAGCTCCTAACCCCAACCGTATACCCCGATCCCAACCTACACGTAGGGACCCTAACCTTAAGCCCCTAGCCCCGGCCCCTGACCCCAACCTCTAGCTCCTAACCCCAACCGTATACCCCGATCCCAACCTACACGTAGGGACCCTAACCTTAAGCCCCTAGCCCCGGCCCCTGACCCCAACCTCTAGCTCCTAACCACAACCCTATACCCCAATCCCAACCTACACGTAGGGACCCTAACCCCCTGCCCCAGCCCTATACCCTGACCCCAACCTCTAGCTCCTAACCCCAACCCCAACCTACACGTAGGGACCCTAACCTCTAGCTCCTAACCCCAACCTACACGTAGGGACCCTAACCTCTAGCTCCTAACCCCAACCCTATACCCTGACCCCAACCTCTAGCTCCTAACCCCAACCCTATACCCTGACCCCAACCTCTAGCTCCTAACCCCAACCCTATACCCTGACCCCAACCTCTAGCTCCTAACCCCAACCCTATACCCTGACCCCAACCTCTAGCTCCTAACCCCAACCCTATACCCTGACCCCAACCTCTAGCTCCTAACCCCAACCTTACACTTCACACCTCCCCACTGATGACCGAACTCGAGGTTGCCCTAGGCCTGGCTCGGCCCCAACCTATGACTGAGGGGAAGCTTGCTTCCTGGATGGCTGGCTTCCGGAGGGGTCCGAATGGCGTGGGGGAAGGACCGTGCATAACGGAGCGCACCGGTGTACACTGGGGACCCTGGCTCTTAGGGAAGCCGGAGGGCTAGCCTAACATCTTACCCTAACCTCTAGCCCCTAACCCAAACCTCGGCCCAGGCCCCATTCCCTGTGGCCTTTGCCTGCCCTCTGCTGGATAACCTAGGAGGAGCACACCCCATTATCCCCTTCTCGCAACCCAAATGCACTTCACTTCTCATCAATGACCAAACTTGAAATTGCCCAAAGCCTGACTCAACCCCCAACCTATGGCTGAGGGTCAACTTGCTTCGTGGATGGCTGGTTCCTGGGGGGGGGGGGGGGGGGGGGTCTGAATGGCGTGGGGGAAGGACCGTGCACAACGGGGCACACCGGTGCACACTGGGGACCCCGACTCTTAGGCTAGCCCCTCGGCTTCCCCAAGATCTCATCCTAACCAGCCTGAGCCTCCCTTTCGCCAGTTCGGACGCCCTGGTCACTAGCCATCTGGTCCCCTTCCAACCATACAAATTCTCCTACACCAGAGAGACGGAGGACAATATCGATAAAATCCCTAACCATGCCACCTCGTTAGAACATCACGATTAAAAGATAAAACATGTTGATTCTCTTTGAAAACAGGTTTCTTTCCCAAAACCCCTCCCCCCAAAAAACCTTTCTAAAAATGGGTGGTGGAGGGAGGGTGCCCACATTCAGTCACTCATCGCCAATGACCTCGAGCACCGCCTCGCAGCAACATCAAGCTAAGTAGCTCTCAAAACACCTTTAAAGTGTTATTTAACTTTTCCATATCACCACCTTTGCGATTAATCGTTTATTCTACTATCTCCACTTTTCTCGTATTCGTTTGAAAGTGCAATCCAGCCGCCTGAAGGTGCGCATTGCACCGAAACGTCGCACAAAAGGCTTGCGTTATTTGTGCACAATATTCACTCATTATCTTTATAAAAATATATAAAGTGTTCTAATGCCCCACGGGAACTATTTTAAAGGCGGAAGGACCTATTCTCCTTCGCCACGCCGCTTCGCCCCACGGCTCGGCCGAGGCATACGCAACACACGGAACGAAGCCATGGTTGCTCGGAATTCTGTCCTCGCCGCCAAAACCAGGGCGGCAGAAGAGAATTCTTGCAAACGTACAACCGTTTCGAAGCCCGGTATGAGCCAAAAGGGTGTGGTATGAGCGTGGTCGCTACCGCCACGTTAATGCCGAAGTATCAAACAATGAGACACGAGGCGCAAAATCTCCGCCGCGCCGCTTCGCCCCGCAGCTCGGCCGTAACACGCGGAGTGATCTTCACGTAGAACGATACCGTGAGCGCTCTGAATTCTACCCTTGCCACCTGTCAGGTTCTAAATCAACACGCACACACTCATTAGGAAGGAGACACAGAGTCAAGTTCATTCTCATATGAGGAGAGCAGTCGGATTCATAGCCAATTACAAGTCTCCTAGCTGCTCTGGCTTGAAACCTGACCGAGAACCTCTTTTATTCCTTCAGGGTGATTTCTAGTTACACATGTCATTGATTTCCTAAAGGCGAGGGGTGCATGTGAAGCAGCATCATGACCTTCATCATTGTTCTATGCTTATCTACTTTGTCTAGTTTCGAATGTTCATTTCAGCTCTCTATCCAGCTGCAGTTAGGGAGTCATCCTGTTGTTGTGTGAGAACTTCAAGGTCGTGTCCACTCGGCTGCCTCCCATGGAGATAGAGATGTTTCTGCAAAATACCTCAACGAGCAGTTTCCAACATTCATACTTGGAGTAACAAAACAGGTTAAAGCTCTGGTAATTCATACAATTATTCCAACATTTCCCTCCCGTTTATCACAGCTCAAAAAAAAGATATCACTTACTCACTCCAAACAGATTTTAGATTAATAAATTCATTAATTTAATTCAGAACTGTTTACATTCAGACAGTAATGTCATCTTTCTTAGTAGCATTCAGGATCTTAAAACCCAGGTCAGTGACGATGAGTCGATTCAGCATGGAACACAACAACCACAGAGTGTAAAAAAAGCTGCAAAAACTACAGATGATACAAGGGTACTATATTTTCTGAACACACTGAACCACGAGTCCCACATGGATGTATCTACCCCCGAACGTTCTTTCATCTTTTTATTAAGAGATTTTAGGCCTTCTATTGCTAGTGTTAGACTTCCATCTGATGCAGTGTTGTTTGGAATAAAAGTACAACATTGTTCCCTGAACACTGCGCATACACCTTTTCCTGCTAATAAGGTCTCGTGCTGTGGATTTTGGAAAGCCATCAGTGAAGTTGCTGCTAATTGACTGCTTTAAAATCTGAATGCAGCCGTGAGGGAGGGGCACAAACCGGTGTCTCTCCCTCACGCCGGTCCCAAGCCCGGATAAATGCAGAGGGTTGCGTCAGGAAGGGCATCCGGCATAAAACAAATGCCAAATAAACTACGCGAATCACAAGAAAGAATCACATACCGGATCGGTCGAGGCCCGGGTTAACAACGACCGCCATCAGTGCCGTCAACCAACAGGGTGCTGATGGAAATTGGACTACTGTTGGTCGAAGACGGAGAGGCGGGAGGCGTGTCCGTAGGCAGAGAGAGAGAGAGAAGAGGAAAGGCATGAGTCTAGGACTGAGACTGGGGACTTTGAATATTGGAACTATGACAGGAAAAGGTAGAGAGCTGGCTGACATGATGTAGAGGAGGAAGGTGGACATACTGTGTGTTCAGGAGACCAGGTGGAAAGGTCGCAAGGCTAGAAGCATGGTTTAAGCTGTTTTATCACGGTGTGGATGGGAAGAGAAAAGGAGTAGGAGTCATCTTGAAGGAGGAGTTTGCCAGGAATGTTCTAGAAGTGAAAAGAGTGTCAGACAGAGTGATGAGTCTCAAGTTAGAAATTGAAGGCGTGATGTTCAATGTTGTCAGTGCTTATGCCCCACAGGCAGGATGTGAGCTAGAAGAGAAGGAGAGATTCTGGAGCGAGTTAGATGAAGTGATGCAGAGTACCCCCAGAGGTGAAAGAGTGCTCATTGGTGCAGACTTCAATGGACATGTTGGTGCAGGCAACAGAAGGGACAAGGAAGTGATGGGCAGGTTTGGTATCCAGGACAGGAACGCAGAAGGACAGATGTTGGTAGATTTTGCAAAAAGGATGGAAATAGCTGTGGTAAATACTTTCTTCCAGAAGAGACAGGAGCATAGGGTGACTTATAAAAGTCGAGGTAGGAGCACACAGGTAGATTACATCTTGTGTAGGCGATGTAATTTAAAGGAAGTCAGTGACTGCAAAGTAGTAGCGGGTGAGAGTGTTGCCAAACAGCATAGGATGGTGGTGTGCAGGATGATGCTGATGGTGAGGAAGGTGAAGAAGGCAAAGGCAGAGCAGAAGACAAAGTGGTGGAAGTTGAAAAAGGAAGAGTGTCAGGTTGTGTTCAAGGAGGGGTTGAAACAGGCTTTGGGTGGTCAGGAAGTGCTTCCAGATGACTGGACAACTACAGCTAATGTGATCAGGGAGACAGGTAGGAGAATACTTGGTGTGTCATCTGGAAGGAAAGTAGATAAGGAAACTTGGTGGTGGAATGAGGAAGTGCAGGAGTGTGTACAAAGGAAGAGATTAGCCAAGAAGAAGTGGGACATTGAGAAAACCGAAGAGAGTAAACAGGAGTACAGGGAGACACAGCATAAGGCAAAGGTAGCAGTGTCAAAAGGCCAAACAGAGCGCGTTTGATGACTTGTATGCTCGGTTGGAAAGTAAGGAGGGAGAAAAGGATTTATACAGGTTGGCACAGCAGAGAAATAGAGATGGGAAGGACGTGCAGCAAGTTAGATTGATAAAGGACAGAGAGGGAAATGTATTGACTGATGACAGAAGTGTGCTGGGAAGATGGAAAGAGTACTTTGAAGAGCTTATGAATGAGGAAAATGAGAGAGAAAAAAAAAAAAAAAAGTAGAAGAGGTGACTGTTGAGGACCAGGAAGTAGCAAAGATTAGTAAGGGTGAAGTGAGGAGGGCATTGAAGAGGATTAAGAATGGAAAGGCAGTTGGTCCTGATGACATACCGGTGGAGGTATGGAAGTGTCGAGGAGAGGTAGCAGTAGATTTTCTGACAAGAACATTTAACAAGGTCTTGGAGAGTGAGAGGATGCCAGAGGAATGGAGGAGAAGTGTGCTGGTGCCCATTTTTAAGAACAAGGGAGACGTGCACAGTTGTGGCAACTACAGAGGGATAAAGTTGATGAGCCATACGATGAAGTTATGGGAAAGAATAGTGGAAGCTAGACTAAGGGCAGAGGTCAGCATTTGTGAACAACAGTTTGGTTTCATGCCAAGAAAGAGCACCACAGATGCAGTGTTTGCCTTGAGGATGTTAATGGAGAAGTACAGAGAAGGTCAGAGGGAGCTGCATTGTGCCTTTGTGGATCTGGAGAAAGCATATGACAGGGTGCCGAGAGAAGAACTGTGGTATTGCATGAGGAAGTCTGGAGTGGCAGAGAAGTACGTTAGAGTGGTGCAGGACATGTATGAGAGATGTAAGACAGTGGTGAGGTGTGCTGTCGGTGTGACACAAGAGTTCAAGGTGGAGGTGGGACTGCATCAAGGGTCAGCTCTCAGCCCCTTCTTGTTTGCTATGGTGATGGACAGGCTGACAGACGAGGTGAGACAAGATTCCCCATGGACTATGATGTTTGCAGATGACATTGTGATCTGTAGTGAGAGCAGAGAACAAGTGCAGGAAAATCTAGAGAGGTGGAGGTATGCCCTGGAAAGGAGGGGAATGAAGATTAGCCTCAGTAAGACAGAATACATGTGCATGAATGACAAGGACCAAAGAGGAACAGTGAGATTACGGGGAGCAGAGATAAAGAAGGTGGAGGATTTCAAGTACTTAGGCTCAACAATCCAGAGCAATGGAGAGTGTGGAAAAGAGGTGAAGAAGCGTGTGCAGGCAGGTTGGAGAAAAGTGTCCGATCAGCAAGAATGAAAGGAAAAGTGTACAAGACGGTGTTGACGCCAACAATGTTGTATGGGTTAGAAACAGTGGCCCTGGGGAAAAGACAGGAGGCAGAGATGGAGGTAGCAGAGATGAAAATGTTGAGGTTCTCTTTGGGAGTAACGAGGATGGATAGGATCAGGAATGAGCACATCAGAGGGACAGCACATGTAAGACGTTTTGGAGACAAAGTCAGAGAGGCTAGATTGAGATGGTTTGGACATGTACAGAGGAGGGATAGTGAGTATATTGGTAATAGGATGCTGAGGCTGGAACTACCAGGCAAAGGGCCTAGAGGAAGACCAAAGAGACAATTCATCGATGTGGTGAAGGAGGACATGAAGGTCGTTGGTGTAAGAGAAGATGCAAAAGGATAGGGTGAGATGGAGGCAGATGATTCGCTGTGGCGACCCCTGAAGGGAAAAGCCAAAAGGAAAAGACCGCTTTAAAATCTGTCTGTGTTCAATTGTCTAGGTTTTTTTTTTTTTAAACATTATAGTGGATGCAATTTATTCTAGCCGCATTTTTATCAATAGTACATCACCAACAGATGGTAGATTTGAACACAGCTGCTACTTGATCTACCAGTTTATATTCATCAGGAACCCCTTGTGGAACTCCTATAGCATCTATATAAAAGTGGGGTTATGTGAACCCTGCCACGTGATCGCAATTATAATGCTTTTTTCCAGGCACCTGGTAATACACTATTTACTCCTTTTAATAGTGTTCTTCTGTTTTAGGGTATATCGATACAGGAAATAACAAGGTGACGATAGCACATACACCAGTTTTATTATGTGGCAACCAAACAGCCTACGGTCTCCACACCGTGTCACTTCCTGATAAAGGGTTAAAACCAATATTCGTTGTATTCATGCTAGTGCACCATTCAGTGGCGTTTAAATTTAGTATCTGACCTGTGCCAGTCATGGTGATGCATGAAAAATTCCCTCGAGCTACTACTTTAGAAAATTTTATTTTTCTCTCTGGTCCTGTGAGAGGATATACACTATACCATGTCATGCAGCTATTAGTCGGAACTGTATTATTTATCAAGTCTATTAGGCAATGCGGAGTTATTTCTGCTGGAATTATTCATATTGTACAGGCAGTTATATTTTTCTTGGTATCATCAACTTTGATGAGAAAGGTCGAGGTTGTCCGAGGTGTAAATTGCAACATTTCTCCCCATTGGCTGGTGGCTATATCTGAATAGCTTTTCCAGTCATACAGAAGATTATTATGATTCTCAAATCCATTTGATCTCTTTCCCGTAGGGTTTTCCTTCTACGCCGTTCTTCTTGGTCACCTCAGCGTCAGTGACCACTAAGAGACTAGAGGCTCGTCGGTTTCTTCACTGGCTTTCGTGTCTACCCAGTCCTATTGATCCGAGTCCACACTATTACCAGGCTCGGCCTCGGTTGGCCCTTCCGCTTTGATGACGCTTTTACAGTGTGTTAGACGAATCCACATTCCTCTTTCAGCTATTTTGATCGCAGTCGGGGTGGTCAGGAGTACTTGGTATGTGCCTTCCCACTTGGCTGAATGCTAGCACTGTTTTTTTGCTTCCGATTAGGCATCGTGTTTTGTGCAGATTAGACATGCTCTACAAAATTTTTCCCTCATAGATTGAAGCCATAGGCAGTACATCTCTGATCTACCCGTCTCACCGTCCCTCCTGTTGAGACATGGGTTTTTCCGTGGCTCAATAATGTTGCCCATCTTAAATAGGTTCTTTGGTAAGATCGGTTTGTTATCGGGACAGGTATAGAGTCCGTTTATGATCTGTGCCCCTTCGTTTATCCAGGATGCGTCATCACTTTCTGGGCTTTGTTCCTGCATATCCTGTAAAACATCTCTGAAACGATGTCGGATGACCTTGAAGTCACCAGTGTTGTTGACTTGCCGATTTCCTGTTCGTATACCCAGTCGATACAGTGGATGTGTTATTTCTGCATAATTCGGTATCCATGCTCTGCAGTAATTCGTCAGTCCTAGAACGGACTTCATTTGTTCGTCACCGGCTTTGGTACTTGCAATACTGCTGCTTTTCTGTCAGCCACAATGGTTCTACCTCCTGCACTCAGATTATGCCCCAAGTATGACGTTAGAAACCACAAATCTGTAAACTCGTTACCGACCTTGTGCCCTTCAGCTGACAGATGTCAGAGGAGTGCTATGGTATCTTTTCTGCAGGTTTCTTCATCTGGCAAGGCCAGAACTGACTATTCTTATCGAGATGCGCCGAGAAAAATGCGTTGCCGATATCCACCACAGTAAAGCGAGTTGCATCTGGTCTTAGGCTGTTTAAAAGGGATCTGCCACACACGGGGCTCTCTGGATTACTGCATCATCGACAGCTTGTAAATCTTGTACCATTCTCCACCAATACTCCTGCTTTCAGCATTATTTCAATTACAGGCTCGATTCCTTCTTTGGCATCTGGTTTAAGGGGATACCGTTTGATACGGGGACAATATTCAGTTTTTGGCCGTATCTGGACCGAAGTTCACACCTTTATCAGCCCTCATCTGCAGGGCCTTTAGACCACAATTCTTCTGGGACCTCACCGAGTGCTTCATTTGCCTCGTGTTCGAACATTTTGTCAGCTGTATCTTTTCTGTAGGTGGACGCCCATATATACTTGGGTCGTCCATTGGATTGTCTTTTCCAGAGTCCCGTTCTTACACCGTACTCACAAATTCGGTTGTGTTTCTTTCCGGTCCTCAGCACCTTCTCCTGCTTCTACCAGGTTTCCTCCAGATCATGGTACCGTGTTTATACAGGGACACGCGAGGGTGTCCGTCGTCTTCGTAATGACGCCGGTTTTTTTAGGCAGAATTGCTGCCATTTCATCACCATACACACAGGTGAGTGTTATCCTGGTCGGTGTGACTTTTTGCAATGCCCATTCATATTCTGGGTAGAGATCCGGACAAGGTCGGAACCACGTTGTCGTCATGTGTAGATCATTTGGATTCATGGCTTCGGTTCCTGGAACGGTCAATGACTTCCCTATTCTCGTTAGGGCATCTCCTGTTGCACAGGGTTGTTTATTTGCAATATCAAGGGTGTAATAATAAAACGGTTCTCCATGTCCTTGTAGGACCATCAGGCCTTTTTCCTCTAGTTCTTTTCTTTAACAGCACAAGTCATTGTGTGGCTGATGGGATCAGCCCTATTGCAGCATTCCATCTCTGCCTAATAAATTTACTGGACATTCAGGCATATACAATGTCGGCATATGGTAGATTGATCCTTCTGGATCTCTGATTCACACCGGCTCGGAGATGTGCACAGTAAAGTACGAGACGAGACCGTGGTGGTCAGTCTCGTCACCGTTTTAGTCCTGGTATTGGCTCATTGCAGGTGGTTCTACATGCACCCGTGTCACATAGAAAGGTCACTTCTTTCCCATCCACTATTAGTCTTATTTCCGGTCGGCAAATATCCAGTGCCGGCATTTCTTCTAAATTTAGAGCAACTTCTTTTTGGGCTGAATCCTTCGTCTGTGTGGCAGGTTCAATTCGACCTGAAGAGGTACTACTTTTACATGATGTATCTAGTCATGCTGAACTCTGGTTTTGTTTCCGTTCTGGACAATCTCTGCTGTAATGTCCTTTCTTGCCACATGCCCAGCATTCATCCCCTCCAGGTTTTTAAAACTCCTCTTCCTCGCCCTCTCGTCCCCTGAAAATATACTTCAGGGTCACCACAGTCCTCAAAGAAGGTTTCTACTCTTTTTGGTTACTTTATCTGCATGCATTGCCTGATCGGCATAATCCTCCAGCTGCATTACTCTCTTGTGCTGCACCATGCAGACCATTTTTCAGGTGTATTGCAAATGTTTGGCCCCCTGTTGGCCCGTCATCAACTTGTAATCGGAATGCCTCTTCCACAACTTCTCGTCATCCTCTTTTCTATGGTCCAGTACTTCGTGTTCTCCAATATCTTCATTTTTCTCCTTAGTTTTCTCTTTGTCCTCCCCCCGCCCATCTTTTTCACTTGCTTTTTTAGGCCTACTGTTTTTAACCCCCATTTTAACCCAATTTGGACCAGTGGTTTGTTGCACCTAGGGTGTCCTAACACTGGTTTATCTTTTCCTATGGGACAACGATTAATTATTTCTGTGGTAACCCTCAAGCTTCTACCTTTTCAGGCGGAGGGTTCTTGCCTCTGCATCCACAAAAACTCGTATTGATCCCACAGTTGTTTATATGAGGAGGTTAATCAAGGATTACGTCCTCCATTCACACACATTCATTCCTCCACGGCCGTTCAGTTTATAGACAGGGGAGTCCGCCCTCCCTTTTTTATTTTATTTATTTTTTACGCGGAATTTAACAGTCTCTCCGCAACCTCGTGTTGCTTTTATTTACCCGCCATTGTCTAGAATACCCAGGGTTTTGTTTATAGACAGGGGAGTCCGTCCCTCCCTTCTTTCCCTAATAAACCGAGCTCATTCACTTTTGTTTTTTTTCCACGGAATTTAACCGTCTCTTTACTTTTTAAACCTTTGTTCCCGAGTTCATTCACTTCTGTTTTTAAAAGAAATTAACTCACCCCGTGTTTCCTCCTCGGCTTGCCGTCGATCCTTGGATCCCCTGCGGACAGGTGGATCCTCCCGGTCCCAAATAGAGTCTGATGTCAACTCACTCGAGTTGCCTTGGCCAAGGATTTCACCGGTGTCCACCGCATCAGCAGGAATCGTCGGGTATGTTGGCATCCGGCTCGAAGGACCAAGTTAATGTCAGGTTCTAAATCAACACGCACACACTCATTAGGAAGGAGACACAGAGAGTCAAGTTCATTCTCATATGAGGAGAGCAGTCGGCTTCATAGCCAATTACAAGTCTCCTAGCTGCTCTGGCTTGAAACCTGACCGAGAACCTCTTTAATTCCTTCAGGGTGATTTCTAGTTCCCCTCCTCGAATCGCCACCTTATCGTGGTGGAGGGGTTTGCGTGACCTAATGATCCTAGGAGCTATGTTGTCGGGGGCAAATGCCCCTGGTAGGGTCACCCAAGGCAAACAGGTCCGGGGTGAAGGTCCAGACAAAGTGCGATTCAAAACAGACCCCTAAGACATGAGAAAACAACAGAGGAATCAGTCTCCCTTGCCCGGACGCTGGTCACCGGGTTCCCTCCTGGAGCCAGGCCCAGGAGGGGCTCAAGGCGAAGCGCCTGGTGGTCGGGCTTATGCCCATGGAGCCTGGCCGGGCCCAGCCCGAAAAGGAGACATGGGTCCGCCCTCCCATGGACCCACCACCCGTGGGAGGAGTTTTAGGGGTCGGGTGCAGTGTGAGTTGGGTGGCAGCCGAAGGCATGGGTTCTGTCGGACTGATCCTCGGCTGCTTACTCTGACCTTCGGGACATGGAATGTCACCTCTCTGGCGGGAAAGGAGCCGATTTGGTGCGTGAGGTGGAGAGATACCGACTAGATATAGTCGGGCTCACCTCAACGCATAGCTTGGGCTCTGGAACCATCCATCTCGAAAGAGGCTGGACCTTCTTCTATTCTGGAGTTGCTCATGGGGAGAGGCGGCGAGCCGGTGTGGGTATTCTTGTTGCCCCCCGTCTCGGTGCCCAAATGTTGGGGTTCTCCCCGGTTGACGAAAGGGTAGCTTCCCTCCGTCTTCGGGTGGGGACGGGTCCTGACTGTTATTTGTGCTTATGCACCAAATGACAGTTCAGAGTACCCACCCTTTTGGGGTCTTTGGGGGGGGTGTTGGAGAACGCCCCCTCGGGAGACTCGCTCGTTGTCTTGGGAGACTTCAATGCCCATGTGGGCAACGATAGTGTGACCTGGAAGGGTGTGATCGGTAGGTACGGCCTCTCCAGTCTGAATCCGAATGGTGTGTCGTTGTTGGACTTTTGTGCTCGTCATAGTTTGTCTATCACGAACACCATGTTCGAACATAAGGGTGTCCATAAGTGCACTTGGCACCAGGACACCCTAGGTCGCAGTTCGATGATTGACTTTGTAGTCGTGTCATCGGACTTGCGACCATATGTTCTGGACACTCGGGTGAAGAGAGGAGCTGAGCTGTCTACCGATCACTACCTGGTGGCGAAGTTGGCTTCGTGGTGTGGGAGGTTGCCTTCCAGACCTGGCAGGCCCAAGCGTGTAATCAGGGTCTGCTGGGAACGTTTGGCGGAGCCCCTCTCCGAGAGCCCTTTAACTCCCACCTCCGGCAGAGCTACAACCACGTTCCCGAGCAGGCAGGGGACATGGAACCCGAATCCGCCATGTTTCGCGCCTCACCTGCTGAGGCGGACGCCCATAGCAGTGGCCGGAAGGTCGCCGGTGCTTGTCGTGGCGGTAATCCCGAACCCGGTGGTGGACACCTGCGGTGAAGGGGCCGCCCAGCTGAAGAAGGAGGCCTATCGGGTTTTATTAGCCTGTGGGACTCCTGAGGCAGCAAACGGGTACCGGCAGGCCAAACGTGCTGCAGCCGAGGCTGTCGCAGATGCAAAATCTCGGGCGTGGGAGGAGTTCGGTGAGGGCCTGGAGAGTGATTATCGGTTGGCCTCAAAAAGGTTCTGGGCCACCATCCGATGCCTCAGGAGGGGGAAGCAGTTCTTCACAAACACTGTTTACGGTGGAGGTGGGGAGCTGCTTACCTTGACTGGGGATGTTGTTGAGAGGTGGAGGGAATACTTTGAGGACCTTCTCAATCCCACCAACACGCCCTCCGTGGAAGAGGAAGACCCTGGGGGTTCGGGTGAGGGTCCGCCCATCACTGGAGTGGAGGTCACTGAGGTTGTCAAAAAGCTCCTCGGTGGTCGAGCTCCTGGGTTGGACGAGATCCGCCCGGAATACCTCAGGACTCTGGATGTTGTAGGACTGTCTTGGTTGACACGTCTCTGCAACATCGCGTGGTCATCGGGGGCTGTACCTCTGGATTGGCAAACTGGGGTGGTGGTCCCAATTTTTAAGAAGGGGGACCGGAGGGTGTGTTCCAATTATCGGGGAATTACACTCCTCAGCCTACCTGGTAAAGTCTATGCAGGCCGACTAGAGAGGAGGATCCGACCCATAGGCGAACCTCGGATTCAGGAGGAACAATGTGGTTTTCGCCCTGGCCGCAGCACTCTTGACCACCTCTATACGCTCCACAGGATTCTGGAGGGGGCATGGGAGTTTGCCCAATCTGTCCACATGTGCTTTGTGGATTTGGAGAAGGCTTTCGACCGTGTCCCTCGAAAGATCTTGTGGGGCGTGCTGCGAGAGTACGGGCGTTCGGATCCGTTGCTACGAGCTCGTCGGTCGCTGTCTCACCGGAGCCAGAGTTTGGTCCGTATTGGTAACAGCAGCTCGGATTCGTGTCGGGTGGGAGTTGGAGTCCGCCAAGGCTGTCCTTTGTCAGCGATTCTGTTCATAATTTTTATGGACAGAATTTCTAGGCGCAGTCGAGGCGATGAGGGTTCTGGTTCGGTGGCCATCGGATATCATCTCTGCTTTTGCGGATGATGTTGTCCTTTGGCTTCATCAAGTCGGGCCCTCCAGCTCTCATTGGAGCGATTCGCAGCTGAGTGCGAAGCAGCCGGGATGAAGATCAGTACCTCCAAGTCCGAGGCCATGGTTCTCCAGTCGGACAATGGTGGAATGCACCCTCTGGGTCGGGATGAGGTCCTGCCCCAAGTGGAGGAGTTTAAGTATCTTGGGGTCTTGTTTACGAGTGAGGAAGGATGGAGCGAGAGATCGACAGACGGATCGCTGCAGCCTCTGCTGTTAAGCGGTGCCTGTACCCGGTCCGTCGTGGTGAAAAAGGAGCTGAGCCGCAAGGCGAAGCTCTCAATTTACCAGTCGATCTACGTTCCAACCCTCACCTATGGTCACGAGCTTTGGGTAATGACCGAAAGAACAAGATCACGGATACAAGCGGCTGAAATGAGCTTCCTTCGCCGGGTGGCGGGTTCTCCCTTAGAGATAGGGTGAGAAGCTCCGCCATCCGGGAGAGCTCGGAGTAGATCCGCTGCTCCTCCGCATTGAGAGGGGCCAGTTGAGGTGGCTCGGGCATCTGGTTAGAATGCCCCTGGACGCCTCCCTGGTGTGGTGTTTCGGGCATGTCCAACCGGGAAGAGACCCGGGGTCGACCTAGAACACGCTGGAGGGACTATGTCTCTCGGCTTGTCTGGGACCGCCTCGGTGTCCCCCCGGGAGAGTTGGAGGAAGTGGCTCGGGAGAGGGATGTCTGGACCTCTTTGCTAAGGTTGCTGCCCCCGCGACCCGACCCCGGACTAAGCGGAAGAAGATGAGATGATGATGAGATGATGATTTCTAGTTACACATGTCATATTGATTTCCTAAAGGCGAGGGGTGTATGTGAAGCAGCATCATGACCTTCATCATTGTTCTATGCTTATCTACTTTGTCTAGTTTAGAATGTTCATTTCAGCTCTCTATCCAGCTGCAGTTAGGGAGTCATCCCGTTGTTGTGTGAGAACTTCAAGGTCGTGTCCACTCGGCTGCCTCCCATGGAGATAGAGATGTTTCTGAAAAATACCTCAACAAGCAGTCTCCAACATTTATACTTGGAGTAACAAAACAGGTTAAAGATGTGGTAATTCATACAATTATTCCAACACCACCCAAACCACGGCGGCGGGGTTGATTTCACACACGCCAAGAACCGTATTAAAGCCCCGTACATCCCAGAAAAGCGCGCACGTGACCGTAATGGCGATCTGAATGCCAGAGCATTAGATAGTGCGACACGAGGCGCAAAAGCTCCTCCGCCGCACCGCCTCGACGGAGGCACGCGGAAGGATACTCGCACTGAAAAGAGCCACGGCCACTCTAGATCCGATCCCCGCGACCAAAACCGTGACGGTGCTGGATATTTTCTGCAGACATATAACCGGTTCGAGCCCCTTTATAGCCTGGAAGAGCACACGCGTGACCGTACTTGCGATCCTAAGCCCGGGACACTAGATAGCACAAAGCGGCGTGCACGTAGGGAAACCCCCACCCGTGTCCGGGAACGACACGCCCGCTCCTCCCATGTCCGCTGCCAAACTCTTCCCCGGCGCACGGCGTGACGGACGGTCCCTACCGCCATTCATAATGACCCAAACAGAGGACAACACACTAGCACTTCGCGACCGAACAACAATAACCAGTCTATCGAAAACACACAAAGCCTCCATCCGGAACTCAAAACATTAGCTAAAAATATGTACAACTTGATCAGAACGGTCCACCATCTACAAAACGTGGGGTACCCGAACGATATGCCACCGACTATCAATAAAATTCACGAACTATTGACCTCCTCGATTAATCCAGCCCTTCCGAACCCGAGAACAACCCTCCTGATTGAAGGCAGTGCCACTCGGTGGGCATACACCACACACCTCATCCTGAGAGATCACCGAGAGTGTGAGTCGGGACCTGTCGGACACCATCAGGTCACAGATCCCAAACGAATGGGCCGCTCTCTTCGACACCGCCGGTAGGTGGGCGGGTAAAACCTTAGGAAATAGGCTGACAGACCACATTAGACATGACCAGAGCAATACTGGTGCGTCTGGTGCAAGACGCACACTGCCCTAACGCGCAGGGCTCGTGTGGGGTAGCGCCGACCGAGTCGGACACGACGGAGGATTTTCCTCCCCTGAGGGCCCCCCCACGGAAAGGCCGACCCCCTTGCCCCGACGAGCCCCCCGCAGGGGCCCCAGGCAACCCAATAGCGACGACCCCTCTGCCCACAGGCAGAAGGACACCCAAATCCATGCAAACACACATAGGCTGACCCCTCGAGTGTCAGTACGGTCCACCGATGGGCACAACCAAAACACCCGAAAACCCCGAGGTATCCACCCGAATGGATGCCACTCGGATCGATAACCAGACAAACGACAAAAACATAATGACAGAACAAAATATTCAAAAAAAAAAAAAAACCACCCACACAGTGCGGGTGCATGACCCTTACCAAACAGACACCCTGAGGGAGATAACTGAACAGCAGGAGCCCATACAACATCAACACCCCCCTTAGACAGCGAATTCCCCGAATGTCCGGTCCCCCCAGGGCAACCCGTAACAACCGATGACACAGACTACTCCGGGCACACCCGTCGCAGGCTTTCAGCCAAACGGACATGAGCGAACCCTAAGAAAAATAAACGGTAACACAAGAAATTAATATCGGGGACTCAAACTTGGGCAAAATCCAGAGATACGTCGACCAGGAACTCCAAATAGAATCGTACCCGGGTGCTACATTTAGACATGCAGCCACCCTCTTAGATAAGATCCAACCTAGTACACAGGTGTAAACGGTGATTATGGCTTTCGGAATCAACCACAGATCACGGTCACTGAGAAAAACATTCATCAAGCAATTTCAAATGGCATTCAGAAAGGCCAAGAGTAAATTCCCGATGGCGGAGATCTGGATCCCCCTACTAAATTATTCCAGGAAACTGACACCGGTAGAAAGAATCAATTTGGAGGCCATGAACAAAAGTATTCAAAAAATAAACAACCACATTCCGCCATTACCACAAATACAATTTAATACGACCTCCGAGAACGTCCACTGGACCCGAGACGGCGAAATCCATCCTAAATCATTGGCTGGGATTTTTAAACTGGTAGGCCCGAAATGCCCAAATCTCGAAGCGGGCCCCCGTAACATCAATCTGTCTCGATCCTTTAGATTGTCCAAAGACAAAGAGACCCTCTTGAACAGAGGCCTCAAATTCATCCCTTCACTCAACTTGGACAAAGATAGAAAATCACAAACTCTATTCGACCTCCAAACTTTCCATAGGAGAGTCCTACTGGCCTCTTTCTTCGAACACAAAACAGGGACCCAGAAATTCCCCTTCACACACGCCTCAAACTGGACACCCAAACTAAGCCAGGTACCACCACAAGTCAGAAAATTTATCAGGGCTAACCTCCACGCGACACGGTCACTCGATTGGCACGATAACACTCGACCTAACCGTAATAGTTCTGAAGTCAAGGCCCTATTTAAACTATTGAAGAACAAAAATATAGCGATCAAACCCGCGGACAAGGGCAGCTCGAAAGTGATAATGGATAGGACACAGTACCAGTGGGAGGCTCAGAGACAATTATCTAAAATCGAACATTATAAAAACAGAGGAGCCCATTCCCCCCCCACACACACGATCCCTATGGTTAAACAGATTATAATCGACAAAAATTTCCTCAGTAGAAAACAAGAAACATCTCCTCGACACGATCGGATCACGGCCCCGTCGCTTTTACTTGCTACCTAAAATCCACAATGACCCGGCGTCCTGGAGCATCCCCCATGTAATCCCTCCCGGACGACCCATAGTGTCAAACTGCAACAGTGACACTTATAAATTGGCCAAATACATAGATTATTACCCAAATCCCATAAACACCCTAGTTATATTAAAGACACGTACGACTTTATCGACAAAGTCAGACAGATTCAAATTACAACCCAATCATTTCTTTTCACAATCGACAGCCTCTATACCAACATGGACATCGAAGCCGGCCTAAAAGCAGTCAAATCCTGGTTTCTCAAATACCCGGACGATCACATTCTCCATCTTCGAGATCAACCTAAAAACGTAATGATTTCGAATTCGATGGCAAGTACTACCTGCAGGTCAAGGGCACAGCAATGAGCAAAAAGTTTGCCCCTTCCTATGCAAATATCTATATGGCAGATCGGGAGGAAACAGGCTTAGCGACCTGTCCCATCACACCCGCATAATATTTGGACGATATATGGGAGTTTGGGAGACGCCGAGGACACGTTCGAGGACTTCACTAGCATTTTAAAGACGCACCATCCTTCCAAAAAAATTAAACACACTAGGGATCGGCACACCGTAAATTTTCTGGACACGACGACGTTCAAAGGCCCCGATTTCAACACGACTCACAGGCTGGACACAAAATTATACTTCAAAGAAACAGACACCCACCAGTTATTACCAAAAAAAAAAAAAAAAAAAAAAAAAGTTTACATCCCAAACATACCTTCAAAAGGTTTAGTGAAATCCCAGTTGATTCGATTCAACAGGATCTGCTCACGACAGGAGGACTTCTGGGAGGCCATGAGCATCCTATTCAGGGCCCTGAGGCCTAGGGGCTACTCCAGATCCTTTCTGAGACAGGTTCTAAAGACTTTGGGGAGAAAAAAAAAAAAAAGAAAAAAAGAAAACAAACAAACAATCTTGCCACTCATCACAACCTACACGATGCCACACACCAAACTACACAACAGGATCAAACACAATTATGATCTGCATATATCAGGCACGGAAACACTCGGGGACTATAGGGTCATCTCGGCCTATAAAAACTTTGGGTAATGACCGAAAGAACAAGATCACGGATACAAGCGGCTGAAATGAGCTTCCTTCGCCGGGTGGCGGGGTTCTCCCTTAGAGATAGGGTGAGAAGCTCCGCCATCCGGGGAGAGCTCGGAGTAGATCCGCTGCTCCTCCGCATTGAGAGGGGCCAGTTGAGGTGGCTCGGGCATCTGGTTAGAATGCCCCCTGGACGCCTCCCTGGTGTGGTGTTTCGGGCATGTCCAACCGGGAAGAGACCCCGGGGTCGACCTAGAACACGCTGGAGGGACTATGTCTCTCGGCTTGTCTGGGACCGCCTCGGTGTCCCCCCGGGAGAGTTGGAGGAAGTGGCTCGGGAGAGGGATGTCTGGACCTCTTTGCTAAGGTTGCTGCCCCCGCGACCCGACCCCGGACTAAGCGGAAGAAGATGAGATGAGGCCTATAAAAAGACACAAAAACCTCGGAGACCTGCTGATTTCAGTCAAAATTGAAACCAATCATTCCCTCGAGGAATATCAGATTATGCCCAGAATATAAAGCGGAAAAAATTTCTATAAAACCACAAAACAATTATTCAAGGCAGACCCCGGCTTATATCCCCTTACAAAGAATTGCATCTATGTCATAACCTGTACCATCTGCGGACTGCAATATGTGGGACAAACACGAAACACCATTGCAACCAGAATGAATCAACACGGGTACAATATAGTCCGACGGAAACATCTAAACAGACATCTCTACAAACACTTCACCTCACATGGACCAGGGGCAATGCTCATCAATCCCACAGGACTCAATGAAATACACCAGACCTCCCTTTTCTCCCCCTCCTCTAGGTAAGTACTTATCTCTCATAGAGGAAACCTCCCTAGCCTAAACCTCCGGGGCTGCTTCGTGGATGACGGGTCCATGGGGGGGAAATCGGAGTGACGTAGGGTGGGGACCGAACGGCGGGGCGCGCGGGTGCACACCGGGGACCCCGACTCTCAGGCTAGCCTTTTGGCTCCCGAACATCTCAGCCTAACTGAGCCTGACCCAAGCCCCGAACCGGGAGCTCCAAACCTATACCCCGGCCCCCGCCCTAACCCTAGCCTCTAGCCCCTACCCCCAAGCCCAAACCTATACCCCGGCCCCAGCCCTAACCTTAGCCTCTAGCCCCTAACCCCAAGCCCAAACCTTAACCTCGGCCCAGGGCCCGTTCCCCGTCTTCCACTTGGCCTTAGCCTGCACTCTGCTGGATAACCTAGAGGAGCACACCCCATTATCCCCTTCTAGCAATCCAAAATACACTTCACCTCATCGATAACCAAACTCGAAATTGCCCCAAGCCTGACTCAACCCCAACCTATGGCTGAGGGTCAACTTGCATCGCGGATGGCTGATTCCTGGGGGGGGGGGTCTGAATGGCGTGGGGGAAGGACCGTGCACAACGGGGCGCACACCAGGGACCTTGACTCTTAGGCTAGCCCAGTGCTTCTCAATTATTTTCTGTTACGCCCCCCCTAGCAAGAAGAAAACAATTCGCGCCCCACCACCACCCACTTTCCGCCACAACTATAAATTATAACTTTTTTCTATAATATAGTTACAGGTATATCTCTTCATTATATCGTATCCTTGTTAACCTAAATAAAACAAAAAGAAAGAGATATAGTTCAACTTACAAGAATAACTAACATTCTTTATTAGTCTGTAAAAGAAAGTGCATCAATTTGCCTTAAATTTAAAAATAATAATATCCTTGTTACATTTTTGACAAACTTACCACACCATTTGCTGCTGAAAATAAAATCAATAAATAATTCAAATTGACTTCAGAAACATTAACTCAGGAGCACAATATATAAACACTTTAACCTACAAAACAAGAACAAATAGAACAATTTGTGCTGATTTTTTTTTCTCAAAATGAGGAAGCCAAGATTAATGGCTACAATGAGCACGTTTTGCAGCACAGCTTCTCAAAGCTTGGTTTGAAGCACGACACTGCAACTCTCAGCTCCTGCTCAATGTACAATGAGGGCGCCACTGCCAACTACTGGAGTGGATGTGCAATTACACTTTCTTGTAGTACGGCAGAAAAAAAAGCATGTTCTCCTGGGTCACACACGCCCCCCTCAGCATCGCATCGCATCGCGCCCGCCCCCAGGGCAATATAGTTGATGTGTGCACAGAGATATTGGACTGTACCAGTGATTTCTGTAAGTATTTAGCAGACACTCTAGGTTTTTTTTTTACCTCTCCGAGTATTCTGCACTGAACTCTTGGCGTCATCTTTGGTGGATGGCCACTCCTTGGGAGAGAAGCAACAGTGCCAAACTCTCTCCATTTGCAAAGAACTTCTCTGACTGTTGATTGATGAACATCCAGACCTTTAGAGATGCTTTTGTATCCTTTCCCAGCTTTATACAAATCAACATTTCTTGATCGCAAGTCTTCAGACAGCTCTTTTCAGCAAGCCACGGTGCGCATCAGACAATGCTTACCAGGTGTGTGTGTTTTATAGTGGGCAGGGCAACTTTAAGCCACTCATCAGTGATTGGGCACACACCTGACTTAAATTGTTTGGTAAAAATTGGTTTCAATTGTTCTTTAAGTCTCCTTAGGCAGAGGGTTCAGTTACTTATTCCTCCCCCTTCTGTCATTGTTTGCATGCTATCCTCATTAAAATATGAAAACCTATAAATGTTTGGGTGGTTTTAGTTAAAGCGGACACTTTTTTTCATCTGTGTGATTTTGACAAAGATCAGATCACATTTGATGGTGATTTTATGCAGAAATGTGAGAAATTCCAAAAGGTTCAGACACTTTTTCATACCACTGTATACGTACGTGTATATCTTCTTTTCCTTTCGGCTGTTCCCTTCAGGGGTCGCCAAAGAAAATAATCTGCCTCCGTTTCACCCTATCCTCTGCATCTTCTTCTCTTACACCAACGGCCTTCATGCCCTCTTTCACCATATCCATAAATCTCCTTTTTGGTCTTCCTCTAGGCCTTCTGCCTGGTTATGCCAACCTGAGCATCCTACTACCGATATATTCACTATCCCATCTCTGTACATGACCAAACCATCTCGATGTAGCCTCTCTGACTTTGTCTCCAATACCTCAAACATGTGCTGTCCCTCTGATGAGTACATTCCTGATCCTATCCATCCTCGTTACTCCCAAAGAGAACCTCAACATTTTCATCTCTGCTACCTCCAGCTCTGCCTCCTGTCTTTTTTTTCAGTGCCACTGTTTCTAAACCATACAACATTGTTGGCCTCGACACAGTCTTGTACACTTCATTCCCTTCATTCTTGCCAATACCCTCTATCACACATCACATCGGACACTTTTCTCCAACCGTTCCAACCTGCCCGCACACGCTTCTTCACCTCTTTTCCACACTCTGCATTGCTCTGGATTGTTGGGCGTAGGTACTTAAAATCCACCACCTGCTTTATCTCTGCTCCCTTTAACCTCACCGTTCCTCTTGGGTCCTTCTCATTCACACACATGTATTGTGTCTTACTGAAGCTAACCTTCATTCCTCTCCTTTTCAGGGCATACATTCACCACTCTAGATTTTTCTGCACTTGTTCTCTGCTCTCACTACAGATCACAATGTCATCCGCAAATATCATAGTCCATGGGGAATCTTGTCTAACCTCGTCTGTCGGCCTGTCCATCACCATAGCAGACAAGAAGGGGCTCAGAGCTGACCCTTGATGCGGTCCCACTTCCACCTTGAACTCTTCTGTAACACCGACAGCACACCGCACCACTTTCTTACATCTCTCATACATGTCCTGCACCACTCTGACATACTTCTCTGCCACTCCAGATTTCCTCATGCGATACCTCAGTTGTTCTCTCGGCACCCTCTCGTATACTTTCTCCAGATCCACAAAGGCACGATGCAGCCCCTTCTGACCTTCTCTGTACGTCTCTATTAACATCCTCCAGGCAAACACTGCATCTGTGGTGCTCTTTCTTGGCATGAAACCAAACTGTTGTTCACAAATGCTGACCTCTGCCCTTAGTCTAGCTCCCACTATTTTTTCCCCCCATATCTTCATCTTATGACTCATCGACTTTATTGCGTTGTAGTTGTCACAATTCTGCACTTCTCCCTTGTCATTAAAAATGGGCAACAGCACACTTCTCTTCCATTCCTCCGGCATCCTCTCACTTGACCTTGTTGAATGTTCTTGTCAGAATATCTACTGCTACCTCTCCTAGACACTTCCATACCTCCACAGGTATGTCATCAATGCCCTCCTCACTTCACCCTTACTAATCTTTGCTACTTCCTGGTGTGCAACAGTCACTTCTCCTACTCTTTTTCTCTCTCTTATTTTCCTCATTCATCAGCTCTTCAAAGTACTCTTTCCATCTTATCCCACCTTTGACGTGCATCATGCCCCACCCTTGCCCAGTCTCAGCTGAGATTGACATCCTGATTAGGATTAAGCAGTTCACTTCTTCTTCACTTATCCCTTAACATCTGGGGATGTCGTCGGGGCGCCTTCATGGCAAGACTTGGGCTGATTTGGCCTGGCGGCGCTCGTCCCTCTCCAGGTCATAGAAACATGCTGACGGCTTTGCGGCCTACTCTTTGCGAAAGTCAGCAATGGTTCTTTTACATGCCTCTCACCATAGACAGTGCGAGACATGGCCCGCCTTTGATAACTCAGTTAGCTTAGTTAGTTTTGGGAACACTAGGGCTTAATTTATGGAAAGTTTAATAGAGCGGCATAATCGTTAGACTCTCTGCATGTGAACAAAGTGGAGACGCTACAGCATGGCATAGAGAGGGGGAAAATGAGAGAAATTAAATTAGTGAGCCTGATTTGGCTGTGGGAGAATGTCCTTGATTCGGAACAAAGCCTGGACAGAGCTGACGGCACTGAACCTGCAGATTTACGGAGAAAGACCTTGGATTGCAAGTTAGAAACATTAAATAAAAACATTAACACTCACTTCCTTTCACTTTTCAGAGTTTAGAAGTTTTACTTTAGACAGAACTCTGATAGTTATTCGAGCACTCTTCAATAAGAAATATTATTTGAACCGAATGAGGATGAAAATAATTTTGTAGGCCTGTTGCCAGAAAACTCTCTTTCAACCATTATATTTGTTTTTAAACTGCAGTTATCTAGATAAGTCTTCATCATTTACATTTCGTGTTGCATGATCTTGATTATTCATTTATCGTTCATCACTTGTCTTCGAGTATGACCACAGGCATCACTTTAGGTATTCGAGGTGGACTTATGTGACCGGATATGGCTGACTAGCCCGATCCTGGCAAGAAAGCCTCTCGCACAAGTAGGGAAGGAGTGGGTAAGAGCTGTGTTTTTGGTTCTGGCTGCTCTGTCCTTCTGCAGCTGCCGTTTCTGTTCAGCTTGCTGGACACGTTGTTCCCCTGCTCTTTGAGCTCATGACGAAATGACGCAGCGCCAGGAAGAGTGGTCGATAGCGAGGCTCTCCCATGATTCGACGTCAATTGAAAAGTCTTTGAGGTTGACCATCAGATTGTCCTTGAAACGTTTCTTCTGCCATCCAGCCTTGCACTTCCCTTCAGTGAGTTCTCCATAGAAATGCTGTTTGGGACGCGGTCATCTGACATGCGGGAGACATGACCTGCCCATCTCAGCTGAGTGTTATGCATGGTGGTGGTGGCACTTGGAATATTTGCCTGCTTCAGAACCTCTGTGTCAGGTGTTTTGTCTTGCCAGCAGAGGTGAAGGAGGCTGCAAAGACACTCGAGGTGGAAGTGGTTAATCTGCCGCTCGTGCCTTCTGTATAGTGTCCAAGTTTCACAGCCATAGAGTAATGTGGTAAAGACGATTGCACGGTAGACTTTCAGCTTTGTTGTAATGCTGAGTCTTCCGAAGGTGCTACTTGCTTTGGAGATTCTGTCGTTAACCTCGGAATCGATGGTCGCACCACAGGAAAGAGTGCTGCCCAAGTAGGTAAATTTCTCCACCGTCTGTCCATTTACCTGTATCTGTGGCTCGCGATACTGGTTCCCTGGAGCTGGCTGGAACATCACCTGGGTTACTTGACTTGAGTCTTGAGGTTGTTGGGGCATTCATTTATACTTGTTTCATAGGTATATCATCTGCCATGCTTTTCAGCCCATTCAGCATTTTCTGAGTTTCATCTTCCCTTCTGATGGCAAAAGCTATTAAATGCATTAAAATGGTATATGTGTCTTTGCTGATCGTTTCTTCAATGTCTGTCCATGATTTTGATTGCTGCGCTAAGACCCAGTCATCCGCATAGCCTAGTTGTGGAGACTTTGTTGCCGGCATATTACTAATGTAGATGTTAAAGAGTGTCAGAGCAATAACTGAGCCTTGTGGAACACCATTCCTTATTTCTCTCGATTTGCTCTTCTCTCCTCCAAGTACCACGTGGAACTGCCTGATGCCAGTCATAAGGGACAAAACTTTGAGAATTGTTTTGCACGGTATTAGTTTTGTAAGCTTCAGCATGAGTTCAGCTGTCCGTACTGTATGGTAGGCTGCAGACAGGTCTACCAGGACAGCTCCTGTTTTCAACTTCTTTTCAAAACTAGCTTCAATATGTGATGTTAGGACCTGTTTACTTGTGCCCCTTTGTGGTTTGAATCTAGATTGCTGCACTGGTATGAATGGTTCTATATTAGGTGTGATCCTTGTGAGAATGATTCTCTCTGACAACTTATATAGACGGCAGAGCAGTGATAAATGGTCTATAGCTCGATGGTGCTGTGGCTGGTTTCCCTGGTTTCTGAATGGCGACAATCTAGCATGATTCCATATTTTAGGGTAAGTGCCTTTTCCCATGATGTCAGTCATTACTGAAGCTAGCCATTCTATTGCATAGTATCCCGGGTGTGTTATCGTGTCTGGGTAGATTCCATCGATACCAGCTGCCTTACCATTTTAATGCATTTAATAGCCTTTGCCATTTCTTTATGTGTAATTGGAGCACTGAGAAAAAGTCCAGCAGGTTCTTTGTTTTGCCATAATTGTTTTGTATTCTTATCTAATCTGTTTTTCAAATTGCTGATTTGGTGTGTGTTCTCCTCTCTCTTTTATTTCTTTAACTATTTCATCTAGGGCAATAAGGTGGGCTGATTTTGTAGGACGAGAGTCAGGGTCAAGCTTCTTGATAGTTTGCCAGGTTTGTCTGATAGAGTGGGTGAAGTTCATATTCTCAACAACTTCCACCCATCTTTCTTTGCGACGCTCTTGTAAGGACTCAAGTAGTTCCTCTGCGGTGTTTTGATCTTGAGTCCTTTCATACTCTTCCAGAAGGTTTTGACTGCGTTCTGACCAACAGGGTATGTGATGTTTTCTGCATCCTCTCGGTATGTGTTTCTTCGCTGTACTCAGGATAAGTTTTGTGAATCGGTGAATGTTGTCAGTGGTGGACTTTATTCTTCAGCATGTTTTGTCAAAGTCATTTTTGTAGGCTTGTCAGTCAGCTTTTCTAAAATTCCACCGTGGCTTGGGTATTGCTGTAATTTTTGGGATGGTGATAGCTGTGGTGATGACCGTCAGGCGATGTTGGCTATGAGGAAAGTCAATCAGGACTTCTCTTGTTGCTTGTACATTTCCCTTACTGTTTCGTGAGACAAAAGCAAGATCTGGTCTGTATTCTTTCTTCCTGCATGCTGATTTGAGCATACTTTTGGCTTTAGGGTTGTAGAAAAGGGCTGCATTAGAAAGCTCCGCCCACTGGCTCACCTCATTTCCTGCTTGGTCATTATTTAGGTGTCCCCATTTGTTGTGGTGGCTACTGAAGTCTCCCATGATCATTGCTGGGTGGTTTATTGCTTCGGGGGGTGTCAGTCCAGTCCAAGCCAAGCCAAGCCAAACCAAGCAAGTAGGTTTGTAGATGTTGTGTAGTTCTGTGTCTCCAAGTTTGATGCATGATCTTTGTGTGCCATTGTTCTTCTGTGCTACCATCAAGGTCAATCGCCTGATCTGGTATTCTAGTATATATTGCAATACCATATTTTGGGTGATTCCCCCCATTGATGACTGAGTATCCAGGGATAGTATAGCTGGATGGTGGCACACTGTCATTGAGGTGGGTTTCTTGGACAAGGCCTATGTCAATCTTGTATGTCTCTAGGAGTTTGGCCATGTATTTGCATCCTGTCATGGATATCCCTTCTATATTTCGACACAGAACTTTTATCTGAGTCGATTAGATTACATGGCAGCACATCAAAGCTGAAATCTGATTGGACAAAAAATTTAACATGCACATACTGGAAGCAGCACAGCCAAGAGTCACACTAAGAAATGAATAGACTGTTGGAAATAATTTAGTACAATTTCATGGAATGAATACTAGAATTGAAGTTGTAAATGTAGGTCAGTGCTCCTGGTAGTGTTTAGACCAGCACAAAAGGCCTTGCTGGCCCTGATGACCCACCACTGGTTGGTCCTACCTGACTTCTTTCTGTCTGCAGAGAGAACTCAATTTTAGTCTTGCTGCCACATAGACTTTCTGATACCACCAAGCTTTAATTAATTTTTTAAATGCAAATTGGAATATACACTGTACACAATATTACATAATCATATTTTCCACACATCAAAACTGATGCAATCAGTTCTGGGGGTTAGGGGTGCTAACACTCAACTCACAATGCAAGACATCTTTGATGGGTTCCCCTAAGGAACATGGCTGACAGAGGGCTTCAATAAGAATGTGAGTAAGTAGACGACCTTAAGTAGTGTAAACAATTCTCATTAGAGTAAGTGCAATGCCACTGTGTTGAATTATGATCTTTTGTTCGTGAGTGTCCTTTTGGCTATAGCTTGGTCCCTGTGGGCCGAGTTGCCCATGGGCCGTTGATTGGATTGACAAACGATGCCTTTGTAATGTAATTCATTTCCTCAGGGAGACTTGGAATGGTCAGGATCTCTCAAAGGACCTTGACGGGTCTTGATGAAAGGCTTTGCAACTTCCTACTAAATGTATTTCACTGTCTAGTGGATGATGTTTGGGATAGCATTAGTCTAGATCATCACTGACCCATAATGGGGGGTCTTTTGATAATCTGGCAGGCTCTAAGATAATAAATTATGTGTGCAATGTTTTACATTCAGAAGTCCGTTTTCGTCACGATGTCCAGAAAGTAAATATTGCCACAAGTAACTATATAGAATCCACACACCTGAGAAGATACCCAACACATTGCCATATTGTTTTGAGCAAATTATTTCTAATTATACTAAATGCTGTCCAACAGTGTTTGACATTTTCATTCGTGCAGTAAACATTATTTTCAGGGTAGTGGTGGCCTAGTGGTAGAGGGCACTGGATCACTGATCCTAAGGTTGGGGGTTCGAGTCCCACTCTCCACAAGGTTGCCACTGTAACCCCTCGGTGCAGCTAACTGGGTTATCAAAAGCCAGCCATGTGTCTCACTGTCTACGGTGTGAGGCATGTAAAAGAACCATTGCTGAATTTCAACAAGAGTAGGCTGCGAAGGCGTCAGTGTGTTTCCGCCCTGCGATGGCTCGGCGAGCTGTCCAGGGTGTACTCTGCCCTCGCCCCTAGGCTCCCTGCAACCCTAATTAGGATTAAGTGGTTACAGAAACTGAACTGAACATTATTTTCATAAGTTTCCTTTCAAAGCTATTTACATGTTGTGTATAAAATGAAAGGCCTGCTGTAGTAAATGGAAAAAGTCAGCTGGTCTGAAAGATGTTGACGGTCACATAGCTGCACAGGACAGCTCAGAAAAAATAAGCATGGCAAATTATTGATTGATTTTTTTTTTTCATTTATTTTCTGAAAACCATGTAATCATAATTAGGGTTGCATAATTCGATAACTCGGTTAGTGCAATGGGGTCAAGGCAAATGATATGAAAATTAAACAGACACTGTAATCTTGTTGGAACATTTCCTACTCTCCATTCTACTTGTACTATTATCAGGAATGTAAAGCAAGATCTCTAAAGCCAGATGCTGAGATTATGCCCCCCCCCCAAAAAAAAAAACAAAAACAAACACCCAAATAAAGTAATTAAAATAAATAGACAATTCTTTCGAAAGAGGGTTGGTGGGGAGTTTTATTCTTTTGATTCACCCCAGGGTGAAGCAAGCTAATTTCTAAGTTAATTATTTACAGATATGAATTGGAGGTCAATGGTATAGTATGATATTGGCCCCCCTCATAATGAGCTCAATAAGGCAGGAGTTGAACCCTGGCTGGGGATATTGATTTTAATAATCCTATCAGGCACACGGACAACACGGTTTTCAAAATGGATCTGATGCATGTTGATGTATATATCCTATCAGAACTTTCAATTCTGCCAGCGTGATTTTAATTGCTTTAGTACTTTAAGTGGCAAACATTAATTACTGGGTGTTTTTTTTTTTTTTTTTTATCATATGTTTATCTGCTATTCCATTTTTAAATGGTTTAAAAGACGGGAAAGGAAAAAAATGCAAAGGGATTTTTTTTTTCTTTTTTTTTTTTCCCCCCCCTGAATGCATCAGGTAATCAATACATCAGACTAATTTCGGCATGTATTAATGTAACATTATATCCATGATTGACTTTTGCAAATATCCAGTCTAATTGGCAATGAACATGCTAATGTATGAGATGCTGTGAGATTTCCATATGCCAAAATCATACTATGAATGGAATCTCCCTGTCGCGATTGAAGAGCCCAAATAACGCCGAATAGAAAGACTGGAGCTTAATTTATTTATTTAGATTTTGTTTGAAAAAAATTGATTTAATGTGGACAGAGGTCTGCCCTGCAATGGCCTGGTGAGCTGTTCATGGTGTACTCTGCCCACGCCTAAAATCAGCTGAGATGGGTGCCAGCTTTCTGTAACCCTAATTAGGATTAAACGGTTCAGAAAATGAATGGATGTATATCATCCATGGCATGTTATATATTTCATGCACTACTGAGGGCAAAGGCAAGTTTGTTAGCACACATTAGAAAAACCTCATTATTTTACTTACGAATCACACATACACACAATAAATTAAAAAATTATTTCCCCCCCTCCCCCCTACTGTGAGAAATGCTAGTTCTGGGCTGATGATCATGTTCATTCAGATGTTGTTTCCACAGAGAAGTCCAATTTAGTTCTGATACAATTATGTCATCCAACATTGACAGGGTAGTGGTGGCCCAGTGGGAGAGTGTTGGCTTAGGGGTGTGGAAGCCCGACCATCACCGGATTGTCCTCAGGGATCACTCACCCTCCAAGCCCCACCCCACCTCACCCCACCCACTCCACACACACACACACACAGTGCGGCAAACTGGATTATCAAAGGCAAACCACACCTCTCACTGTCTGTGACTAGAGACATTTTAAGTAACCGTTGCAAGTCAGGCAGATACAACTGCAACAACCTCTTTGTTGATAATTCATATTTTATTATCAACATTTTTTTTTCTCACATTTTTCCTTTGATTCCATCTAGAGGAGACTGATGTACATTGCTATATTGACCATTACCCCAACATTACAGACACAAGTGTAATAAGTACAGTACAGTTTTTGTTTATTTACTCAGACTTTAGGCTACCTCTGCATTCAATGAATGCTAATGAGCTTGGCAGATTTTGGATTTGCCAACTTTTCTGACGAATGTTATTTTGTGACTTTTAGAGACTATTTGCGACTGCGTTCCTCCATAACCAGCCTGTAGCATTCTGCTCTGGTGCGTTTCATTTGATTCTCGGTTTATGGAGAAAGCTGAGTCTCATTCTGAGCACTGTGAGAAGAAGTGACTCATAACTGGACATACAAACTCGTGTGTTTTACTTTAAAGAAAGCTGAAATCGGGCTGTAATTACTTTTAATCAAAGTTAAAGTGAAACGCTGAACATTCGGACTGGAGAGAACAACAACGGCAAAATAAAATGGCTTCCCAGTTCTCCGAGGAGGATTTCTCCTGTCCCATGTGCTGTGAAATCTTCAAGAATCCTGTTGTTCTGGGCTGCAGTCACAGTGTGTGTAAAGTGTGTTTGGAGAAGTTCTGGGACACCAAAGGATCCAGAGAATGTCCCGTTTGTAGGAGGGAGTTATCAATGCAAGAACCTCCCACAAATCTGGCCTTAAAGAACCTGTGTGAGACTTTCTTACAGGTGAGAAGTCGGAGATCTTCATCAGGGTCTGAAACGGTCTGCACAATGAGAAATTCAAACTCTTCTGTCTGGACAATCAACAGCCGGTGTGTGTAGTGTGTCAAAGTTCAAGAAAATACACCAACCACAAATTCTGCACCATTGATGAGGCAGTAACAGACTGTAAGGTTAATGTATATTACAAAAACACACTGTTTATTTGGGAGATTTAATTGTACAATGTTCAGTGGTGTGAAGCAACAATGTGTACAATAAGATCTGAAACAGTCTCCATGCAGTGTGTGGCTTTGTTTCAGGAGGAGCTCAAAACTGCACTGAAGCCCCTACAGGAGAAACTGGAGGTCTTTGAAGACTGTAAACTGAACTGGAGTCAGACTGCAAAACATATAAAGTTCAGAATCAATAGCATGGGTTTTATATTATAATTATACAGTGGTACCTCACTTTACGAAATTAATCCGTTCCAGCGCCTTTTTTTGTAAACTGCATTTTTCATAAATTGAGCAGCATTTTACATGTAAAATACATGATTCGTTCCAAGGCTCTCGATACTACCCCATAAACCCTTTTAAAAATTATAAAAGTACACCAATTTTGTATTAAATATGTTAAAAGAAAATCGTTTACCTTTTTTTAAATCTCTCGTCCCACCCATGCGACGCTTTAAAGTCCAAGGGTTGCTGGTCTGAAGAACCCCAGCCCCACCCTCCTTCACAAGGTCCTTAAATATGGTTTTTGCTTTTTCCGCATTAATTGCCTCCGTCACCGTCTGTCCACTTTTAATGCCTCCTTCTGCTTCAATATCGTCCCGATTGTAGAGGGGTTTCGGCCATACCCCTTGCGATTTCACTAGCCGGAATCCCACTTTCATATTTTATCATCTCCTGTTTTACTTTAATTGATAACGGGGCCCACTTCTTTTCAGTCTCACCAGGAATCACTTTCTTGGGGCTCATGATTAATAACGAAAAATAATGCTGCAATAAGTGCACTCAAAAAAACCCCATGAACCAACAGTACAACTGTCCTTCGCTCGTATGTGTCGAACAATGGGTCGAAGGCACACGAAAAGCATTATGGGTACAGTACTGCGTTATGGAGATTCGGCTCCCTTCGAGCCAATGGAAGGCCGGCGGATGGGTAGGGGGGCAATAAATGGGAAAGCAACTCGCGCATTGTTTGAATGATGCATTTGAATTTTTAAGATGGCGCTTTCGTAACGTGAACTTGTTTTGTATCCAGAGATATAAATTTTAGGAAAATGCATTTCATAACCTGCATTTTTCGTTTGGTGAGACTTTCGTAAAGTGAGGTAGCACTGTATTTTACATCCTTGCATAATGGATTCTATTTGGTTGGATTTCTTCTTCATTGCAGATTCAGGCCCAACACACAGAACATCAGATTAAGGAGGAGTTTGAGACCGGTTTCTACGAGATGAAGAGGCAGTCAGGATCACTGCACTGAGAGAGGAAGAGGAGCAGAAGAGTCAGATGATGACGAAGAAGTTGGAGAAGCTGAACAGAGACATTTCATGTCTTTCAGACACAATCAGAGCCATAGAAGAGGAGATGGGAGGTGAAGATGTGTCATTCTTACAAGTGAGGATCATTTATTCAGTATTTATACTGTGAGAAAGTAAAACTTGTTTCCATCATCAGAAACGTCACATTTCATTGGTGTAAAAAAATGCCAATCACTGATATTTACTTTGCTGTTTTACAGAACTATGAGGCCACAGTGAAAAGGTGAGTGATGTGCTTCCTGTCTCTCTCATTCTGTGTTTCTGAATCCAGACCCACAGCAGCACTGAATCCTGAATGTGTTTACAGAGCCCAGTGCACACTGCAGCATCCAGAGGAGCTTTCAGGAGCACTGATCCATGTGGCAAAGCATCTGAGCAACCTGAAGTTCAGAGTCTGGGAGAAGATGCAGGACACCGTACAATACAGTAACGTCCACTGGACCCCGGAGACGGCGAAATCCATCCTAAACCATTGGCTGGGATTTTTAAACTGGTAGGCCCGAAATGCCCAAATCTCGGGAACGGGCCCCGTAACATCAATCTATCTCGATCCTTTAGATTGTCCAAAGACGAAGAGACCCTCTTGAACAGAGGCCTCGAATTCATCCCTTCACTCAACTTGGACAAAGATAGAAAATCACAAACTCTATTCGACCTCCAAACTTTCCATAGGAGAGTCCTACTGGCCTCTTTCTTCGAACACAAAACAGGGACCCAGAAATGCCCCTTCACACACGCCTCAAACTGGACACCCAAACTGAGCCAGGTACCACCACAAGTCAGAAAATTTATCAGGGCTAACCTCCACGCGACGCGGTCACTCGATTGGCACGATAACACTCGACCTAACCTCGGTAGTTCTGAAGTCAAGGCCCTATTTAAACTATTGAAGAACAAGAAGATAGTGATCAAACCCGCGGACAAGGGCAGCTCGATAGTGATAATGGACAGGACACAGTACCAGTGGGAGGCCCAGAGACAATTATCTAAAACCGAACATTACAAAAACAGAGGAGCCCATTTTTCCACACACGATCCCTATGGTTAAACAGATTATAATCGACCTATTCGACAAAAATTTCCTCAGCAGAAAACAAACATCTCCTCGACACGATCGGATCACGGCCACGTCGCTTTTACTTGCTACCTAAAATCCACAAGGACCCGGCGTCCTGGAGCATCCCCCATATAATCCCTCCCGGACGACCCATAGTGTCAGACTGCAACAGTGACACGTATAAATTGGCCGAATACATAGATTATTACCTAAACCCCATATCCAATAGACACCCCAGTTATATTAAAGACACGTACGACTTTATCGACAAAGTCAGACAGATTCAAATTACGACCCGATCGTTTCTTTTCACAATCGACATCGACAGCCTCTATACCAACATAGACATCGAAGCCGGCTTAAAAGCAGTCAAAGCCTGGTTTCTCAAATACCTGGACGAAAGCAGACCGGACGATCACATTCTCCGTCTCCTCGAGATCAACCTAAAACGTAATGACTTTGAATTCGATGGTAAGTACTACCTGCAGGTCAAGGGCACAGCGATGGGCAAAAAGTTTGCCCCTTCCTATGCAAATATCTATATGGCAGATTGGGAGGAAACAGCCTTAGCGATCTGTCCCATCAAACCCGTACAATATTTTAGATATCTGGACGATATATGGGGAATTTGGGGAGACTCCGAGGACACGTTCGAGGACTTCACTAGCATCTTAAACACACATCATCCTTCCATTAAAAATTAACCTTAACCTCTAGCTCCTAACCCCAAACCTATACCCTAACCCTAACCTTAACCTCTAGCCCCTAACCCCAAGCCCAAACCTTAACCCCAACCTCGACCCAGGCCCAATTCCCCCTCTTCCACGTGGCCTTAGCCTGCCCTCTGCTGGATAACCTAGGGGAGCACACCCCATGGTCCCCTTCCAGCAACCCAAAATACACTTCACTTCTCCTTATTGATAACCAAACTCAAAATTGCCCCAAGTCTGGCTCAACCCCAACCTATGGCTGGGGGTCAACTTGCTTCGTGGGGGGCTGGCCCCCTGGGGGGTCTGAATGACACGGGGGAAGGACCGTGCACAACGGGGCGCACCGGTACACACCGGGGACCCTGACTCTTAGGCTAGCCCCTCGGCTTCCCTAACATCTCCCCCTAACCCTAATCCATTTTCTGACAAGAATATTCAACAAGGTCTTAGAAAATGAGCAGATGCCGGAGGAATGGAGGAGAAGTGTGCTTATGCCCATTTTTAAGAACATTGACAACAAACGAGCAATACAATGAAGTTATGGGAAAGAATAGTGGAAGCTAGACTAAGGGCAGAGGTCAGCATTTGTGAACCACAGTTTGGTTTCATGCCAAGAAAGAGCACCACAGATGCAGTGTTTGCTTTGAGGATGTTAAGAGAGAAGTACAGAGAAGGTCAGAAGGAGCTGCATTGTGCCTTTGTGGATCTGGAGAAAGCATATGACAGGGTGCCGAGAGAAGAACTGTGGTATTGTATGAGGGAAATCTGGAGTGGCAGAGAAGTATGTTAGAGTTGTGCAGGACATGTATGAGAGATGTAAAACAGTGGTGAGGTGTGCTGTCGGTGTGACAGAAGAGTTCAAGGTGGAGGTGGGACTGCATCAAGGGTCAGCTCTCAGCCCCTTCTTGTTTGCTATGGTGATGGACAGGCTGACAGACGAGGTTAGACAAGAATCTCCATGGACTATGATGTTTGCAGATGACATCGTGATCTGTCGTGAGAGCAGAGAACAAGTGGAGGAAAATCTAGAGAGGTGGAGGTATGCCCTGGAAAGGAGTGGAATGAAGGTTAGTCTCAATAAGACAGAATACATGTGTGTGAACGACAAGGACCCAAGAGGAACGGTGAGGTTACAGGGGGCACAGATAAAGAAGGTGGAGGATTTTAAGTACTTAGGCTCAACAATCCAGAGCAATAGAGAGTGTGGAAAAGAGGTGAAGAAGCGTGTGCAGGCAGGTAGGAATGGATGGAGAAAAGTGTCCGGTGTGATGTGTGATAGGAGAGTATCGGCAAGAATGAAGGGAAAAGTGTACAAGACGGTGATGAGGCCAGCGATTTTGTATGGTTTAGAGACAGTGGCCCTGGGGAAAAGACAGGAGTCAGAGTTGGAGGTAGCAGAGATGAAAATGTTGAGGTTCTCTTTGGGAGTAACGAGGATGGATAGGATCAGAAATGAGTACATCAGAGGGACAGCACATGTTAGATGTTTTGGAGACAAAGTCAGAGAGGCTAGATTGAGATGATTTGGACATGTACAGAGGAGGGATAGTGAGTATATTGGTAGTAGGATGCTGAGGTTGGAACGACCAGGCAGAAGGCCCAGAGGAAGACCAAAAAGATTTATGGATGTGGTGAAGGCGGACATGAAGGTCGTTGGAATAAGAGTAGAAGATACAGAGGATAGGGAGAGATGGAGGCAGATCATTTGCTGTGGCGACCCCCGAAGGGAACAGCCGAAAGAAAAAGAAGAGGGGAAAAACTGGAGACAGGAGACAACACAAACACTGATTGTGCCAGAGAAAAAATAAACAAAACAACAAACACTGGAGACTATGACGCTGAACACTAGCTGAGCTCAACGATAACCAGGGCCCAGAGAGATACACAGGGTATCGGTGAGCGATGCGGAACAATCTTCCGGCCCAGAGGTGAGCATGCAGCATGTCTTTATCAGGAGTCGATGAGAGGAGTGGAATCAGCTCGAGTAGGTCAGCCATGCACCGCTGGGGAGAACAAGGAGTTAGAGAACAGAGCCGCCAAATTCAAAGTCCGCCAAAAACACAGACAATAACAGGTTAGGCGTGAAGTGACTTTTTCTTCTCTGATTTTTGCAAGTGGTTACAGAACAGCTACTATGTGTATTATCGCCACCAACTGGAGGGGAGTGGAGCTTCAGGATAGAACGTCTATCCTCTGACCTATCAAACAGCTCATTCATTTTCTGATTTGCTTATTTTTTTTCCTATTTTGGGTCGTATAGAGATGATAACACCCACTGCAGCCAACTCTGAGTGAGGGCAGGGTACACCCTGGACAGCTCACCAGGCTGTTGCAGGTCAACACTCTCGCAACCATTCATCTCACACTCACATCTGGGAATTATTTTGAACAATAATTTGCCCTACTTTGCATGTTTTTTGAGTACCTGGAGGAAACCCACACAAGCATGGGGAGAACATGCAAATTCCACACAGAAACGCCCAACCTGGGAATCGAACCCAGGACCTTCTTGCTGTGAGGTGGTCGTGCTAACCACTATGCCGCTATGCTGCTATATTTTTTTTTAAATGTTAAATATTCTATGTCTAGGTGACACGGTAATTTTTACTAAGAACAATTTTGATTGTTGTTTCAGTTGATTACACATTCAATTTTAGTGCACAGCCACAGCACAATCTGATAGATCCATTATCTCACCACTGCTATAAATGCACTTACTAAGCTACGGCTGTATTATTATAATAAACAGTATTGTTTTTGAACACCCCTCCATTGACTATGATTGGAAAGTTCCATCATCTGTCATGTTTCTGGAAGAAATGCACAACCAAGAGGCCAGACCAACAAGGGGGGGGCCTTGTTCATAAAGCAGACTTGGATCCATAGTGCTCTTAATCTACTGTTTGCTGTTCCCAATGCAATACATGTAGAGTTAAAGGGCCCTAAGAGCACGTATGCAGCCTTGAGTGTGCTTCATGAATACAATTCCTGACAGAATAGTATATAGGAAGCACCATCTTGACCATTCACTATTAAAAAAATAAAAAAAGTCCGATAAACCTTTTGGTCCTATGCATCAGTGGTCCCCAACCCCTGGGCCGCAGACTGGTACTGGAATGTGGATCAATTGGTACCGGGATGCACAAGACATAATTAATTATATCATCATCTTCTTCCGCTTAGTCCAGGGTCGGATCGCGGGGGCAGCAACCTTAGCAAAGAGGTCCAGACGTCCCTCTCCCGAGCCACTTCCTCCAACTCTCCCGGGGGGACACCGAGGCGGTCCCAGACAAGCCGAGAGACATAGTCCCTCCAGCGTGTTCTAGGTCGACCCCGGGGTCTCTTCCCGGTTGTATATGCCCGAAACACCACACCAGGGAGGCGTCCGGGGGGCATTCTGACCAGATGCCCGAGCCACCTCAACTGGCCCCTCTCAATGCGGAGGAGCAGCGGATCTACTCCGAGCTCTCCCTGGATGGCGGAGCTTCTCACCCTATCTCTAAGGGAGAACCCCGCCACCCGGCGAAGGAAGCTCATTTCAGCCGCTTGTATTCGTGATCTTGTTCTTTCGGTCATTACCCAAAGCTCGTGACCATAGGTGAGGGCTGGAACGTAGATCGACTGGTAAATTGAGAGCTTCGCCTTGCGGCTCAGCTCCTTTTTCACCACGACGGACCGGTACAGGCACCGCTTAACAGCAGAGACTGCAGCGATCCGTCTGTCGATCTCTCGCTCCATCCTTCCCTCACTCGTAAACAAGACCCCAAGATACTTAAACTCCTCCACTTGGGGCAGGACCTCTTTCCCGAACCGGAGGGTGCATTCTACCATTGTCCGACTGAGAACCATGGCCTCGGACTTGGAGGTACTGAGCTTCATCCCGGCTGCTTCGCACTCAGCTGCGAATCGGTCCAATGAGAGCTGGAGGGCCCGACTTGATGAAGCCAAAAGGACAACATCATCCGCAAAAAGCAGAGACGATATCCGATGGCCACCAAACCAGAACCCCTCATCGCCTCAACTGCGCCTAGAAATTCTGTCCATAAAAAGTATCCCCTCTATCCCCTCCTTGAATCGCCACCTTATCGTGATGGAGGGGGTTTGCGTGACCTAATGATCCTAGGAGCTATGTTGTCGGGGGCAAATGCCCCTGGTAGGGTCACCCAAGGCAAACAGGTCCGGGGTGAAGGTCCAGGCAAAGTGTGATTCAAAACAAACCCCTATGACACATGAGACAACACAGGAAGCAATCTCCCTTGCCCGGATGCGGGTCACCGGGGTTCCCTCCTGGAGCCAGGCCCCGGGGAAGGGCTCGAAGGCGAGCGCCTGGTGGTCGGGCTTATGCCCATGGAGCCTGGCCGGGCCCAGCCCGAAAAGGAGACATGGGTCCGCCCTCCCATGGACCCACTACCCGTGGGAGGAGTTTTAGGGGTCGGGTGCAGTGTGAGTTGGGTGGCAGCCAAAGGCATGGGTTCTGTCGGACTGATCCTCGGCTACTTACTCCGACCCTCGGGACATGGAATGTCACCTCTCTGGCGGGAAAGGAGCTTGATTTGGTGCGTGAGGTGGAGAGATACCGACTAGATATAGTCGGGCTCACCTCAACGCATAGCTTGGGCTCTGGAACCATCCATCTCGAAAGAGGTTGGACCTTCTTCTTTTCTGGAGTTGCTCATGGGGAGAGGCAGCGAGCCGGTGTGGGTATTCTTGTTGCCCTCGGTCTCGGTGCCCAAATGTTGGGGTTCTCCCCGGTTGACGAAAGGGTAGCTTCCCTCCATCTTCGGGTGGGGGGATGGGTCCTGACTGTTATTTGTGCTTATGCACCAAATGACAGTTCAGAGTACCCACCCTTTTTGGAGTCTTTGGGGGGGTGTTGGAGAACGCTCCCTCGGGAGACTCGCTCGTTGTCTTGGGAGACTTCAACGCCCATGTGGGCAACGATAGTGTGACCTGGAAGGGTGTGATCGGTAGGTACGGCCTCTCCAGTCTGAATCCGAATGGTGTTTCGTTGTTGGACTTCTGTGCTCGTCATAGACAAACTATCTCGAACATAAGGGTGTCCATAAGTGCACTTGGCACCAGGACACCCGAGGTCGCAGTTCGATGATTGACTTTGTAGTCGTGTCATCGGACTTGCGACCATATGTTCTGGACACTCGGGTGAAGAGAGGTGCTGAGCTGTCTACCGATCACTACCTGGTGGTGAGTTGGCTTCGGTGGTGTGGGAGGTTGCCTTCCAGACCTGACAGGCCCAAGCGTGTAATCAGGGTCTTCTGGGAACGTTTGGCGGAGCCCCCTGTCCGAGAGGCCTTTAACTCCCACCTCCGGCAGAGCTACAACCACGTTCCGGAGGAGGCGAGGGACATGGAATCCGAATGGGCCATGTTTCGTGCCTCCATTGCTGAGGCGGCAGCCCATAGCTGTGGCCGTAAGGTCGTCGGTGTTGTTGTGGCGGTAATCCCCGAACCCGGTGGTGGACACCTGCGGTGAAGGGGGCCGTCCAGCTGAAGAAGGAGGCCTATCGGGTTTTATTAGCCTGTGGGACTCCTGAGGCAGCAAACGGGTACCGGCAGGCCAAACGTGCTGCAGCCGAGGCTGTCGCAGATGCAAAATCTCGGGCGTGGGAGGAGTTCGGTGAGGGCCTGGAGAGTGATTATCGGTTAGCCTCAAAAAGGTTCTGGGCCACCATCCAACGCCTCAGGAGGGGGAAGCAGTTCTTCACAAACACTGTTTACAGTGGAGGTGGGGAGCTGCTTACCTTGACTGGGGATGTTGTTGAGAGGTGGAGGGAATACTTTGAGGACCTTCTCAATCCCACCAACACGCCCTCTGTGGAAGAGGAAGACCCTGGGGGTTCGGGTGAGGGTCCGCCCATCACTGGAGTGGAGGTCCCTGAGGTTGTCAAAAAGCTCCTCGGTGGTCGAGCTCCGGGGTTGGACGAGATCCGCCCGGAATATCTCAGGGCTCTGGATGTTGTAGGACTGTCTTGGTTGACACGTTTCTGCAACATTGCGTGGTCATCGGGGGCTGTACCTCTGGATTGGCAAACTGGGGTGGTGGTCCCAATTTTTAAGAAGGGGGACCGGAGGGTGTGTTCCAATTATCGGGGAATTACACTCCTCAGCCTACCTGGGAAATTCTATGCAGGGGTACTAGGATCCGACCGATAGTCGAACCTCGGATTCAGGAGGAACAAAGTTGGTTTTCGTCCTGGCCGCAGCACTCTTGACCAACTCTATACGCTCCACAGGATTCTGGAAGGGGCATGGGAGTTTGCCCAATCTGTCCACATGTGCTTTGTGGATTTGGAGAAGGCTTTCAACCGTGTCCCTCGAAAGATCTTGTGGGGCGTGCTCCAAGAATACGGCGTTCCGGATCCGTTGCTATGAGCTATTCGGTCGCTGTATCACCAGAGCCAGAGTTTGGTCCGTATTGGTAACAGCAGGTCGGATTCGTTTCCAGTGGGAGTTGGAGTCCGCCAAGGCTGTCCTTTTTCACCGATAATTAATTATTTTCTTTTTATTTTTTATCTGAGTCTGACTGATCTTTTATTTTTGAAAAAAATCATTTATTTTGAAAAAATGACCGGCTTTTCTGTTATATCTCAGTCATTTGAGCGCTAAAATGTAACAAACAAACAAACAAGCAAACTGAGTATGAAACAGATATCTTTAGAAAGTTTCTTTGCGAAGTGGAAAAGTCCCAGTGAAGAGACAGAAAAAGAGCCTACGACTTCCAAGTAAAAGAAAGGTTTCGATAGACAATACCAGGCGTCCTACTTGAAATGTGAATTTATCGTGACAGGTGATTCCCACACACCGAGTCCGCTCTTGCACGATATGCAGTGACCAGCTCACTAATGAGGCAATGAAGCCTTCAAAACTGCTTAATCATTTGGAGACCAAGTACCCTGGATGAAAAGACAATCCCCAGGAGTATTTTGAAAGAAAAAAAAAACAGGAACATTCAGGACAGAAGAAATTACTGATGGCCACCACATCAATAAATGCGAATGCCCTGAGAGCATCATACTTGGTGGCTTACCGTATTGCTCAGGTTAAAAAGCCAGTCATTATTTGAGAAGAATTGATATTTCCCTCCACTAAACACATTTGCCAGGAACTTATTGGAAAGGCTGCTGTTTAAAAGATAGCACAAGTTCCTCTGTTGGCCAGCACCGTGACTCGGTGCATTGAGGAAATAGCCGAAGACATTGAGACACAATTGTTGGAAAGAACTAATACATCACCATAGTACACATCCCAGGTTGATGAATTTACAGATGTTGACAACAAGACAATACTACTTGTTTATGTGCGATATCTTTATCAGGAAGCTGTGCATGATGATATGTTATGTGCACTATCAATGTCAACCAACGATACAGCCTCAGAGCTGTTAAAGTCGCTGGATGGTTATATATCAGGAAAACTGAAATGGTCCTTTTGTATAGTACATATTATATTTTGTTTATTTGGACAATACAGACACTGCCCGATTTACAGTTTTAATTGGTTCCGGACGGCCGAACGTACGTTGAAAGTGAACGTAAGTTGTTACAGTGACATATGACGTGTGACATATGATGCTCATACTGTACTATACATCAATAATTACCATTACCGTATCTCATAAAACACCCCTAAATCAATTATTATAAACATAACATTGTAAAATAATATCAACATTCATTTCAAATAAGTCACTTATTTATACCAAGACACTTTACATGGAGCTTAAAACAGCCAATCAACGCTTACAATATGTGAGGCGCTCAATACTGAAAGTAGTGTACTTGTGAAAGTAGTGTACTTGCTGTGGGTTATACGGACTTCTGGTCTTTCAAGTACGCAAGAGTGCTGTAGAACTCGCTTAGAACACAGCCTGCACCGATGTGAATCACCAGCAAAGCGGACAGTTCTCTTTCTTTTGTGGATTCGGGATTTCATTCATTTTACAACTCTCTTTGCTTTACTGAGTATGCATGGTGGATTGCGCTGATCCGAGCAGATAGTTAATTCCTCTCTGTGTATGAGACTTGCACCCATGCTAGTAGGCTTATGCTTCTGACCAACCATATTTGCTTGGGGTTACAAAAGACCGTAAAACAGTGTAAACACAAAGATGACAGAGACGACGTCTTAACACAAGGGTAACACACTATATAACTGATGTGTGTGTGTGTATATATATATATATAATATATATATAATCATTATCATCTTCCGCTAAGTCCAGGGTCGGGTCGCGGGGGCAGTAACCTAAGCAAAGAGGTCCAGACGTACCTCTCCCCAGCCACTTCCTCCAACTCTCTCAGGGGGACATCGAGGCGGTCCCAGACAATCCGAGAGACATAGTCCCTCCAGCATGTTCTAGTTCAACCCCAGGGTCTCTTTCCTGTTGGACATGCCCGAAACACCACACCAGGGAGGGGTCCAGGAGGCATTCTGACCAGATGCCCGAGCCTCCTCAACTGGCCTCTCTCAATATGGAAGAGCAGCGGATCTACTCCGAGCTTTCCACGGATGGTAGAGCTTCTCACCTTATCTCTCAGGGAGAACCCCACCACCCGCCAAAGGAAGCTCATTTCAGCCGCTTGTATCCGTGATCTTGTTCTTTCGGTCACTACCCAAAGCTCATGACCATAGATGAGGGTTGGAACGTAGATCAACTGGTAAATTGAGAGCTTCGCCTTGCGGCTGAGCTCCTTCTTCACCACAACGGATTGGTAAAGACATTACGTAACAGCAGAGGCTGCAGCGATCCATCTGTCAATCTCTCGCTCCATCCTTCCCTCACTCGTGAACAAGACCCCAAGATACTTAAACTCCTCCACTTGGGCCAGGACCTCATTCCCGACCCGGAGGGTGCATTCCACCCTTGTCCGACTGAGAACCATGGCCTCGGACTTGGAGGTACTGATCCTCATCGCGGCCACTTCGCACTCAGCTGCGAATCGCTCCAATGAGAGCTGGACGTCCCGACTTGATGAAGCCAAAAGGACAACATCATCCGGAAAAAGCAGAGACAAGATCCGATGGCCACTAGACCTGAACCCTCAACGCCTCAACTGCGCCTAGAAATTCTGTCCATAAGAATTATGAACAGAATCGGTGACAAAGGACAGCCTTGGCGGACTCCAACTCGCACCGGAAACGAATTCGACCTGTTATTGCCAATGTGGATCAAACTCTGGCTCCAGTGATACAGCAACCAAATGGCTCATAGCAACGGGTCTGGAACGCCATACTCTCGGAGCACGGCCCACAAGATCGTTCGAGGGACACAGTCGAAAGCCTTCTCCAAATCCACAAAGCACATGTGGACAGATTAGGCAAACTCCCATGCCCCCTCCAGAATCCTGTGGAGTGTATAGAGTTGGTCAAGAGTGCTACGGCCAGGACAAAAACCCACTTTGTTCCTCCTGAATCCGAGGTTTGACTATCGGTCGGATCCTCCTCTCTAGTACCCCTGCATAGACTTTCCCAGGTAGGCTGAGGAGTGTAATTCCCTGATCAGTAAAACACACCCTCCGGTCCCCCTTCTTAAAAATCGGGACCACCACACCAGTTTGCCAATCCAGAGGTACAGCCCCTGATGACCACGCAATGTCAACCAAGACAGACACATGTCAACCAAGACAGTCCTACAGCATCCAGGGCCCTGAGATATTCTGGGCGGATCTCGTCCAACCCCGGAGCTCGACCACCGAGGACTTTTTTGACAACCTCAGTGATCTCCACTCCAGTGATGGGCAGACCCCCACTCAAACCCCCAGGGTCTTCCTCTTCCACAGAAGGCGTGTTGGTGGGATTGAGGAGGCCCTCAAAGTATTCCCTCCACCTCTCGACGACATCCCCAGTCGAGGTAAGCAGCTCCCCACCTCCACTGTAAACAGTGTTTTGTGAAGAACTGCTTCCCCCTCCTGAGGCATCAGCTGGTGGTCCAGAACCTTTTTGAGGCCAACCAATAATCACTCTCCAGGCCCTCACTTAACTCCTCCCATGCCCGAGATTTTGCATCTGCGACAGCCTCGGCTGCAGCACGTTTGGCCTGCCGGTACCTGTTTGCTGCCTTGGGAGTCCCACAGGCTAATCAAACCCGATAGGCCTCCTTCTTCAGCTGGACGGCCACCTTCACCGCATGGTCCACCACCGGGTTCAGGGATTACCGCTACGACAAGCACTGACGACCTTATGGCCACAGCTATGGCTGTCGCCTCAGCAATGGAGGCACAAAACATGGCCCATTCGGATTCCATGTCCCCCGCCTCCTCCGGGACATGGTTGTAGCTCTACTGGAGGTGGGAGTTAAAGGCCTCTTGGTCAGGGGACTCCGCCAAACGTTCCCAGCAGACCCTGATTACACGCTTGGGCCTGCCAGGTCGGGAAGGCAGCCTCCCCCACCACCGAAGCCAACTCACCACAAGGTAGTGATCGGCAGACAGCTCAGCTCCTCTTTTCACCCGAATGTCCAGAACATATGGTCACAAGTCCGATGACACGATGACAAAGTCAATCATCGAATTGCGACCTAGGATGTCCTGGTGCCAAGTGCACTTATGGGCACACTTGTGTTCGAACATGGTGTCCATAATAGACAAACTGTGATGAGCACAGAAGTCCAACAACGAAACACCATTCAGGTTCAGACTGGAGAGGCCGTACATACCGATCACACACTTCCAGGTCACACTATCATTGCCCACATGGGCTTTGAAGTCTCCATGAGTCTCCCGAGGGAGTGTTCTCCAACCCCCCCCAAGACTCCAAAAAGGGTGGGTACTCTGTTATTTCTACTTATGTACCAAATGACAGTTCAGTCAGGACCCATCCCCCCGCCCGAACACGGAGGGAAGCTACCCTTTCGTCAACTGGGGACAACACCAACATTTGGGCCCTGAGTCGGAGGGCAACAAGAATACCCAGACCGGCTCGCCACCTCTCCCCATGAGCAACTCCAGAATCGAATAAGGTCCAGCCTCTCTCGAGATGGATGGTTCCAGAGCCCAAGCTATGCGTTGAGGTGAGCCCGACTATATCTGGTTGGTATCGCTCCACGGCTCCTTCCCCGCTAGAGAGGTGACATTCCATGTCCCGGGGGTCAGAGTCAGTAGCCGAGGATCGGTCTGACAGAACCTATGCCTTTGGTTGTGTAACACCAGCTTGATATAGCTGTGCTAGATTATATGCTAGGTTCTAGAGGAGTAGACTGAATTGTGGAGATTTAAAGTTGAACAGCCGGCAGATTTATTACAATTTGCAATATCACAAGAAACAGTGCAAACAATGTTGTAGAACGCTCTTTACAAAATAAAAATAAAATAGGCTTAGAGTCTCTAAGGTTCGATTTGTGTGAATTCGGGAGGTTTTTTCCAGGATTGTGATCCGTTTGGGATAAAGGTGTTTTATTTGTTCTTATCTGGGATCCTGTGATTTGAAGTGGTTGGGTCTGTAGATCTACTCTCACATCCAGAGAGCAGTTGGCCACACTGCTTCTGGATCCGCCAAGAGTTCTCACTGGGTTTAGCTCGCCATCCGTGTCCGAAACCAGCTTCAAGATCAGATCCAGGTCCACTAAAAATCCAGTCTGCACATGCAGTACAGACACAATGAATAAAATATTTCTTAACAGTAGTTTCTAAATAAAATGAGATCTCATAAAATGTTCAAAATCTTTTACATTGCTGTTTTAACACTGGTTTTACTTCCATGAATTCAAAATGTATTGCTATGTAGCATAACAACTTATTTCTATGAAATAACACATAAATGAAATGACAAAAGTGCATGAAAGGCACTGAATGGAATGGAATACAAAACAAAAGTGCTTATCTGCACTACTTTAGTGCATTAGCAAAAGTGCTTCAACAAAAACATTTAGAAAAATAAAATGTAAGGCTCATTTTGTGCACAGCACAATCTTTGTTGTGTACTCCGACTGGTTTTAGCCTTTTAGAGACAAAAAATAGTGCACACGGTTTTAAAAGTCACCATGTGTAAAGTTAGCATAGGTTTTTAAGCTAGCTTCATGTTGTAATGACTCACCGGAGTTTCCAAGAAAACAAACACTCTCCACCCGGTTTGATTGAGTGAGAACAAAACACATACAAGGCTCTGAAAAGTACATAAACTTAGTTAAACTTGTTAAAAGTTCACTTAAACACATTTTGGATCGTTTGACTCACTTGTGTAGCTTTTCGAGTGCTCTGTGTGTGTGTCCTGCTCTGCAGCACGCTCTGCTGTGCTTAGCTAGGTGCATGCAGCATGTGCTTATGATGCGTTCAAGGGGACTAGGAAACTATAGTGCTTTCAGGGAGCGTTGGAAATTAGGGTTTTTTTCCAATAAAATTAGTAACCATGTATTTATATGGGTTACACCTGCCACCCAACTCACACTGCACCCGACCCCTAAAACTCCTCCCACGGGTGGTGGGTCCATGGGAGGGCGGACCCATGTCTCCTTTTCAGGCTCAGCCCAGCCAGGCTCCATGGGCAAAAGCCTGACCACCAGGCACTCGCCTTTGAGCCCCTCCCCCGGGACTGACTCCAGGAGGGAACCCCGGTGACCCGTGTCCGGGCAAGGGAGACTGCTTCCTTTGATCTCTCTGAGATGTCATAGGGGTCTTCTGAATCATACTTCGTCTGGACCTTCACCCGGGACCTGTTTGCCTTGGGTGATCCTACCAGGGGCATTATGCCCCTGACAACATCGCTCCTAGGATCATTAGGTCAAGCAAACCCCTCCACCACGATAAGGGATAAGGTGGCTGCCTAATCTGGTACTAAAGGTGGTGGTATTTGTTTTGTGATCAATCAACGCTGGTGTAGGTACTAAACACTGCATGCTCCCCACAATTGGAATACATCAGCATCAAATGCAGACCCTCCTAGCCTCCCAAGAGAATTTGCTTCCGTTATACTGATTGGCGTTTACATCCCACCATCGGCTAATGCCAACTTAGTCATCACGGAGCTAGCAACCTATATATCATCCGTTGAAAGCGCTTATCCCGACGTAGCAGGCACTGTGCTCGGTGCTTTAATCACACCACCTTGTCCAACGAACTCCCCAACTATATTCAACAAGTCACATGTCCTAGCAGAGGCACTAACACACTGCTACGTTGCCATCAGCGATGCATAGCGAGCTTTCACCCGGAAAATCTTGCCACGCCATGCTGCATCCTCATCCCGAAATACAAACAAAAACTTAAAGCCAAAAACACCACGTCAAAACAGTTAAGTCCTGGTCCACAGCAGTCGTTGATACCCTGAGAGGTTGCTTCGAATGCACTGATTGGGATGTATTCAGTGCAGGTGCGAACTGCTTCGACATGCTCATGGACGTGGTGACATCATACATTAACTTCTGTGTGGATTTGTGCATCCCAACGAAAACTGTGATGACATACAGCAATAACAAACCTTGGTTTACAAAAGACATTTTACTCATACACAAGAAAAAGAACTCTGCTTTCCTTAGCGGAGACAAGGTGTTATACACCACTGCTAAATATTGATTGAGGTCTGCAAGCATGAAAGCCAAATCAAACTACCAATGAGAAGCTTAGGGACTGTTTCCAGATCACAGACTGGAGCTTGCTTGGTGATTCCTTTGGTGATGACATCGACGGCCTCACAGACTGTATCACTGATTACATGAACTTCTGCATGGACAGCACTGTGCCAACACGAAGGGTATGGTGCTTCTCCAACAACCACCCGTGGGTCACCCCTGAGCTTAAAGTCCTCCTGAACGAGAAGAAGAGGGCTTTCATCTCGGGGGATAGAGAGGAACAGAAGAAGGTCCAGCGTGAGCTCCAGTGGAGGATCAGGAGGGCCAAGAAGGACTATGGAAAGAAGATGGAGGAGAAGCTGGCTCATAACAACGTGCGGGACGTCTGGAGAGGACTAAAGACCATGTCTGGATTTCGGCAGAGTGTCAGAGGGACAGCTGATGGTGACCAGCCCTGGGCGGATGAATTAAACTGTTACTTCAACAGGTTTGATTCTCCCCCCTCCCCCTCTGCCCCCTCCCCGCCCCCCCTTCACACGTCTCCAGACCAGCAGATACCTCCCCTCTCCCCAGGCCAACTTCACTTGACTGCTGCAGCCCTACAGACACATCCCCCTCCCACTGCAGCCCAGCCCAGTCCCCTCTCTTCCTCACATCAGACCAGGTGAGGAGACAGTTGAGGCGACTAAATCAGAGGAAATCTGCAGGACCAGATGGCATCAGTCCCAGGCTACTGAGGACCTGCACGGACCAGCTCTGTGAGGTCCTATGCCAACTGTACCTGAGCCTCAGCCTGGAGAAGGCTCCCGTCCTGTGGAAGACCTCCTGTGTGGTCCTGGTTCCCAAAACAGCTCAAGCGAAGGAACCGGCCCACTACAGACCTGTCACCCTGACCTCCCATCTCATGAAGACCATGGAAAGGCTCCTCCTTGAACACCTCCGCTCTATGGTGAACCCCACCCTAGACCCGCTGCAGTTTGCATAATGATGTTTCTCTCGTCTTTGGTGATGTTGTCATAGGCGGAAGCAAAGTCGAGGGCTTTGTTTATTTATGCCTCAGGGAGAAGTTCCTCATTATATACAGACACGAACTGTCTTCATTAAATAAAAGAAACGAACTCGTAACTTCATGCCGACACAGGAAAAAAAATCATTATTATGCAACACACCCCCTTAAGTACACTAAGTATTTGATCAGTATCTAAACATATATACTTGTGTATGTGTGTGTATGTGCTTACGCACGTGAACGTGTATGTATATATATATGTATATATATATATATATATATATATATATATATATATATAAAAGTGTGTACATATGAGTCCACGGGCATGAGAAAAACTAATGTATGCATGTATCGATATTTAAAAAAAACCCACCCCCGAATACATAATGAACACCACCCCATCTAGAGGACGCCATGTTCATCGACATAGTATCTCCCCCAGCACTTTGTAATCATTCTTCTATAATCACCTGAAGAGAGAGGATGGTTTCACCACCCCTCGAAACAGATCTGTAGTGATAAGTGGAGTTTCAATAGAAAGTCTTTGTCCTGTCCTTTTATTTTTGTTATTTGCTCTACCAAAAAGTATTGAGCACTCTCCTACGGAAGGATCTACTCAGAAAATCCTCTCTCTCTCTATATATATATATATATATGTGTGTGTATATATATGTATGTATGTATGTATAATTATTATTGTATATGTATCTATTTTGCACCCCCTACTGATGGTACTCCAAGAGCCTGTAACAGTGAATTTCTCCATTGTGAGATTAATAAAGCTGTATCTTATCTTATCTTATCTTATGCAATAAAGCTGGAACATCAGATCACATCATACAATACCGGATATGTATGGAAAAAAACTAAAGGTCATGACCGACTACAAAAAAATCCCTCCATTCCATCTGACACCGATACAGACCTTCCAAACAAACTAAATGAACCATTATTGAGAGCATTCTCACCTCATCCGTAACAGTTTGATATGGCAGCTTAGACAGTAACTCACGGAAAATCTACAGCGCATTGTCACTAAATCATCCAGGATCATTGACACCCCCTTCCATCAGTCGAATCAATTTATCACAAACGCTCAATCTTAAGAGCACAAAAAATCACCTCTGATTCCCTCTCACCCTGTCCATCATTTGTTTCAACCGCTGCCCTCTAGGAGGCGATATCGCTCTCTACCCACCAGAACATCTCGCTTCAAGAACAGTTTTTTTTTCCCTGCAGTCATAAGGACTCTGAACTCTTTGCACTAAATGCACATTGCACTCTTGTTTGTAGTTTTGTTTTTTTTCCGTCAGACATGTCTATAGTTGATGTGAATTATGCTTGTTATTATTTGTATTATGTGTGCTGTCATTGTTGTATGATGTGTGTTGCTAACGTCTTTTGTAACTTTTGTCATAGCTGAGTGCTGTACCAATAGCAAATTACACCAACTTGGTTGTGTGGTCATTAATGAATGATTCTGATTCTGATTCTAATGCAACCGTGAGGGGGGCACAAAGCAGTGTCTCTCCCTCACGCCGGTTCCAAGCCCAGATAAATGCAAAGTGTTGTGTCAGAAAGGGCATCTGGTGTAAAACAAATGCCAAATAAAATATGCAAGTCACAATAAAGAATGTCATACCGGATCGGTTGAGGCCCGAGTTAACAATGATTGCCATCAGTGCTGTTAACCAACAGGGTGTTGGTGGAAATTGGACAACTGTTGGTCGAAGACGTTGAAGAAGGAGAGGCGGGAGGCATGTCCAAAGGCAAAGAGAGAAAAGGAAAGGCATGAGTCTAGGACTGAAAGTAGGGACTTTGAATATTGGAACTATGGCATGAAAAGGTAGAGAGCTGGCTGACATGATGCAGAGGAGGAAGGTGGACATACTGTGTGTTCAGGAGACCAGGTAGAAAGGTAGCAAGGCTAGAAGCTTAGAAGCAGGGTTTAAGCTGTTTTTTCATGGTGTGGATTGGAAGAGAAATGGAGTAGGAGTCATCTTGAAGGAGGACTTTGTCAGGAATTTTCTAGAAGTTAAAAGAGTGCAAGACAGAGTGATGAGTCTCAAGTTAGAAATTGAAGGTGTGATGTTCAGTTTTGTCAGTGCTTATGCCCCACAGGCAGAATGTGAGCTAGAAGAGGAGAGATTCTGGAGTGAGTTAGATGAAGTGATGAAGAATACCCCCAGAGGTGAAAGAGTGGTCGAGTGTTGCCAAAAAGCATAGGATGGTGGTGTGAAGGATGATGCTGATGGTGACGAAGGTGAAGAAGGCAAACGCAGAGCAGAAGACAAGGTGGTGGAAGCTGAAAAAGGAAGAATGTCGGGTTGTCTTCAAAGAGGAGTTGAAACAGGCTTTGGGTGGTCAGGAAGTGCTTTCAAATGATTGGACAACTACAGCTCCTACCTGTCTCATACTTGGTGTGTCATCTGGAAGGAGAGGAGATAAGGAGACTTGGTGGTGGAATGAGGAAGTGCAGGAGTGTGTGCAAAAGAAGAGGCTAGCTAAGAATAAGTGGGACATTAAGAGGATCGAAGAGAGTAAACAGGAGTACAGGGAGACATGGCGTAACGCGAAGGTAGTGGTAGTGGTGTCAAAGGCCAAACAGAGGGCATATGATGACTTGTATGCTCGGTTGGAAAGTAAAGAGGGAGAAAATGATTTTCAGGTTGGCAGAGAAGAGAAATAGAGATGGGAAGGACATGCAAAGCAAAGCAAAGCAAAGCAAATTTTTTGAAAAGCAAAATTTTCAATTTCAGGCGAGCCAAGTTTGACAGGATGCGTTCGTATTTAAGCAAAATAAACTGGACATTGCTCCTAGATTGTACAACTGTAAATGAAATGTGGGGTAGATTCAAGGGAGTTTTACTAGATGCTCAGAGCAAATTCATTCCAAAAGTGTGCAAGAGTAAGTTTAAAAAGCGTAATCTCCAGTGGATGACCTCTGATATTCGTAGGAGCTTAAGGAAAAAAAGAATCTTTATAAGGCATACATGAGGGGACAGAAATGAAAACACTAAGGCTGAATACTGTAATATGCGAGCTAAGGTCAAAAAGAACTGAGGAATGCTAGGAGGCAGTGCGAAAGAAAAATTGCAGAAGGAGCGAAATGTAATCCTAAGCGCTTTTTTTCAGTACTGTAACAGGAAAAGAGAAGGTAAAGTTGAAATCCAGTGCATAAAGAATGAAGATGGATCACTGCTGTATGAGAACAAGGACATAGTTGATACTCTTAATGGTTACTTTGTTGACAATTTCACTACAGAGGGACTTTTATTTGGCGGAGAAATTGTCAATTCTCAAGCTCATTTGGCAGAAATTGAATTTGGAGAAAATGAAGTATTGGACAAGCTGCGTAAACTTAAGACAAATAAGGCAGCAGGCCCAGATGGGTTATACCCTAGGGTGCTCAGGAGGTTTGTGAGATCATCTCTAAACCACTGTTGGTTATTTTTAGGCAGTCATTAGTGACTGGAGAAATTCCAAATGATTGGAAACAGGGTATCATTATACCAATATATAAGAAAGGGGGATCGTGCAGAGCCAGGCAATTACAGGCCTGTCAGTCTTACTTGCATAGCATGCAAAATACTGGAATCTATCATAAAAGACAAGCTTGAGTCATTTCTTGAGCATAATAACATCTTGAAGGATAGCCAACATGGTTTTCGCAAGGGTAGGTCATGCCTGACAAACCTTTTGGAATTCTTTGAGGAGGCCACAAATACTTATGATCAGAGTAGGGCCTATGACATTATTTATTTGGACTTTCAAAAAGCATTTGATACAGTACCACATGAGAGACTAATTTTTAAACGAGGTCAGTTGGAATTGTAGGAGGTATTCTGGAGTGGATTAAGAACTGGTTACAGGACAGAACACAGAGAGTTGTGGTTGGAGGGATTTCATCTGAGCAAGGAATTGTGGGAAGTGGAGTCCCTCAGGGATCTGTGTTGGGACCCTTGCTCTTCCTCATCTACATTAATGACCTTGATAGGGACATTGAGAGCACATTGGTGAAATTTGCTGACGATACTAAAATTGGGCGGTTTGGCAAATAGTCTGGAGTCTACTAAGGTTATTCAGGACGATTTGGATAGACTTAATTTGGGCAGATACATGGCAAATGAAATTCAATGTCGCTAAATGTAAAGTTCTACATGTAGGGAATAAAAACATTAGACAGGAGTATTTCATGGGAGGTTTAAAACTAGAATGTTCCTCTCAGGAAAAGGATCTGGGTGTGATGGTTGACCAGTCCCTCACTGGTACTAGCCACTGTGCGTTAGCAGTAAAAAAGGCAAATAGGATGGTGGGTTACATAGCCAGGAGTATTGAGTATAGATCTAAAGATGTTGTCCTTCTCTTGTATAACACATTGGTTAGACCACATTTAGAGTATTGTGTACAGTTCTGGGGACCATACTTGAAAAAAGACATCGAGACTCTCGAAAAAGTTCAGAGAAGAGCAACAAAGCTAATTCCGGGTATAAAAAAGGAATCCTATGAGGAGAGGCTGAGGATCCTAAACCTTTTCAGTCTTCAAAAAAGGAGAATTAGAGGTGATCTGATTGAGGTCTTTAAGTATCTTAAGGGGATTAATAAAGTCAACTATGCCCGATTACTTAGGCCAAGTTCTGTAAGTAGAACTAGGGGTCATAAATGGAAGTTATTTAAGGGTAAATTTAGCACAAATATTAGGAAATATTTTTTCTCGCAGAGGGTAATTTCAGTGTGGAATAGATTGCCTAACCACGTTGTCGAAGCAGAAACCTTACAAGTCTTCAAAAGCAGACTTGATCTAGTGCTGGATACCATCTAGTCATGAAAAAAAAAAAAAAGTGCGTCTTTAAGGTTAGAGTGTGCGTCTTTAAGGTTGGAGTCACTTTAGAATAGGACAATGGTGAGCTTAGTTGGGCTGAATGGCCTGTTCTCACCACTCATGTTATGTTATGTTATGTTATGTTATGCAGCAAGTAAGAATGATTAAGGACAGAGAGAGAAATGTATTGACTGATGACAGAAGTGTGCAGGGAAGATGGAAAGAGTACTTTGAAGAGTTGATGAATGAGAAAAATGAGAGAGAGAAAAAGAGTTGAAGAGGTGACCATCGAGGACCAGGAAGTAGCAAAGATTAGTAAGGGAGAAGTCAGGAGGCCATTGAAGAGGATGAAGAATGGAAAGGCAGTTGGTCCTGATGACATACCGGTGGATGTATGGAAGTGTCTAGGAAAGGTAGCAGTAGATTCCCTGAAAAGAACATTCAACAAGGTCTGAGAGAGTGAGAGGATGCCAGAGGAATGGAGAAGAAGTGTGATGATGCCCCATTTTTAGGAACAAGGGAGACGTGCAGAGTTGTGGCAACTACAGAGGGATAAAGTTGATGAGCCATACGATGAAGTTATGGGAAAGAATAGTTGAAGCTAGACTAAGGGCAGAGGTCAGCATTTGTGAACAACAGTTTGGTTTCATACCAAGAAAGAGCACCACAGATGCAGTGTTTGCCTTGAGGATGTTAGTAGAGAAGTACATAGAAGGGCAGAGGGAGCTGCATTGTGCCTTTGTGGATCTGGGAAAGCATATGACAGGGTGCTGAGAGAGGAACTGTGGTGTTACATGAGGAAGTCTGGAGTGGCAGAGAAGTATGTTAGAGTAGTGCAGGACATGTATAAGAGATGTAAGACAGTGGTGAGGTGTGTTGTCGGTGTGACAGAAGAGATCAAGGTGGAGTTGGACTGCATCAAGAGTCAGCTCTGAGCCCCTTCTTGTTTGCTATGGTGATGGACAGGCTGACAGATGAGGTTAGTCCAAGATTCCCCATGGACTATAATGTTTGCAGATGACATTGTGATCTGTAGTGAGAGCAGAGAACATCATCATCATCATCATCATCATCTTCCACTAAGTCCAGGGTCGGGTCATGGGGTCAGCAACCTACGCAAAGAGGTCCAGAAATCCCTCTCCCAAGCCACTTCCTCCAACTCTCCCGGGGGGACACCGAGGCGGTCCCAGACAAGCCGAGAGACAGTCCCTCCAGCGTGTTCTAGGTCGACGCCGGGGCCTCTTCCCAGTTGGACATGCCCGAAGCACCACACCAGTGAGGCGTCCGGGGGGCATTCTGACCAGATGCCTGAGCCACCTCAACTGGCCCCTCTCAATGTGGAGGAGCAGCGGATTTACTCCGAGCTCTCCCTGGATGGTGGAGCTTCTCACCTTATCTCTAAGAGAGAACCCCGCCACCCGGCGAAGGAAGCTCATTTCAGCCGCTTGTATCCGTGATCTTGTTCTTTGAGTCATTACCCAAAGCTCATGACCATAGGTGAGGGTTGGAACGTGGATTGACCGGTAAATTAAGAGATTCGCCTTGCGGGTCAGCTCCTTCATCACCACGACTGACCGGTACAGTCACCACTTAACAGCAGAGGCTGCAGCGATCCGTCTGTCGATTTCTCGCTCCATCCTTCCCTCACTCGTAAACAAGACCCCAAGACACTTAAAGTCCTCCACTTGGGGCAGGACCTCTTTCCCGAACCGGAGGGTGCATTCTACCATTGTCCGACTGAGAACCATGGCCTCGGACTTGGAGGTACTGAGCTTCATCCCGGCTGCTTCGCACTCAGCTGCGAATCGGTCCAATGAGAGCTGGACATCCCAACTTGATGAAGCCAAAAGGACAACATCATCCGCAAAAAGCAGAGATGAGATCGGATGGCCACCAAACCAGAACCTCTCATCGCCTCGACTGCGCCTAGAAATTCTGTCCATAAAAATTATGAACAGAATCGGTGACAAAGGACAGCCTTGGCAGACTCCAACTGCCACTGGAAACAAATTCGACCTGTTGTTGCCAATATGGACCAAACTCTGGCTCTGGTGATACAGCGACCGAATAGCTCGTAGCAACAGGTCCGGAATGCTGTACTCTCGGAGCACACCCCACAAGATCGTTCGAGGGACATGGTCGAAAGCTTTCTCTAAATCCACAAAGCACATGTGGACAGATTGGGCAAACTCCCATGCCCCCTCCAGAATCCTGTGGAGCGTATAGAGTTGGTCAAGAGTGCTACGGCCAGGATGAAAACCACATTGCTCCTCCTGAATCTGAGGTTCGACTATCAGTTGGATCTTCCTCTCTAGTACCCCTGCATAGACTTTTCCAGGTAGGCTGAGGAGTTTAATTCCCCGATAATTGGAACATACCCTCCGGTCCCCCTTCTTAAAAATTGGGACCAGCACCCCAGTTTGCCAATCCAGAGATACAGCCCCTGATGACCACACGATGTTACAGAGACGTCCAGAGCCCTGAGATATTCCGGTCATCAGGGTCTGCTGGGAACGTTTGGCGGAGTCCCCTGTCCGAGAGGCCTTTAACTCTCACCTCCAGCAGAGCTACAACCACGTCCTGGAGGAGGCGGGGGACATGGAATCCGAATGGGCTATGTTTCGTGCCTCCATTGCTTAGGCGGCAGCCCATAGCTGTGGCCGGAAGGCCGTCGGTGCTTGTCGTTGCGGTAATCCCCGGGACACCTGCGGTGAAGGGGGCCGTCCAGCTGAAGAAAGAGGCCTATTGGGTTTTATTAGCCTGTGGGACTCCCGGGGCAGCAAACAAGTACCGGCAGGCCAAACGTGATGCAGCAGAGGCTGTCGTAGATGCAAAATCTCGGGCATGGGAGGAGTTCGGTGAGGGCCTAGAGAGTGATTATCGGTTGGCCTCAAAAAGGTTCTGTGCCACCATCCGACGCCTTATTAGGGGGAAGCAGTTCTTCACAATCACTGCTTACAGTGGAGGTGGGGAGCTGCTTACCTTGACTGGGGATGTCATCGAGAGGTGGAGGGAATATTTTGAGGACCTCCTCAATCCCACCACATGCCCTCCGTGGAAGAAAAAGACCCTGGGGGTTTGGGTGGGGGTTCGCCCATCACTGGAGTGGAGGTCACTGAGGTTGTCAAAAAGCTCCTCAGTGGTCGAGCTCCGGGGCTGGACGAGATCCACCCGGAATGTCTCAGAGCAGAGAACAAGTGCAGGAAAATCTAGAGAGGTCGAGGTATGCCCTGGAAAGGAGGGGAATGAAGGTTAGCCTCAGTAAGACAGAATACATGTGTGTGAACAACAAGGACCCAAGAGGAACGGTGAGGTTACAGGGAGCAGAGATAAAGAAGGTGGAGGATTTTAAGTACTTAGGCTCAACAATCCAGAGCAGTGGAGAGTGTGGAAAAGAGGTCAATAAGCGTGTGCAGGAAGGTTGGAATGGTTGGAGAAAAGTGTCCGGTGTGATGTGTGATAGGAGGGTATCGGCAAGAATGAAAGGAAAAGTATACAAGATGGTGTTGAGGCCAGTGTTGTTGTATGGTTTAGAAACAGTGGCCCTGGGGAAAAGACAGGAGGCAGAGCTGGAGGTAGCAGAGATGAAAATGTTGAGGTTCTCTTTGGGAGGGACGAGGAGGGATAGGATTAGGAATGAATACATCAGAGGGACAGCACATGTAAGACGTTTTGGAGACAAAGTCGAGAGGCTAGATTGAGATGGTTTGGACAAGTACAGAGGAGGGATAGTGAGTATATTGGTAGTAGGATGCTGAGGTTGGAACTACCAGGTAGAAGGCCGAGAGGAAGACCAAAGACACAATTCATGGATGTGGTGACGGAGGGCTCGAAGGTTGTTGGTGTAAGAGAAGAAAAGGTAAAGGATAGGGTGAGATGGAAGCAGATGATTCGATGTGGCGATCCCTGAAGGGAAAAGCTGAAAGGAAAAGACGAAGAAAATATCAAGTGCCTGAGTTGTAGATGATCATTGGTGACCCAACATGAAGGAGAACACCCTGGTTATCGTCTTCATGGAGGTTTTCTTGGCAGGATTAGTGCAGTGGCCTTTGCCTTCTGCACGATGCAAACCTACGGGCAATTTAGAATGGCCAATTAACCTACTGTGCATGTTGTTGGATTGTGGGAGACCCGGAGGAAACCCACACAAGCACAGGGAGAACATGCAAGCTCCACACAAAAAAAGCCCAGGCTGGGAATCAAACCCAGGTCTTCTTGCTGTGAGGTGGACATGCTAACCACTATGCCACCGTGCCGATATATATATATATATATATTTATTGAACGGGGAAGAAGGAGGGGCACATTCAGTCTGTCGTTTGTAAACAGTGGACATAGCGTCATTACGTCAGTGTGCTACCTAGATACGTCTAAACTCAAAATTTTACTTTTTTTTTGGAAAAAAACCCCATAAAATCGAAAAAACGTAAAACGGATGAACGTAAGTCAGGGAGCGTCTGTAATATCATAGCTCTTTGGCTCATTTTAAAATTACAATGTTGTACAAGTCACTGAAGCAGCTAGCAGGCAGGTCAAGCCAGATCAAGTTGTGCCATTCCCTATGTTATGTTTCTGCCTTCCCAGACTCATTTTAACTTTTCACCACAATGCATGCCGAATGCTGTCAGATGATTTAAAATAATTTAAAGAGTCATTCATTCAGTCCCTAAATGGCCTGGAAAGCTGCCCGTGGTGTACACCGCCCTCGCCCAGAATCATTTGAGATGGGCACCACCTCCCCGTGACCCTAATTAGGATTAAGCGGTCCAGAAAATGAATGAAGTACAGGGATCCCTCACTTTCCGTGGTTAATTTGGACCGAGATCCCCCCTGTGACCACCGAAATCCGTGAAGTAGGATCACCCCCAACCACCCCGACTGATATATACGTACATGTAAATGTGTATATAATATCAATAAATACATATTCAATGGTATAAATGCCTATAAAATTAAACATTAAAATAATAATGCATAAGATGTAAATAAAATATAAATATACACACATACAGATGTGTGCATGCACACAGATGCACATGCATGCGCTCATATGCACACCCCACAACAATGTAAAATGTTTTGATGGGAGGTTTTGGGTTGTTTTTTTTTGTTTGTTTGTTTTGTGTTAATTTAGAGGGTTTTTTATTTTTATTTTTTGCATAATTGGCCTTGTTTTTGTGGCATTTCCCTTAACTTTTTCCACTGTTCTTTCATAATTTCCTTGAATATTCGATGAATTCAAAATGAATATTAAAAAAAAAAATCCGCAATACACTGAAGAATGAGTTGAAGCGCGAAGTAGAAAGGGATCCCTGTAATTCATTCACCATCAGTATGCCAGTCCTCTCTATCTTTATTAGTTGAAATACAAATAAAAAAAAACTCAACTTTATTGCCAATCAACCACACATAGCTTATGAAGTAGGACAAAATATATTTTTTGTTAGCACCAGGTGACAGGCAGATAATATAGCGGTCTGCTAAGGTGCAAGCACATCTAGTTCTTGAAGTAAATGAAAGATGTCTCAGATTAGTTTATTGCATGTTACAGCCAGGGTTAGGTTTATTTTAAAACTTCATGATTATGTAAGGTTAGGTTTATTTTAAAATGTCATCATTATGTAAGGGCAGTGGCATAGGTGCTGGATCACTGATCCTAATGTTAGGAGTTCAAGCTCCACTCATCACAGATTGTCACTGTCCCCGCCAGTGCAGCTAACTGGGTTATCAAAGGCCGGCCATGTCTCTTACAGTCTATTGTGTGAGGCATGTAAAAGAACCATTGCTGACTTTCAACAAGAGTAGGCTGCAAAGCTGTCAGCATGTGTCCTTCCTGTGATGGCCTGGTTAGCTGTCCAGGATGTACTCTGCCCTCGCCCGGAGTCGGCTGGGATGGGCGCCAGCCTTCCTGCGACCCTAATTAGGATTAATCGGTTATAGAAAATGATGAACTGTATATTGGTAGTAGGATGCTGAGATTGGAACTACCAGGCAGAAGGCCTAGAAGAAGACCAAAGAAGAGATTTATGGATGTGGTGAAGGAAGACATGAAGGTCGTTGATGTAAGAGAAGAAGATGCAGAGGACAGGGTGAGATGGAGGCAGATGATTTTCTGTGGCAACCCCTGATGGGAATAGCCGAAAGGAAAAGAAGAAGAAGAGAAAATGATGAACTGAACTTCTCAGCCTACCCGGGAACATCTATACAGGGGTACTGACGAGGAGAATCCGACCGATAGATGAACTCGGATTCCTGAAGAACAATGTGGTTTTTGTCCTGGCCACAGCACTTTCAACCAACTATATACACTCTACACTACAGGATCTTGGAGAGGGCATGGGTGTTTGCCCAATCTGTCCACATGTGTTTTGATTATTTGGAGAAGGCTTTTGACTGTGTCCCTCGGGTTATCTTGTGGGGTGTACTCCAGGAGTATGGCATTTCGGACCTGTTGGTTTGGGCCATTTGGTCACTATATCACCATAGCCAGAGCTTGATCTGTAATGGGAAGAACAGGTCAAATTAGTTTCAAGTGAAGGTTGGAGTCCGACAAGGCTGTCCTTCTTCACCGATTTTGTTCAGAATTTTTATGGACAGAATTTCTAGGCGCAGCTGAGGCATTGAGGGGTTCGGGTTTGATAACCATTGAATCTTGTCTCTGCTTCTTGCGAATGACATTGTTCTTTTGGCTTTATCAAGCCGGGACCTTCAGTTTTCATTGGAGCAATTCACAGTTGAATGCAAAGTGGCTGGGATGAGAATCAGCATCTCCAAGTCCGAGGCCATGGTTTTCAGTCAGAAAAATGTGAGGCGCTCCACCAAAAGTAGGTGCTTGTCACACAGACCACTTTTGAGATAAAGGCCAGAAAAGTAAAAATGGTTCATTTGTCTCAAAATTTGGATTTTTGCATAAGCTATTAAAACAAGTATTCAACTATCACTTGCTCACTTGACATCGACTAAAACTCAGTAAAAATGTCTTTTCCCCCCATTTTTCTGGTGAGTACCTTCATAAAACCAGATAAAAACAGTAGCAAAACTTACTGGTTTTTGTTACAATTATTCACCGAGTTCAGTATAAGACACACTATAATCCATACACCAGAAGAACGAAGAACAATCATGAAGTAGTCTCCCCATTTTGTATACTGTTTTGATATTAAAATGCTGTTTCAGCAAATAATATAAAGGTCATTAAGATGATATGCTCGTAAACAATGCAGGCTAGTTGCTAAGGAAGATCTGAAATGAGCACACTGATTGGTCAGCTTGGGCTTGCACATGTGCGTTGCCCATTACACGTTAACTTCCGGTGTTAACTTCCGTTTTCTGGTTTACTGCATGTGGAATTTATCTCCAGCTTTCTCTTCAATGACAGTCATTAAGTTTATTTATAAGATTGTGAATACACAATTTTTGGAAAAGGAGACTGAAATGTCATTTGTGATATCCAGCAGCATTAGTATAGATGCTAAATTCGATGCGAGAATTGGGCTTTGAACATGCCGGAATGCTTGGCGTTCTTGAAGATTATTTCGCCGGTGAGTATTTTTCTCTGCATGCAAAATTTTATTCTGAAATTTTTTTGATTATTTGATTTGTGTATAATCTTGTCTGGACTGGACATGCTGGATCATGGGTTGGTTAGTTTTGTACGAAAATTGGTCAAGACCTGAAAAATACTTAAATATTTCATTTATTTTACAGATGAACAAACTGATGATGATGATGATGATGATGATGATGATGCCAGCTGTGTTGATAAAGATTTTGATTTTGATGAAGAAGAGGCACCTGTTAAAAAAAGTGTGCATGAGTCAGTTTTGTTGTTTTTGTGATGATGTGATCCTTTCTGCTGAGCGGGATATAAATTAAGATGATAATGATGAGGACAGAGTTGATGAAGCCAGCTGTTCAGCAGAGTTGATGATATCAGCTGTGTTGATGAAGATTTTGATGTTGATGAAGACGAGGCATCTGTTAATAAGTGTGCATGAGTCAGTTTTGTTGTGTTTGGAATGATGATGTGATCCTTTCTGCTGAGCAGGATGTAGATTAAGATGGTAATTTTGAGGGCAGAGTTGATGAAGCTTACTTGTATAAAGAGATCAGATAGTTTTGTTATATAGTACCCTTTATAGTTTTCTTAATTTGAGTGTGATTGTTTGAACCTGACAGTGTTTTTATGATTTTTTTTTTTCAATCAGTATCATTTGAAGGCATTTGAACCATTTTATAGTTATTCCTTGCCACTTCGCGATTTGATCCTTGCGGTCTTGGTACATCACGGTATTTTAATAAAAAATAAAATAAAATATTCATTAAAGATTCAAAATTAGCGCTGAAACTCACATGTAAGCAAGCGGAAGGCAGGGACCCAAGGCAGGCTGCGTCCATTGTTTACAAACGACGGACTGAAGTGCCCCTCCTCCCCAGTTCAAGCAGGGACCACCCACTCAACTCAATCTTGCAAGCTGATTTTGTAATCTTATAGTGTTTGTGAACGTCCTGCATCAATTAAGGCATCCAATGAGCTCAAGAAAACGTGAAATATGATGACAGTAACCCAAAAATGAAGTTGCTCGATATGCTGATGGTGGGCAATACGTATGCCCATGAAGCATGCCATTAAGTCATAAATTAATCTACCGTGCATTACATCAAAAAAGACTAAGATTAAGATCAAGCGGAGAAGAGCTATTGTCAGAGGTGAGTACCGTACTTAAAGTATTTATATATAAATTCTATTTAAATATTACTACATTACAGCATTTACATATGCATATAACTGTGTAGCATTTAATATACACTTTTTGATATTGTATAGACGGGAAAACATTTAGAAATGAGACAACATGGGAGAAATGAGAGAGGCGTTCCTACTTTGTGGTTTTTCAAATATTGCGGCCAGGTCTGGTCTACATTATCCGCGATATTCAAGGGATGACTGTAATGGTTAAAAAGATACATACTGATCTTATTGGAATAAACAGAAATGAAAGAAAAATAGTCATTTTTTTGTTCATTTTTTGGGGGTGACCACCATGACTGAGTTTAAAGAGCCTTTCTTCAAGATCATTAGTCCTTAGCAACCAAACATTTTTATGCACCTCAGCCAAAAACTTTTAGAAAACATGTATAGGAAAAGTTTTATGAAGAGATGACAAGAGAAATCATCCTCATTTTAAACTGACATGCCTGTTTAATCTCATCAGTCATAGTGGTAACTCCCCAAAAATGAACAAAAAAACCCAAACTTTTTTTTTATTTCAGTTTAGTCCAATATAATCAGTATGTATCTTTTCCGACCATTATATAAAGGTTCAAATGCCTTCAAATGATACTGATTGAAAAAAAAAAAAAAAAAAAACATTGTCAGGTTCAAACAATCACACTCAAATTAACAAAACTATATAGCAAAATTCTCTGATTTCTTTATACATATACGCTTCATCAACTCTATCCTCATCATTATTATCTTAATCTATATCCTGCTCAGCAGAAAGGATCACATCATCCTCATAAACACAACAAACTGACTCATGCACACTTTTATTAACACATGCCTCTTCTTCATCAAAATCAAAATCTTCATCAACACAGCTGGGATCATCATCATCATCATCATCATCATCATCACCATCATAAGTTTGTTCATCTGTAAAAAGAATAAAACATTTAAGTATTTTTCAGGTCTTGAGCAATTTTCGTACAAAACAAAACAACCCATGATCTAGCATGTCCAGTCCAGACAAGATTACACACAAATAAAATAATCAAAAAATTCCATAATAAAATTTTGCATGCAGAGAAATATACTCACCGGCGAAATAATCTTCCAGAACGCCATGCATTCAGGCATCTGCAAAGCCTAATTCTCGCATCGAATTTAGCATCTATACTAATGCTGCTGGACAATGCAGCCGTGGGGGGGTGGGGGTGGGGGGGGTCAAACCAGTGTCTCTCCCTCACCGCCGGTCCCAAGCCCGGATAAATGCAGAGGGTTGCGTCAGGAAGGGCATCCGCCGTAAAACAAATGCCAAATAAACTATGCGAATCACAAGAAAGAATCACATACCGGATCGGTCGAGGCCCGGGTTAACAACGACCGCCATCAGTGCTGTCAACCAACAGGGTACTGATGGAAATTGGACTACTGTTGGTCGAAGACGTCGAAGAAGGAGAGGCAGGAGGCGTGTCCGTTGCCAGAGAGAGAAGAGGAGAGGCATGAGTCTAGGACTGAAAGTAGGGACTTTGAATGTTGGAACTATGACAGGAAAAGGTAGAGAGCTGGCTGACATGATGCAGAGGAGGAAGGTGGACATACTGTGTGTTCAGGAGACCAGGTGGAAAGGTCACAAGGCTAGAAGCATAGGAGCAGGGTTTAAACTGTTTTATCACGGTGTTGATGGGAAGAGAAATGGAGTCGGAGTCATCTTGAAGGAGGAGTTTTCCAGGAATGTTCTAGAAGTGAAAAGAGTGTCAGACAGAGTGATGAGTCTCAAGTTAGAAATTAAAGGTGTGATGGTCAATGTTGTTAGTGCTTATGCCCCACAGACAGGATGTGAGCGAGAAGAGAAGGAGAGATTCTGGAGGATTTAGATGAAGTGATGCAGAGTACCCCAGAGGTGAAAGAGTGGTCATTGGGGCAGACTTCAATGGACATGTTGGTGCAGGAAACAGAGGGGATGAGGAAGTGATGGGTAGGTTTGGTATCCAGGACAGGAATGCAGAAGGACAGATGTTGGTAGATTTTGCAAAAAGGATGGAAATGGCTGTGGTGAATACTTTCTTCCAGAAGAGAGAGGAGCATAGGGTGACTTATAAAAGTGGAGGTAGACTACATCTTGTGCAGGCGATGTAATTAAGAGGAAGTCAGTGACTGCAAAGTAGTAGCGGGTGAGATTGTTGCCAAACAGCATAGGATGGTGGTGTGCAGGATGATGCTGATGGTGAGGAAGGTGAAGAAGGCAAAGGCAGAGCAGAAGACAAAGTGGTGGAAGTTGAAAAAGGAAGAGTGTCGGGTTGTCTTCAAGGAGGAGTTGAAACAGGCTTTGGGTGGTCAGGAAGTGCTTCTAGATGACTGGACAACTACAGCTAATGTGATCAGGGAGACAGGTAGGAGAATACTTGGTGTGTCATCTGGAAGGAAAGTAGATAAGGAGACTTGGTGGTGGAATGAGGAAGTTCAGGAGTGTGTACAAAGGAAGAGATTAGCTAAGAAGAAGTGGGACATTGAGAAAACCGAAGAGAGTAAACAGGAGTACAGGGAGACACAGCGTAAGGCAAAGGTAGCAGTGTCAAAGGCCAAACAGAGCGCGTTTGATGACTTGTATGCTCGGTTGGAAAGTAAGGAGGGAGAAAATGATTGATACAGGTTGGCACAGCAGAGAAATAGAGATGGGAAGGACGTGCAGCAAGTTAGATTGATAAAGGACAGATGGGGAAATGTATTGACTGATGACAGAAGTGTGCTGGGAAGATGGAAAGAGTACTTTGAAGAGCTGATGAATGAGGAAAATGAGAGAGAAAAAAGAGTAGAAGAGGTTACTGTTGAGGACCAGGAAGTAGCAAAGATTAGTAAGGGTGAAGTGAGGAGGGCATTGAAGAGGATGAAGAATGGAAAGGCAGTTGGTCCTGATGACATACCGGTGGAGGTATGGAAGTGTCTAGCAGAGGTAGCAGTAGATTTTCTGACAAGAACATTTAACAAGGTCTTAGAGAGTGAGAGGATGCCAGAGGAATGGAGGAGAAGTGTGCTGGTGCCCATTTTTAAGAACAAGGGAGACGTGCAGAGTTGTGGCAACTACAGAGGGATAAAGTTGATGAGCCATACGATGAAGTTATGGGAAAGAATAGTGGAAGCTAGACTAAGGGCAGAAGTCAGCATTTGTGAACAACAGTTTGGTTTCATGCCAAGAAAGAGCACCACAGATGCAGTGTTTGCCTTGAGGATGTTAATGGAGAAGTACAGAGAAGGTCAGAGGGAGCTGCATTGTGCCTTTGTGGATCTGGAGAAAGCATATGACAGGGTGCCGAGAGAAGAACTGTGGTATTGCATGAGGAAGTCTGGCGTGGCAGAGAAGTATGTTAGAGTGGTGCAGGACATGTATGAGAGATGCAAGACAGTGGTGAGGTGTGCTGTCGGTGTGACACAAGAGTTCAAGGTGGAGGTGGGACTGCATCAAGGGTCAGCTCTCAGCCCCTTCTTGTTTGCTATGGTGATGGACAGGCTGACAGACGAGGTTAGACAAGATTCCCCATGGACTATGATGTTTGCAGATGACATTGTGATCTGTAGTGAGAGCAGAGAACAAGTGCAGGAAAATCTAGAGAGGTGGAGGTATGCCCTGGAAAGGAGGGGAATGAAGATTAGCCTCAGTAAGACAGAATACATGTGCATGAATGACAAGGACCAAAGAGGAACGGTGGGATTACAGGGAGCAGAGAAAACGAAGGTGGAGGATTTTAAGTACTTAAGCTCAACAATCCAGAGCAATGGAGAGTGTGGAAAAGAGGTCAAGAAGCGTGTGCAGGCAGGTTGGAATGGTTGGAGAAAATTGTCCGGTGTGATGTGTGATAGGAGGGTAACATAACATAACATAACATAACATGAGTGGTGAGAACAGGCCATTCAGCCCAACTAAGCTCACCATTGTCCTATTCTAAAGTGACTCCAACCTTAAAGACGCACACTCTAACCTTAAAGACGCACTTTTTTTTTTTTTTTTCATGACTAGATGGTATCCAGCACTAGATCAAGTCTGCTTTTGAAGACTTGTAAGGTTTCTGCTTCGACAACGTGGTTAGGCAATCTATTCCACACTGAAATTACCCTCTCATGAAAAAATATTTCCTAATATTTGTGCTAAATTTACCCTTAAATAACTTCCATTTATGACCCCTAGTTCTACTTACAGAACTTGGCCTAAGTAATCGGGCATAGTTGACTTTATTAATCCCCTTAAGATACTTAAAGACCTCAATCAGATCACCTCTAATTCTCCTTTTTTGAAGACTGAAAAGGTTTAGGATCCTCAGCCTCTCCTCATAGGATTCGGCAAGAATGAAAGGAAAAGTGTACAAGAGGGTGTTGAGGCCAACGATGTTGTATGGGTTAGAAACAGTGGCCCTGGGGAAAAGACAGGAGGCAGAGTTGGAGGTCGCAGAGATGAAAATGTTGAGGTTCTCTTTGGGAGTACCGAGGATGGATAGGATTAGGAATGAGCACATCAGAGGGACAGCACATGTAAGACGTTTTGGAGACAAAGTCGAGAGGCTAGATTGAGATGGTTTCGACATGTGATAGTGAGTATATTGGTAATAGGATGCTGAGGCTGGAACTACCAGGCAGAAGGCCTAGAGGAAGACCAAAGAGACGATTCATGGATGTGGTGAAGGAGGACATGAAGGTCATTGGTGTAAGAGAAGAAGATGCAAAGGATAAGGTGAGATGGAGGCAGATGATTCGCTGTGGCGACCCCAGAAGGGAAAAGCCGAAAGGAAAAGAAGAAGAAGACTAATGCTGCTGGACATCACAAATGACATTTCAGTCTCCTTTTCCAGAAATTATGTGTATTCACAATCTTATAAATCAACTTAATGGCTGTTATTGAAGAGAAAGTCAGAGATAAATTCCACATGCAGTAAACCGGAAGTTAACACCAGAAGTTAACACCGGCAGTTAACATGTAACAGGCACTGCGCATGTACAAGCCCAAGCTGACCAATCAGTGTGCTCATTTCAGATATTCCTCGCCTGGTTTGTTTACGAGCATATTGTCTTCATAACTCTTTTATTCGCTGAAATGGCATGGAAGCTCATATTAATAATAAAACAGTATCCAAAATGGAAAGACTACTTCACGGCCGTTCTTCTGGTGTATGAATTATAGTTTGTCTTATACCGAACTTGGTGAATAATTGTAATGGAAACCAGTAAGTTTTGCTACTGTTTTTATCTGGTTTTATGAGGGTACTCACCGGTAAAATGGGGGAAAAATACATTTTTAGTGAGTTTTAGTCGATTTCAAGTGAGCAAGTGATAGTTGAATACTTGTTTTAATAGTTTGTGCAAAAATCCAAATTTCGATAAAAATGGACCATTTTTACTTTTCTGGCCTTTATCTCAAAAGTGGTCTGTGCGACAAGCACCTAGTTTTGGTGGAACACCTCACATATGTGCAAAAAATGCATAATTTGCACATTAATTGTAAATCGCCTACAGGATTGGCCACTCCCATTTGACCTTTTTATTTTTAATCTGTGGCTTCATGTTTGTGTATTCTAACTTTTACACTGCTCATATCAGTATATAACTGCTCACATAACCTATTTATACATAATTTATATATGACTATTCACAGTTTATACGCTGCCCTTATCTCGCTGCACTTGTGATTGGATGCTACACTGTATTTTGTTGCTCTGTATTTATAAATGTGTAATGACAATGAAGTTGAATCTAGTGTGTCCTGCTTAGTAAATTTGACCTGAGTAGTTCATGTGTCACTAGCCCAGAACTGAATATGACACCTGAATTTGCGGAGTTGTGGAGATAACATTTTAAATCTTGAAAACAAAGACAGGCTTCCACAGTTTTAAGAGCAAAGGTAAATGGTTAAGAAGATTAAAGATTAAACGTGTGATAGTATTCTGCAGGTTAAACTGAAACTGTCTCAAGACCACAATGAAACATACATTGTTCTGTATATGTAAAAGATTTGTATTAGTTATTAATATTTTACCACCTTTTTCAGATTTGTGAAATGTTTGGTTCATCTGCAGCAGAGTTTAGCATCTTTAAGAAATACACACACATTCACACAAACAGAAGGACACACACACACACACACACACACACACACACACAAAGCTTTTAATCGTTCATTCACTTGTTTGCATAGTTCCTTTATATCACAAGAGTCCTGAGAGACTGGAGTGTATCTCAGCCAACTCTGAGTGAAGGCAAGGTACACCCTGAATAGCTCACCAGTCCGTAACAATGCCAAACATACACACAACCATTCACACTCATACTCACACTTATGGGCAGTTTGGAACTGCATGTCTTTGGACTGTGTGAGGAAACCATAATACTCAGAGAAACCCCCACACACGCACATGGCGACCATACAAACTCCACACTCGCTAAACCCAGGACTTCAACCCAGGACTCTTGATCTGCTAACCACTTACTATGCCACCTTACAAAAAATCTTGACAATTTAATAATTTGTTTTGGTTTATTATAGAGATTCCATACAATTATTATTGTCGTTGTTGTTGTTGTTGTTGTAAGGTGCATGTTGTGTCCTTTGCAGTAACATAATTAATGGAGTGGTGGATTGATCTTTGTTTTCTGTTCCTTATTGGTATCAGGCATGTTACTGGATTCTTACTTCCTACAATGCTGTGGACTTTATTCCCTGTAAATCTCTGGACTTTACACTGAACTCACATTCTTAAATTAAGTTGTACGTGACTGAAGAAAACAAAAGGCAATAATGAGCTTAACATACTGAAGATTATCCCTCCAAAAATGAAGTTTTCATAACAAAAAATGAACCTTTGATTCATGTAAAATTAACACATACTGGAAGAAAGTAATCATTTGATCATTTAAAATACACATAAGGTTTTAAAGAAAATTTCTTTAAGACCCAAAGTTTAATGTGTGACTTGTAATTTCAGCTCACTGTTTCTGTTTCTCAGAAACTACTAAATCTGACCAGTGTCTTTAAACAGGAAGAAATTTGGGAAAAGGAGAGCATAATTGTCAATGGGCCTTGTATGAGAATTCTTCAAGGGTGTAAACACAATGTAAATGTTTAGAAGGATGATTTTAACATTTATCAAATGTGTTTATTCTAGTGTTCATGCAAGATTGGTTATAACAAGGAAATGAAATAAGGATATTAATAGTTTTAAAAGGCATTAAACTTTGTTTTAAATGTGTATGTAAACATGGCACATACTTATGTGGATAAAGTGCTACATATTCTTACAATTTTTCATTTTGTTTACATCATACAGATTAAACTAAAAATATCTGTGACTGTTGTACAATTATTGTACATTGGACAATCCAGAATAACCACAAATGACTACTTACTGTCAATGTAAAGAGTTCCAGATTTTAATGCTAATTCCTTTGTAAGATGTACATCAAATGATTAATTTTACAGTGAACATTGTGTTGGGCAGTATATTGGGGATATTTTATTGAATGTTATGGGGTTATGGTGGATGACACAGTATTGATTTTGTCATGTACTTTTACTGCTTTTTTGCGTCTTGTGCAGAGAGCATAAATAGCTACGATGGGGATACAGCTCACTGATGAGGTAATAAGAAGGCCAATGAAGATCTGCCCATAAACAGGATACTCCATTTTTACTGACTTCCCCTATATAGGAGAGAAGATAGAGAAAACACAAAATCCTGAACTGCAGTATATGTCCAGATAATTCTGCATCTTTACTTTTGCAGACATTCAACCAGACTTAAGGCATAAGGTCACATTTTCAAAATTGCTATTGCTAAAGAGTTAACATAGACACTGTGTTTTAAAAAGTATGTGCACCTCTGAAAATCACACTCAAACTATTCCACAAACTCTGAAACTCACAGTTGTAAAGGTGTATATCTTTATATGCCATAACATTAAAGTTTCACTTAAGTAGACTCAAACATTCTTTCAAAATTGAAAGACTTATCCTCAATGTCACTGAAGATCTTTGGGTTGAACTGGAACAACAATACAAACCTCCAGAACCATACCTCAAAGTCCCAAAAGTTGTTTCCCAAAATTCGCAGAGCCACACGACCAAATCCAAACAGTCACAACCTAAAATGGGCAGGGCAGTGGCTCAGTGGAACAACAGCCCCAATACCACCAAACTGCGACTGTTGGGCTGTTGCCATTGCTCAGAAATTTACTGACCTACTGCATCCAGATTTTCGCATAAATATTTATTTTAAAATGAGCAAAAGACGGAAGTGGTCCCATGAAACTAATCTCCAACAAGGCACATTAACCGTGGATGTTTTTTATTTTTATTTTTTTGCTTAACATGACAATAATATCTATCGACTCTGAAAAAAATGACGTCACACAACTTGCAGACTCGGCCTCAGGCTCAGCATGCCCTAAATGGGTTCCAGATTCCGGTAAATTACATTCCACTTCTCTTCAGCATAATGATCATATTAATGTGATTTATATGATAAATAATAACGCATGTTATTATTGTAAAGTTCTAAATTTTGATGGACATTCCTGAGCCATCAGTGTCACTGCAAGTGTTATACGTGTGGCATGTGCCCACCAGGCCTATGGGCATCGTTGTGATGGCATTAATATACTGTATATACATGTGATGTTAATATTGTCATATATAAATATATCAATCTACTGCTCATAGGGTCACAGGTCTGATGAGGTCTAGTCGTGCATGATACAGTTCTGCCCATGTGCAGATGATGCTCCACCTTTAATCCCGCCTTAAAAATTTAATATGCATGCATTAATGGTTAAGGTTTCACAATATGCTAATAAAAGCATGAGAAACACTTACACTATTCTGTTTGCTATGTGTATTTAATACGTTTAAATAGCTTATCTTGCTAAATATGCAGTTCTCTTTTAGTGTTAATGTTTGTGCCAAAATTTAAAACATTACATTTTCATAAGTAGATTTCTCTGATGTTTAGAATTTTTTATTTTAATGGCTAAAAACAACACTTTTTAATGTAGAAATCACAATATATCACAATACATAAATTCTAGGCAATACCTACCCCTAAGACATACTGACTAGATATAGTCAGACTCATCTCAATGCACAGCTTGGGCTTGGGAACCACCCATCTCGAGATGGCCTGGACCTCATTCCATTCTGGAGTTGCTCATGGGGAGAGGTGGCAGGCTGGTGTGGGCATCCTTGCCCCTCCCCCCATCTTAGTGCCCACACATTGGGGTGCTCCCCGGTTGATGAAAGGATACCTTCCCTCTGCCTTCAGGTGGTGGGATGAGTCCTGACTGTTATTTGTGCTTATGCATGTACCCACCCTTCTTGGAATCTTCAGGTGGGGGAATGCTCCCCCAAGGGACTCACTCATCCTGGGAGACCTCAGTCAACAATAATGTGACCTGGAAGGGTGTGATCGGTAGGTACAGCCTCTTCAGGCTGAGCCTGAATGAAGTTTTGGTTTTGGACTTCTGTGCTTATCATGGTTTGTCCATCACAAACGCCATGATTAAACATAAGGGTTTCATTAAGTGCACTTGGCACTAGGACACCCTAGGCTGCAGTTCGATGATCGACTTTGTAGTCATGTTCTTTACACTCAGGTGAAGTGAGGAGCTGAGCTGTCAACCTATCAGCTGTCACCTGGTGGTGAGCTGGTTCTGATGGCAGGGGAGGCTGCTATCCAGACCTGGTAGGTCGAAGCATGTAGTTGGGGTCTCCTGGGAACGTTTGGTGGAGTCTCCTGTCAGAGAAGCCATTAACTTCCACCTCCAGCAGAGTTACAACCATGTCCCAAAGGAGGCAGTTGACATGGACTCCAAATGGCCCATGTTTTGTGCCTCCATTGCCGAAGTGTCAGCCCATAACTGTGGCCGGAAGCTCATCAGTGCCTGTCGTGGCAGTAACCCCTAAACCTGGTGGTAGACACCTGTGGTGAAGGGAGCCATCCAGCTGAAAAAGGAGGCCTATTGGGTCTTATTGGCCTGTGGGACTCCCGAGGCTTCAGACAGGTACCAGCAGGCCAAACGTGCTGCAGCTCGAGCTATCACCAATGCAAAATCTCGTGCATGAAAGGAGTTCGGTGAGGTCAAACACATAATACACACACACACACACACACACACACACACACACACACACACACACACACACACGATTTTTATGGACAGAATTTCTAGGCCCAGCCGAGGTTTCGAGGGGTTCTGGTTTAGTGGCCATCAGATCTCATCTCTGCTTTTTGCGGATGATGTTGTCATTTTGGCTTCATCAAGCTGGGATCTCCTGCTCTCACTGTTGGTTGCAAAGTGGCCAGGATGAGAATCAGCACCTCCAAGTCCGAGGCCATAGTTCTCAGCCGAAAAAGGATGAAATGCACCCTTGCGGTCTGAAATGAGGTCCTGCATTAAGTGGAGAAGATTAAGTATCTTGGGGTCTTGTTCAGGAGTGAGGGAAGGATGGAGTGGGATATCAATGACCGACTGCTGCCACCTCTGCTGTAAAGCAGTGCCTGTACCAGTCCATCATGGTGAAGAGGGAGCTGACCTATAAGGGAAAGCTCTCAATTTACATGTTGATCTACACTCCACCCCTCACATATGATCACAAGCTTTGGGTAGTGACCAAAATATAATATCATGGATACAAGCAGCTGAAATGAGTTTCCTTTGCTGGGTGGCAGGGCTTTCCCTTAGAGATAAGGTGAGAAGCTCGGCCATCCAAGTGGAGCTCAGAGTAGAACCGTTGCTCCTCTGCATTGAGAGTAGCCAGTTAAGATGACTTGGGCATCTGGATAGAATGCCTCCTAAGTGCCTCCCTGGTGTGGTGTTTCGGAAATGCCCAACCGGGAAGAGAACCCCAGCTTGTCCTAGAACACTCTCGAGGGATCATGTGTCTTGGCTAGTCTGGGAACGCTTTGAATTACCCCCGGAAGAGCTGGAGGAAGTGGCAGTGGTGGGGAACGTCTGGACCTCATTGCTTAGGCTGCTGCCCCTGTGACACCAACCCAGATTAAGTGGATAAAGATGAAGATGAAGAATATTAATAATAACACAGAGTAGATTCAATAGGAGTCATGTATATCTCTTACCGTGGTCTCATCCCATGCTTGGTAGGTTGGTGTTCCTCCCTGAATGTAATTTATAATGTAGATAATGAAGAGGCTGAGCAGCAGAACTGGACTCACAACAAGCCACATGATTTTCCAGTACCAGTTTGGTCGATGACCTAGCATGTCTTCAATGTCTTTCTCAAACCTGAACATAAAAGCATGTAGGGCCATTTAAGCAGAAGGCCATCCAAGCAGTGTCTTGCTGGCTGTCCTTCCTTCTACCAAACATAAGTTTTTATCGGATGAGATAAAAGTTTTGTTATCTTATTTTCTTTTATGATATCTTATGAATTTCACATTGTCTTTGATTTGTACCATTAGGTTAAAATGAGCACACATGTTTTTTTTTATTTATTAATTTTTTTTATTTATTTCAGTTAATGAAGAAACACATGTAGAAATTAAATTGTTTCATAAAATCAATGCATTGTTATTAGCCACACTTAGACTGTTGCAAGCCATAACTCTTTTAAAGACTTCACTGTAACTAGCCATTCCTGTGTGAACTAAATGTTGGGTTTCCTTTGAACTGGCCGCTTATTGTATAAGTACATGTGGTTTGTGTTCTCCTTTGCGAAGGTGATGGCTGAGCATGTGGAGAGGTCTCCAAAACCAAACACAAAAGACTTTATTGCTTGAATTACAATGAAATTGCTTCATATTCTCTTAATTTCTAGTGTAGACAATATCAGAATGTTCAAACCCAACATATCCCAAACTTGAAATAAACTTTTTAACATTAACCATCTGAACACTGGCTCCCTGACTCTAACACTTGTGCCAGTACCTCAGTTGCTGATTTGTGAGACATAACTTGCGTTATTTTCACGAAAAACTAACTGATTTTGGTGAATCTAGTGAAATCCTGTTACAGCAACAGCGGAAGTCAAGCATACGACGTAAGGTGGTCAGAAATTGGCAGTAGGGTTCAAAGGCATAATAAGAGCTGACAGGTGTTGGAACGGCCGCTGTACTGGCTGCTGGATGATAATACGGTCAGTGATTGGCTGTAGGGTGCAGAGGGGTGATAAAAGCTGACAGGTGTTTGAACAGTAAACCATCCACTTCTTGTTCCCTTCATGTTGCTGAATGGCAATAACAATCAAAAATGGTACTTTGGTTCAGTGACCAAAAAAAGTCAAAAGATCATTACAACCTTTTGAGTATTTACTCGCCAATGGTTATCTTCAAAGCTGTGTTTTTTTTGTTTTTTTTTAATTGAATGGTTAGAGTACTATTACAAATTAGTGATCAATGCAATTCACAACATGCAGTGGTGGCCTCATGGTAAGGCGCTGGATGACTGATCCCAAGGTTGATGGTTCAAGGCCCACTCCCAATGGATTTTCACTGTCCCCCAGTGCAGTTAACTGGGTTATCAAAGGCTGGCCATGTCTCTCACTGTCTATGGTGAGAGGCATGTTAAAGAACCATTGCTGACTTTCGTCAAGAGGAGCTGCATAGTTGTCAGCATGTTTCTGCCCTGCAATGGTCTGGTGAGCTGTCCAGGGTGTACTCTGCCCTTGCGCATGGTCTGGTGAGCTGTCTAGGGTGTACTCTGCCCTTGCGCATAGTTGGCTGAGATGGGCACCAGCCTCCCACATCCTAATTAGGATTAAGTGGTTCAGAAAATAAATGAATGAATGAACAATTCACAACAGCATAGTTATAATGTGTAAAAAGATACTGCTCCAACAACCATAATACAGGTTTATGTATATAGAGGTTTTGAAGCTGACGTCATGCACACATCATCTCACCATATTGGGGTGAAAAGAAAACATTCACTCCAGTTCAAACACAGTAGCACACGCGTGTGTAAGGGTTTAATACTTCATTTATCTATTAAATAAACGCAAAATGGTAGTTAACTGTGTTACTGTCGGCTGTACAAATTATAGAGGAAAGAAAGCGGGTATTAAATATCACACTTTCCCTGCTAATAAAGCCTGACGAGAGAAATGGATTTCTGCTTTGAAAAGAGCCGATACTGACAACAAAAGGAAAGATTGGCGACCAGCTCCTACCAGTCGTGTGTGTAGCGAACATTTTGTTGGAGGAAAGTAATTTTTATGAGTAGATATATTATTGTTTATTGTCTTAACCACAGTTTGATTTTATTTAACTGTATATCTGGTGTCCATTTATAAGTTGAGGGCAGTTAAAATGCTATTTAGTCTTTATTATAACATGTACAGTATATAAAATAACCATTATAATACTTCATAGATTTAGATCCACATGTTTGTGCTTAATATATAATGTAGGCAAAATGATTTTAAAAATATGAGTCATAATTACCTTTGCCATAATTAATACTTTGGTGCCCTCACACAGCTTGCCATGGGTGATATTACAGGCTTTCCTGGGTATAATATGCCCGAGAAGTGCCAAAACCCATCCAGATAAAAAAGTACTCATACGTTTCCCAGATTTAACTTTAACAGTCTTTAATACGTGTTCTAACACACACAACAAACATGCCGTTCTTTGGTTTCCACTTCACTTCTTTAATCCCACAATGCATTACAGAACCGGAATATACCAAGTTCCGGTGGGAGTAATCATTAACAATGATTGCTACACTCTAAGCCCTTTGAAACGCTTCAGTTTTTCGTGAGTATAATCAGATGTGCGATTAATCAAATAATTATAGATATCTGGTGTAGCATTCATTGTTAATGATAACCCCCCCGGAACTTGGTACATTCCGGTTCTGAAATGCATTATGGGATTCAAGAAGTAAAGTGGCAAATGGCATGTTTTGTTGTGTGTGTTATAACATGAATTAAACATTGTTACAGTTAAATCTGGGAAGCATATGTTCCATCTGGGTATGTTAAACCAGGTATCCTGTCCCTTGCTTCATCGTGCAGTTAACAAACAAACCATCAAGCAAAACGTATGGGTCATTTGTTAGCCCTGATAACCATAGTTTTTGAATATACTGTAGTTTATGATCATTATCATAATTACCTGGGAGCTCAGAAATCACTGGAATTGTATTACGGCTTCAACATTCGTATTTATATAATCTACCACGCTAAAAACAGGCACCTTCAAAGTAAGTACACGTTTGTTTTCACCCCAATATGGCGGCAGCTACTCGGCGGTCATGTGACTGCAAAACCTCTATACAGGGATCCCTCACTTTCCATGGTTAATTGGGACCAAGATCCCCCGGTGACCATTGAATTTTACAAAGTAGGATCACCCCTAACCCCCCCCCCTGACTGACGTATATGTACATGCATATGTGTATATAATATCCAATGCTATGAATGCTTATCACAATTAAACATGAAAAAATAATGCATGAAATGTCAACAAAATATAAATACACACACATACAGTGGTATGAAAAAGTATCTGAACCTTTTGGGATTTCTCACATTTCTGCATAAAATCACCATCAAATGTGATCTGATCTTTGTCAAAATCACACAGATGAAAAAACAGTGTCTGCTTTAATAAAACCACCAAAACATTTATAGGTTTTCATATTTTAATGATGATAGCAATGCAAACAATGACAGAAGGGGAAGGAATACGTAACTGAACCATCACATTTAATATTTTGTGCCCCCCCCCCCTTTGGCAGCAATAACTTCAACCAGATGCTTCCTGTAGCTGCAGATCAGTCTGGCACATTGATCAGGACTAATCTTGGCCCATTCTTCTTTACAAAACTGCTGTAGTTCAGTCAGATTCCTGGAATGTCTGGCATGAATCGCTGTCTTGAGGTCATGCCACGGCATCTCAATGGGGTTCAAGTCTGGACTTTGACTTGGCCACTCCAGAACGTGTATTTTGTACTTCTGAAACCATTCTGAAATTGATTGACTTCTGTTTTTTGGTTCATTGTCTTGTTGCAGCATCCATCCTCTTTTTAGCTTCAACTGTCTGACAGACGGCCACAGGTTTTCCTGCAAAACATCCTGATACAGCAAAACAGCCCCAAACCATGATGCACCCTCCACCATGCTTCACGGTGGGTATGAGGTGTTGATGTTGGTGAGCTGTTCCATTTTTCCTCCACACATGACGTTGTGTGTTCCTCCCAAAAAATTCAACTCTGGTTTCATTAGTCCACAAAATATTTTGCCAAAACTTCTGTGGAGTGTCCAAGTGCCTTTTTGCGAACATTAAACAAGCAACATTATTCTTTTAGACAGCAGTGGCTTCCTCCTTGGAGTCCTCCCATGAACACCATTCTTGGCCATTGTTTTACATATAGTTGATGTGTGCACAGAGATATTGGACTGTGCCAGTGATTTCTGTAAGTCTTTAGCAGACACTCAAGGGTTTTTTTTCTCTCTCTGAATATTCTGCGCTGAACTCTTGATGTCATCTTTGGTGGACGGCCACTCCTTAGGAGAGAAGCAACAGTGCCAAACTCTCCATTTGTAGACAACTTTTCTGACTGTCGATTGATAAACAACCAAACTTTTAGAGATGGTTTTGTATCCTTTCCCAGCTTTATACAAATCAACAATTCTTGATCGCTCTTTTGAGCAAGCCATGGTGCACATCAGACAATGCTTCTCATCAAGACAATTCTTACCAGGTGTATGTTTTATAGTGGGCAGGGCAGCTTTAAGCCACTCATCAGTAATTGGGCACACACCTGACTTAAATTGTTTGGTAAAAATTGGTTTCAACTGCTCTTTACGTCTCCTTAGGCAGAGGGTTCAGTTACTTATTCCTCCCCCTTCTGTCATTATTTGCATGCTATCCTCATTAAAATATGAAAACCTATAAATGTTTGGGTGGTTTTAGTTAAAGCAGACACTGTTTTTTTCATCTGTTTGATTTTGACAAAGATTAGATCACATTTGATGGTGATTTTATGCAGAAATGTGAGAAATTCCAAAAGTTTCAGACAATTTTTTATACCACTGTACAGACACATGCACATGCACGCACTCAAATGTGCACCTCACAAAATTTAATTTTGATGGGAGGTTTTGGTTTGTTTTTGTTTAGTGTTTGTTTAGGATTTTTTTTGCATAATTGGCCTTGTTTTCTTGTATTTATATTCTATATATATATATATATATGCAGCCATGAGGCGGGGGGGGGGGCACTAACCAGTGTCTCTCCCCCCCTTATGCCGGTCCCAAGCCCGGATAAATGCAGAGGGTTGCGACAGGAAGGGCATCCGGCGTAAAACTTCTGCCACATTTAAAAAAATGCAAATGATCAAGACAGAATTCATACCGGATCGGTCGAGGCCCGGCAACAACGACCGCCATCAGTGCTGTCAACCAACAGGGTGCTGATGGAAATTGGACTACTGTTGGTCGAAGACGTCAAAGAAGGAGAGGTGGGAGGCGTGTCCGTAGGCAGAGAGAGAAGAGGAAAGGCATGAGTCTAGGACTGAGAGTAGGGACTTTGAATGTTGGAACTATGCAAGGAAAAGATAGAGAGCTGGCTGACATGATGCACAGGAGGAAGGTGGACATACTGTGTGTTCAGGAGACAAGGTGGAAAGGTAGAAAGGCTAGAAGCTTAGGAGCAGGGTTTAAACTGTTTTATAATGGTGTGGATGGGAAGAGAAATGGAGTAGGAGTCATCTTGAAGGAGGGGTTTGTCAGGAATGTTCTAGACGTGAAAAGAGTGTCAGACAGAGTGATGAGTCTCAAGTTAGAAATTGAAGGCGTGATGGTCAATGTTGTTAGTGCTTATGCCCCACAGGCAGGATGTAAGCTAGAAGAGAAGGAGAGATTCTGGAGTGATTTAGATGAAGTGATGCAGAGTACCCCCAGAAATGAAAGAGTGGTCATTGGAGCAGACTTCAATGGACATGTTGGTGCAGGCAACAGAGGGGACGAGGAAGTGATGGGCAGGTTTGGTATCCAGGACAGGAACACAGAAGGACAGATGTTGATCGATTTTGCCAAAAGGATGGAAATGGCTGTGGTGAATACTTACTTCAAGAAGAAACAGAAGCATAGGGTGACTTATTAAAGCGGAGTTAAGAGCACACAGGTAGACTACATCTTGTGCAGGCGATGTAATTTGAAGGAAATCAGTGACTGCAAAGTAGTAGTGGGTGAGAGTGTTGCCAAACAGCATAGGATGGTGGTGTGCAGGATGACACTGATGGTGAGAAAGGTGAAAAAGGCAAAGGCAGAGCAGAAGACAAAGTGGTGGAAGCTGAAAAAGGAAGAGTGTCGTGTTGTCTTCAAGGAGGAGTTGAAACAGGCTTTGGGTAGTCAGGAAGTGCTTCCAGAGGACTGGACAACCACAGCCAATGTGATCAGGGAGACCGGTAGGAGAGTACTTGGTGTGTCCTCTGGAAGGAAAGTAGATAAGGAGACTTGGTGGTGGAATGAGGAAGTGCAGGAGTGTGTACAAAAGAAGAGGTTAGCCAAGAAGAAGTGGGACATTGAGAGGACCGAAGAGAGTAAACAGGAGTACAGGGAGACACAGCGTAAGGCGAAGGTAGCAGTGTCAAAGGCCAAACAGAGGGCGTTTGATGACTTGTATGATAGGTTGAACAGTAAGGAGGGAGAAAATGATCTATACAGGTTAGCACAGCAGAGAAATAGAGATGGGAAAGACGTGCAGCAAGTTAGAGTGATAAAGGACAGAGAGGGAAATGTATTGACTGATGACAGAAGTGTGCTGGGAAGATGGAAAGAGTACTTTGAAGAGCTGATGAATGAGGAAAATGAGAGAGAAAAAGAGTAGAATGGGTGACCGTTGAGGACCAGGAAGTAGCAAAGATTAGTAAGGGTGAAGTGAGGAGGGCATTGAAGAGGATGAAGAATGGAAAGGCAGTTGGCCCTGATGACATACCGGTGGAGGTATGGAAGTGTCTAGGAGAGGTTGCAGTAGATTTTCTGACAAGAATATTCAACAAGGTCTTAGAAAGTGAGCAGATGCCAAAGGAATGGAGGAGAAGTGTGCTTGTGCCCATTTTTAAGAACAACGGAGATGTACAGAGTTGTGGCAACTACAGAGGATAAAGTTGATGAGCCATACAATGAAGTCATGGGAAAGAATAGTGGAAGCAAGACTAAGGGCAGAGGTCAGCATTTGTGAACAACAGTTTGGTTTCATGCCAAGAAAGAGCACCACAGATGCAGTGTTTGCTTTGAGGATGTTAATAGAGAAGTACAGAGAAGGTCAGAAGGACCTGCATTGTGCCTTTGTGGATCTGGAGAAAGCATATGACAGGGTGCCGAGAGAAGAACTGTGGTATTGTATGAAAAAGTCTGGAGTGACAGAGAAGTATGTTAGAGTGGTACAGGACATGTATGAGAGATGTAAGACAGTGGTGAGGTGTGCTGTCGGTGTGACAGAAGAGTTCAAGATGGAGGTGGGACTGCATCAAGGGTCAGCTCTCAGCCCCTTCTTGTTTGCTATGGTGATGGACAGGCTGACAGACGAGGTTAGACAAGAATCTCCATGGACTATGATGTTTGCAGATGACATCGTGATCTGTAGTGAGAGCAGAGACCAAGTGGAGGAAAATCTAGAGAGGTGGAGGTATGCCCTGGAAAGGAGGATTCAAGGTTAGTCTTAGTAAGACAGAATACATGTGTGTGAACGACAAGGACCCAAGAGGAACTTTGAGGTTACAGGGGCAGAGATAAAGAAGGTGGAGGATTTTAAGTACTTAGGCTCAACAATCCAGAGCAATGGAGAGTGTGGAAAAGAGGTGAAGAAGCACGTGCAGGCAGGTTGGAATGGATGGAGAAAAGTCTCGGTGTGATGTGTGATAGGAGAGTATCGGCAAGAATGAAGGGAAAAGTGTACAAGGCGGTGATGAGGCCAGCAATGTTGTATGGTTTAGAGACAGTGGCCCTGGGGAAAAGACAGGAGTCAGAGTTGGAGGTAGCAGAGATGAAAATGTTGAGGTTCTCTTTGGGAGTAACGAGGATGGATAGGATCAGAAATGAGTACATCAGAGGGACAGCACATGTTAGATGTTTTGGAGACAAAGTCAGAGAGGCTAGATTGAGATGGTTTGGACATGTACAGAGGAGGGATAGTGAGTATATTGGTCGTAGGATGCTGAGGTTGGAACTACCAGGCAAAAGGCCCAGAGGAAGACCAAAGAGAAGATTTATGGATGCGGTGAAGGCGGACATGAAGGTCGTTGGAGTAAGAGTAGAAGATGCAGAGGATAGGGAGAGATGGAGGCAGATGATTTGCTGTGGCGACCCCTGAAGGGAACAGCCGAAAGGAAAAGAAGAAGAAGATATATATATATATATATATATATATATATATATATATATATATATATATATATACACACCCACACAGTCGGCCCTCGATATTCAGATATTCAGAAATAAGGAAGGTGGAGGATTTTAAACATTTAAATAGAATTGTTCCTTCAGCTGCGAATTGCATGTGGGCGGGGCCCGAGTGTGTGTGAGCGTGTGTGTGTGTGTGTGTGTGTGTGTGTGTGTGTGTGTGTGTGTGTGTGTGTGTGTGTGTGTTGGAATGGTTGGAGAAAAGTGTTTTTGCTTGATGTGTGATAGGAAGGTATTGGCAAGAATGAAAGGAAAAGTGTACAAGACGGTGTTGAGGCCAGCGATGTTGTATGGTTTAGAAACAGTGGCACTGGGGAAAAGACAGGAGGCAGAGCTGGAGGTAGAAGAGATGAAAATGTTGAGGTTCTCTTTGGGAGTAACGAGGATGGATAGCATCAGGAATGCGTACATCAGAGGGACAGCCCATGTAAGAGGTTTTGGAGACAAAGTCAGAGAGGCTAAATTGAGATGGTTTGGACATGTACAGGGAAGGGATAGTGAGTGGGATGCTGAGGTTGGAACTACCAGGCAGAAGGCCTAGAGGAAGACCAAAGAGAAGATTTATGGATGTGGTGAAGAAGAACATGAGGAAGTTGCTGTAAGAGAATAAGATGCAGAGGATAGGGTGAGATGGAGGCAGATGATTCGGTGTGACGACCCCTGAAGGGAACAGACGAAAGGAAAAGAAGAATACAACCAATTTTAATTTTTTTGACTGCATCCTTAACATAAACCTAATTTCTTTGGTCTTTGTAGATTTATAAAGCATAGTGATGTACAGTGCCATGAAGAATATTTTTTCATAACATAAATAAAAGTACTGCTGACATTTTATGCTTATGATTTTCTTTATGGCCCTTTTTTAGATCCAGAAAGTAGTGGTGATTTAGTACATCCTTGATGTTACTGAAGGTCACAAACAATCTATAACTAAATTACTCTTCTAGGCTTAAAAATAAAATTTGATATTATTCCATACTGAGGGATTTTGATATGGAAATAAACTGGGATTGAGGAGCTGTTTGTAATGTGGTGATTGGAGGTGTGCTAACTGTATTCTGTTAATAACTACTATACTTTTTATAGTTTCGTCTTTGAACAAATTTTTAGGCCTATCTCAACACTAGTAATAATCACTAATAATAATAATTTACATGAGAAATATACATCATGAGATATCATCTCTAATAATATACAAACTTTACCAAAAAAAAAAAAAAAAAGAAATTGTACTCGCTTTGAGTAATATACAGTATATAGGAACTTAAATATGATTTTTCTTTCTTCAGAAAACATACCTGTTCATTCCATAGATGTAGGAAACAGTGACAACTTCAATCAGCACAATGAAGAGCAATGCGAATGTTGTGCCATATTCATTAAACAAGGTAAACCAATAATTTCCTGAGCGTGTGGTGAAACTCAAACCCAGCAGAAAACAGAAAAGACACACCAGACCTAAACACACATACACATGTTCATTAGCACTCTTAAACTCTTCAAATGTTCTTATTTTCTAAATTGTTTTTTGTTGGAATTAATTGATAACCAGATAATTTCTTCTATACCATTCAGTGTGGCATTGTTCAAGTTCTGTCCAATGATTCTGAAGTCCCTCAGTGGTGTTATTATGGCTGTCACATTTCCCAGCATGCTTCCCACTCCCAACATCAGCAACATGAAGAAGTAGAGAACAGACCAGAGCTGAGAGACTGGCATGTTCTTGATTGCCTCACTGTATACGATAAATGCTAAGCCTGTGCCTTCAACAGCCTACACACACACATACACACACACACACACACACACACACACACACACACACACACACACACACACACACATGAATTGAGACCAATATCAATAATCTAATCACCTATTAGTACACACACACACACACACACGCGCACACACACACACGCGCACACACACACGCGCACACACACACACACACACACACACACAAACACACACACACACACACATATACACACCGTGTCCAGTTCAGCCTCCAGACTGCAGTCCTCTATTTTGTGTTTAATGAGTGCAAACTGTTCAGGGTGTGTGTCATTTAAATTTTTGATCCATGACATGATATTTTCTCCAGTAACAGCATCTTCAGCAAGATCAAATGTGTTCATTACTAAAAGTATCATCCTGTAATAAATAAAAATAAACAAATAATCATCATCATCATCATCTTCTTCCGCTTAGTCCAGGGTCGGGTCGCGGGGGCAGCAACCTTAGCAAAGAGGTCCAGACGTCCCTCTCCCGAGCCACTTCCTCCAACTCTCCCGGGGGGGACACCGAGGCAGTCCCAGACAAGCTGAGAGACATAGTCCCTTTAGCATGTTCTAGGTCGACCCCGGGGTCTCTTCCCGGTTGAACATGCCCGAAACACCACACCAGGGAGGCGTCCGGGGGGCATTCTGACCAGATGCCCGAGCCACCTCAACTGGCCCCCCTCTCGAGGCGGGGGACATGGAATCCGAATGGGCCATGTTTCGTGCCTCCATTGCTGAGGCGGCAGCCCATCGCCCATAAACAAATAAATTAACAGTAAAATTTTAGATGTCATAGTGAGAGCTAGCAACAGCTTAATTCTGGAGACATGACTATACTAACATTGTTCTGTAATACTTTCCAATACAGTAGGCCCTTGACTATTCGCGGTTTTGCACTCGCGCCCCCGCATATTTGCGGATTGCGGAGCAACTGTCACGTGATTCAAATTCAGCCAATGGCTGTTCTCCCTCCTGCTGATTGGTTGAGATGATGTAACGCCCCCTTTTCCTCATTCGCGCACACTTTGCGAATGTGCTTTTTTAGTGTGTGTGTTTTTATTTACAGTTAAGCGCCGTCATGCCACCCAAACACTGTGCACCTTCTTAGGCTTCTGGTAAGGAGCCGAAGTGTCAGAAAAAGGTAATAACACTGCATGAAAAAATAGAACTGCTTGATATGATTCAGGAAGGAAAACGTTCTGCTGCAGTAGGGTGCCATTATAAAGTGAATGATAGTACAGTCCACTTCATAAAGAAAAGTGAAAAGTCAATCAGAGCTAGTGTAGCATGGAGTTTTTATGGAAGTGCTAAGAAGGTTAATGCTGTATGAAACAAGGTCATCATCAGAATGGAACCTGACTTAGTGTGCTGGATACTAGTATCCAGAATACTAAGGCAGGTTCCATTCTCAGTTATTATTCCAGTACAGCAAGTTCCATTTTCGGTTAGTACTCCAGTACAGTACTGTACCTAAGTTAATGTTTGGAATGTTTGAGTGTGAGATTTTAAGTTCTGTATCACGCTTACAGCTCCTCCCCCCTCCCCCCACTGGGACGCTCAGACCACAACCTGGTCTACCTGCTCCCCCAATACACACCCAGGGTGCGAAAGGAACCTGCACAGAAGAGGTCTGTGAAAGTGTGGACCGAGGAGACCAACGAGAGGCTTAGGGACTGTTTCCAGACCACAGACTGGAGCATGCTCTGTAACTCCTTTGGTGATGACATCGACGGCCTCACACACTGTATCACCGACTACATGAACTTCTGCGTGGACAGCACCGTGCCAACACAGAGTAGAGGCAGTGCTTCTCCAACAACCACCCATGGGTCACCCCTGAGCTCAAAGTCCTCCTGAACCAGAAAAAGAGGGCTTTCATCTCGAGGACAGAGAGGAGCAGAAGAAAGTCCAGCGTGAGCTCCAGTGGAGGATCAGGAGGGCAAAGAAGGACTATGGGAAGAAGATGGAGGAGAAGCTGGCTCAGAACAACGTGCGGGACGTCTGGAGAGGACTAAAGACCATGTCTGGATTTGGGCAGAGTGTCAGAGGGACAGCTGATGGTGACCAGCGCTGGGCGGATGAACTAAACTGCTACTTCAACAGGTTTGATTCTCCCCCCTCCCCCTCTGCACCCCTCCCCGTTCCCCTCCCTCTTCACACGTCTCCAGACCAGCTGACACCTCCTCCTCCCAGGCCAACTTCACTTGACTGCTACAGCCCGACAGACACATCCCCCCTCCCTCTGCAGCCCACACCCCAGCCCCCTCTCCCTCACATCAGACCAGGTGAGAGACAGCTGAGGCGACTAAATCAGAGGAAATCTGAAGGACCTGATGGCATCAGTCCCAGGCTGCTGAGGACCTGCGCAGACCAGCTCTGTGTGGTACTATGCTACCTGTACAAACCTGAGCCTCAGCCTGGAGAAGGTTCCAGTCCTCTGAAGACCTCCTGTGTGGTTCCGTTCCCAAAACAGCACAAGCGAAGGAACCAGCCCACTACAGACCTGTCGCCTGACCTCCCACCTCATTAAGATCATGGAAAGGCTCCTCCTTGAACACCTCCGCTCTATGGTGAGCTCCCACCTAGACCCGCTGCAGTTTGCCTACAGGCCCAACATCGGAGTAGAAGACGCCGCCATCTACCTTCTGCAGCGGCACTCACCCACCTGGAGATCGCCGGCAGCGCTGTGAGGGTCATGTTCTTTGACTTCTCCAGCGCCTTCAACACCATCAGGCCAGCGCGCTGCGGGGAAGCTGGAGGACGTGGGAGTGGGACGGGCATCTTGCTGCCTGGATTATTGACTACCTTACTAACCGTCCACAGTGCGTGCGGCTGCGTGCAGGCTGTAAGTCAAAGGTGGTTAGTCTGTAGCACGGAAGACAAGAGGCACCGCCCTCTCACCCTTCCTTTTAACATCTATACCTCGGACTTCATATATAACACAAACAGCTGCCACCTCCAGAAGTTCTCGGACGACTCCGCCATCGTGGGCCGTGTGTCAGAGGGGAACGAGCTGAGTACCGGTCGGTCATCGTCGACTTCGTGGACTGGTGTGAGCGCAACCACCTGTGCTTGAACACTAGGAAGACGTAAGGAGATGATGGTCGACTTCAGGAGAAGCACTCAAACACACACACACACATTTACTAGTGAACATCCAGGGACAGGACATTGAGACAGTGGACAGTTTCAAGTACCTGGGTGTTCACCTTAACAATAAACTGGACTGGTCCCACAACACCAACGCCCTGTACAAGAAGGGCCTGAGTCGCCTCCACCTTCTGAGGAGACTCAGGTCCTTCGGCATATCTGCAGACCTCTGCTCAGGACATTTTATGACTCTGTGGTAGCCTCTGCAATCCTCTACGCTGCCATCTGCTGGGCCCGGGCAGCACAGAGCGGGACAGAAAGAGACTGAACAAGCTGGTCAGGAGGGCCAGCTCTGTCTCGGCCGCCCACTGGACTCTGTGGGAGGAGGTGAGTGAGAGGAGGATGGTAGCAAAGCTCACATCCATCCTGTCCAACAGCTCTCACCCACCGCACCAGACTGTCGAGAGCTAAGCAGCTCCTTCAGTGTACGCATCTGAGGCATCCTCAGTGCAGGAAGGAGCGCTACCAGGTCGTTCATTCCCACCGCTGTCCAGACTGTACAACGCCACTTTGTAACTGTCTCAGAAAAATACCCGGTTATGTGCAATAAAACCCTGTACTTTAATCAGCCACATCTACCCCACTAACTGTGAACCATATCAACCCATCTACTCTGCACTCAGATACATTACACTTTAATATAGGCCAATCTATAAAGTTGCTCCATTCTTTTCTTTTCTTTTATTGTTTAGTAATTTATACTATTTATGTATCTATTTATTTATTTACTTATATAATATATATGTATGTGTGTATGTTCGTACTTGTACCTATTTTTGCACCCCCTACTGATAGTACCTCAAGAGCCTGTAACAGTGAATTTCTCCATTGTGAGATTAATAAAGCTGTATCTTATCTTATCTTATCTTATCTTATGTTTATTGAAGCGCGAAGTACCCATGTCATGTCATTTCATTGGGATCCACTTCATGTAAATATAATGCAATGCCGCTCTCTAGTGGGAATTTTTTTGAAAACTACAGTGCTGTATGTTTAAAGGAAAAGAATCTTTTACAGTAGGCCCTTGACTATTCGCGGTTTTGCAACCATGGTTTAAGTATTCGCTGACTGCCGAGCAACCGGCACGTGATTCAAATTCAGCCAATGGCTGCCCTCCTTTCGACTGATTGGTTGAGCTGATGTCCCGCCCCTTTTTCCTCATTCGCGCACATTTGTCAATGAGCATCTTTTTTGTATGTGTTTTAATGACCAGTTAAGCTCTATGATACCACTCCAACACTATGCGTCTTCTCTGGCTTGGCGATAGAAAACGCTGGATGTCTCTTCTGAAAAAATAAGACTTTCTCCTGAGAAACAATGGTTTTCTCTGAACTGTTGTATTAAAATCTTTTTCAATTATTATTCCAGTACAGTACCTAAGTTAATTTTTATACATGAGATTTTATGTTCTTGTAGCATGTTTAACAATGATACCAAAAGGATAAACTTTATTACAGTACTCTTCATGTCCTTTTACATTGAACTTGGATTGATGTCTCCAAGATGCCGCTGCCCAGATGGCAACGTCGTGGAGTTCTCAGAGTCAAATTGTTTCTTTGTTTGTTTTAATTTGTTTTATTTGTTGTTTCGTTTGTTCATGTTTTGCTCTATGCTCGTCTATGACTGGTCGACTCTATTACAGCTATAAGATCAGAGTATCTTCGGGCGTGTATAACTAAGCACGCTCAACTGGGCTTGTTAGCAGAGATGCGGCGAGCAGAGCTATTATGCTATGGTAGGCAGCTCAATGCGAGCCGCATCACTGCTGACAAGAAGCCCAGGCAGGAAGGGGCTGAACGACGACTCCAGCGCTTGAGATTGCAGGGGATGAAGGCCGTTTAGCCGGCAAGAGCAATCGCCTTATCGGTGGACTCTCTTCGAGCCATGTTTCACGGAAACACAGTCCTGTAGATCCTTCTGCACTGCAATCTGAGCATGAAGCTCATCCATCTTGTTTCGCAGGAACTGAACATTTTTAAGTCGCCTGGGCTTAGCCAGTAACCGCTAGCTAACCGCTAGCATTGAGCTCCCATAGCATATAAGCTCAAGACAGAAGTCGTTGCGTGCTTAGTTGCCCGAAGCTGAAGCTGCTCATAGCTGTAGTAGGGTAGACCGATCATAGACGAGCATAGTGCAACACATGAACAAACAAATTGAAACGAATGAAGAAACAATTTGACTCAGAACTCCATGATGTTGCCCTCTAGGCAGCGCCATCTTGGAGTCACTCCAAGTTCAATGTAATAGGACATGAAGTGTAATAAAGTTTGTCCTTTTGGTATCATTTATTAAACATGCTACAGAACATAAAATCTCATGCACAAACATTCTAAGAATTAATTTAGGTACTGTACTGGAATAATAATTGAAAAAGACTTTAAAATGAGTGCTTTACAACAGTATATGCTGTATAATGTTTATATTTTATCATCAATAAATATAACAGTAATAATTGAAAAGTTTTTCTTAATCACTACTATATTTTACTACTATATTTAGAGAAGAATTTCTTCTACAATCAGCTGAATAGAGAGGATGGTTTCACCACCCCTCGAAACAGATCTGTAGTGATAAATGGAGTTTCAATACAGAGTCTTTGTCCTGTCCTTTTATTTTTATTGTTATTTGCTCTACCAAAAAGTATTGAGCAGTCTCTTATGGAAGGATCTACTCAGAAAATTTATATATATATATATATATATATATATATATATATATATATATAAATAATGCAGCCATGAGGGAGGGGCACAAGCCAGTGTCTCTCCCTCATGCCGGTCCAAAGCCCGGATAAATGCAGAGGGTTGCGTCAGGAAGGGCATCTGGCATAAAACAAATACCAAATAAAACATGCGAGTCAGATCAAGAAAATTCATACCGGATCTGTCGAGGTCCGGGTTAACAACGACCGCCATCAGTGCTGTTAACCAACAGGGTGCTGGTGAAAATTTGACTACTGTTGGTCGAAGACGTCAAAGAAGGAGAGGCGGGAGGCGTGTCCGTAGACAGAGAGAGAAGAGGAAAGGCAGGAGTCTAGGACTGAGAGTAGGGACTTTGAATGTTGGAACTATGACAGGAAAAGGTAGAGAGCTGGCTGACATGATGCAGAGGAGGAAGGTGGACATACTGTGTGTTTAGGAGACTAGGTGGAAAGGTAGCAAGGCTAGAAGCTTAGGAGCAGGGTTTAAGCTGTTTTTTCATGGTGTGGATGGGAAGAGAAATGGAGTAGGAGTCAGCTTGAAGGAGTAGTTTGTCAGGAATGTTCTAGAAGTGAAAAGAGTGTCAGACAGAGTGATGAGTCTCAAGTTAGAAATTGAAGGCATGGTGTTCAATGTTGTTAGTGCTTATGCCCCACAGGGAGGATGTGAGCTAGAAGAGAAGGAGAGATTCTGGAGTGAGTTAGATGAAGTGATGCAGAATACCCCCAAAGATGAAAGAGTAGTCATTGGGGCAGACTTCAATGGACATATTGGTGCAGGAAACAGAGGGGACGAGGAAGTGATGGGCAGATTTGGTATCCAGGACAGGAACGCAGAAGGACAGATGTTGGTAGATTTTGCAAAAAGGAGGGAAATGGCTGTGGTAAATACTTTCTTCCAAAAGAGAGAGGAGCATAGGGTGACTTATAAAAGCGGAGGTAGGAGCACACAGGTAGACTACATCTTGTGTAGGCGATGTAATCTGAATGAAGTCAGTGACTGCAAAGTAGTAGCGAGTGAGAGTGTTGCCAAACAGCATAGGATGGTAGTGTGCAGGATGACGCTGATGGTGAGGAAAGTGAAGAAGGCAATGGCAGAGCAGAAGACAAAGTGGTGGAAACTGAAAAAGGAAGAGTGTTGGGTTGTCTTCAAGGAGGAGTTGAAACAGGCTTTGGGTGGTCAGGAAGTGCTTCCAAATGACTGGACAACTACAGCTAATGTGATCAGGGACACAGGTAGGAGAATACTTGGTGTGTCATGTGGAAGGAGAGGGGATACGGAGACTTGGTGGTGGAATGAGGAAGTTCAGGAGTGTGTACAAAAGAAGAGGTTAGCCAAGAAGAAGTGGGACATTGAGAGGACCGAAGAGAGTAAACAGGATTACAGGGAGACACATCATAAGGCGAAGGTAGCGGTGTCAAAGGCCAAACAGAGGGCGTATGATGACTTGTATGCTCGGTTGGAAAGTAAAGAGGGAGAAAATGATCTATACAGGTTGGCACAGCAGAGAAATAGAGATAGGAAGGATGTGCAGCAAGTTAGAGTGATTAAGGACAGAGAGGGAAATGTATTGACTGATGACAGAAGTGTGCTGGGAAGATGGAAAGAGAATTTTGAAGAGCTGATGAATGAGGAAAATGAGAGAGAAAAAAAGAGTCGAAGAGGTGACTGTTGAGGACCAGGAAGTAGCAAAGATTAGTAAGAGTGAAGTGAGGAGGGCATTGAAGAGGATGAAGAATGGAAAGGCAGTTGGCCCTGATGACATACCGGTGAAGGTATGGAAATATCTAGGAGAGGAAGCAGTAGATTTCCTGACAAGAACATTCAACAAGCTCTTCGAGAGTGAGAGGATGCCAGAGGAATTGAGGAGAAGTGTGCTGGTGCCCATTTTTAAGAACAAGGGAGATGTGCAGAGTTGTGGCAACTACAGAGGGATAAAGTTGATGAGCCATACGATGAAGTTATGGGAAAGAATAGTGGAAGCAAGACTAAGGGCAGAGGTCAGCATTTGTGAACAACAATTTGGTTTCATGCCAAGAAAGAGCACCACAGATGCAGTGTTTGCCTTGAGGATGTTAATAGAAAAGTACAGAGACGGTCAGAAGGAGCTGCATTGTGCCTTTGTGGATCTGGAGAAAGCATATGACAGGGTGCTGAGAGAGGAACTGTGGTATTGCATGAGAAAGTCTGGAGTGGCAGAGAAGTATGTTAGAGTGGTGCAGGACATGTATGAGAGATGTAAGACAGTGGTGAGGTGTGCTGTCGGTGTGACAGAAGAGTTCAAGGTGGGGGTGGGACTGCATCAAGAGTCAGCTCTGAGCCCCTTCTTATTTGCTATAGGGATGGACAGGCTGACAGACGAGGTTAGGCAAGATTGCCCATGGACTATGATGTTTGCAGGTAACATTGTGATCTGTAGTGAGAGCAGAGAACAAGTGCAGTAAAATCTATAGAGGTGGTGGTATACCCTGGAAAGGAGAGGAATGAAGGTTCAGTAAGACAGAATACAGTACATGTGTGTGAACGAGAAGGCCCCAAGAGCAACGCTGAGGTTGCAAGGAGCAGAGATAAAGAAGGTGGAGGATTTTAAGTACTTGGGCTCAACAATCCAGAGCAATGGAGAGTTTGGAAAAGAGGTGAATAAGCGTGTGCAGGCAGGTTGGAATGGTTGGAGAAAAGTGTTCGGCGTGATGTGTGATAGGAAGGTATTGGCAATAATGAAAGAAAAAGTGTACAAGACAGTGTTGAGGCCAGCGATGTTGTATGGTTTAGAAACAGTGGCACTGGGGAAAAGACAGGAGGCAGAGCTGGAGGTAGCATAGATGAATATGTTGTGGTTCTCTTTGGGAGTAACGAGGATAGATAGCATCAGGAATGAGTTCATCAGAGGGACAGCCAATGTAAGAGGTTTTGGAGACAAAGTCAGTGAGGCTAAATTGAGATGGTTTGGACATGTACAGAGGAGGGATAGTGAGTGGGATGCTGAGGTTGGAACTACCAGGCAGAAGGCCTAGAGGAAGAACAAAGAGAAGATTTATGGATGTGGTGAAGGAGGACATGAGGAAGTTGGTGTAAGAGAAGAAGATGCAAAGGACAGGGTGAGATGGAGGCAGATGATTCGCTGTGGCGAACCCTGAAAGGAACAGACGAGAGGAAAAGAAGAATATAACCATTTTTTTGACTTTGTGGAAATGAGCTGATCAAAAACGAGGGAAATTTATCTCTTTACTCAAAAACAACACGCGCAGTCTATGGCTGTTGTTATAATCCAATAAAATTAGAGTTTGAAGGTATCAGACCCGCCCACACACTGAAGTACAGAAAGGATTGGCTGTCCGCTGCGCGCCACAGTGACGTGGAATTGAAAATAGATGTATAGATTTAAATGCGTGAGATTTATTCATCTGTTTTTATTTTATTTGATGGCTTTTTTTGTATTTTTATTTAAATGACAGTGAAATTGTGTATTTGTTATTCTGTTAAGAAAGGCTACATGATTTATTTGAGAGCCAGATACACTGGCTTGCAAGACATAGGTTGCCGACCCCTAATCTTATGGTGTACATTTACAGAGTATAGGTACAGTTTTTCCATTTGCAGATTATATAGTGTGCTTAAGTAAAAGTTTTTCATAACGTAATCATTGAAATATATGGAATTGGAAACTTCGGACAATCGGGTACTTCGGACCAGTGTTCCCCCCTATTAGTCCATTAAACCGAAGTATGAGTGTATTTGGATGGAAAGTCGACATACGACCAGATCGCTTTATGACCGGTCTGTCAGAAACAAAAGCAGTCGTAAGTCGACGATCTGTGTGTGTGTGTGTGTGTGTATATATATATATATATATATATATATATATATATATATATATATGAAGAGAGAGATCACAGTAAAAACTTAAGTTTTTCATAATCATTATTACATTGTACTACATTAATACTGTATTAATGAGTAAGACTGTCTATAGAAATGTGTTTAAGAAGCATATTTTAGTGCATGTAATAAATACATAGTATTTTGCTTCCGGTTGATCATTCGCGCAAATAATATGATACATGGGGTTTTACTTATAGGTACAGTGGATTATCTTCATACATGGGAGAGGCCGAAACCAAACCCCCGCAAATAACAAGGGCCTAGTTTTGTTTTTAACAATAATTGGTTTAAGTAAATTAATGTAATCTGAACCTCTGAGACCATGATATATAGTATATAGAGTACAAAATAGATAGAAAGTACAAAATAGTATGTCCTTAAGGCAGTGCTTCTCAAATTATCCCCCCAGAACAAAAAAACACCCCCCCCTGCCCCACGAGTGACTATAAATAGTCTTATTTGACTTTAAAATTGTTATTCGTACACCTCTGCATAACATTGTATCTTTATTAACATTAAAAAGAAAGAAATATAGTTCAACTTACAACAAAGAAAAACTTCATTACCATTGTTTTTTAATATGTAACAGAAAAGATTTAAAGTGCACCAATGTGCCTGAAATAAAAAAATACATCCTTATTTAAACTCATTTGACTTATTTAAATTCATTCAACTTACTTATGTCTTTATATCACCGTCTCTCTCCACCTTTCTCTTCATTCCTGTTAGAAATTTTTCTGTGTTGCACTTCATATTGTTTGCTCGTGCGAAAAATCGCTCCACTATAGCGCAACAATAAGAGCGGCACTGCCAACTAGTGGAGTGGAGATGCAATTACACTTAATTCTCATACACAATTCCAGAAAAGCATGTTCCCCAGGGTCGTATGCGCTCCCCTCAGGATCACACCGCGTGCCTAGCATCATACCACATCGTGCCCCACTATTTGAGAAGCACTGCCTTAAGGTTAAAAAAATTAACACACTAAACAGAGGAATATCAACATCACAGTAACCATGACAATAGCATAGTATTTCTTTATTCCTCAACCTTACGATTGAATTGTCCTCTCCCACTTTCAGGGGAGTAAATACAGCATACCACCTTCAGAATAAGAGTAAATACTTCTAGTTTTCTTCAAAGTAAAAATAACCATCTCCATCTCCGTGCAGACAAAGAGTAAACACTTCTTACTCTAATTAGTCTAAGAGCAAATCCACCATCACCAATCAGGATAAGAGTTAACACACCCAATACTTATCAGACTGAGTGAATACCTCTTACTCATATCAGGCCACAAATAAACAACACCAACTCAAAATTAGTCTCAGAGTAAACATCTCTAAGCCTCATCAGAGTAAACACTTCTGTCTTTATTTCCCTCCCATATGCTGAAACTGAAATTATATTATTCTTATTCAGAAGCTCTCACTAAAACCTGTAAGAAATCATCATCAACATCATCTTCCGCTTCTTCCGGGGTCGGGTCTCGGGGCAGCAACCTAAGCAAAGAGGTCCAGACCTCCCTATCCCCAGCCACTTCCTCCATCTCTTCCGGAGGGACAACAAAGCGTTCCCAGACAAGCTGAGAGATATAGTCCCTCCGGCGTGTTCTAGGTCGACCCCGGGGTCTCTTCCCAGTTGGCCATTTTACCACACCGTGGAGGCGTTCCAGTGGCATTCTGACCAGATGCCTGAGCCACCTCAACTGGCCCCTCTCAATCCGAAGGAGCTACTCCAAGCTCTCCCTGGATGGTAGAGCTTCTCACCTTATCTCTAGGGAGAGCACTGCCACCCGGTGAAGGAAGCTCATTTCAGTGGCTTGTTCTTTCGATCACTACCCAAAGCTCATGACCATAGGTGAGGGTTGGAATGTAGATCGACTGTTAAATTGAGAGCTTTGCCTTGTGGCTCAGCTCCTTCACCACACAAGACTGGTACAGGCTCTGTTTAACAGCAGAGGCTGCAGCATTCATTCTGTCGATCTCCCGCTACATCCTTCCCTCACTTGTGAACAAGACCCAAAGATACTTGAACTCCTCCACTTGGAGCAGGACCTCATTCCTGACCTGGATGGGGCATTCCACCCTTGTCCGACTGAGAACCATGGCCTCGGACTTGGAGGTGCTGATTTTCATCCCAGCCGCTTCGCACTCGACTGCAAATCACTCCAATGAGAGCTGGAAGTCTCGGCTTCATGAAGCCAAAAGGACAACATCATCCACAAAAAGCAGAGACGAGATCCGATGGCCACCAAACCAGAACCCCCAACGCCTCAGCTGCATCTAGAAATGCTGTCCATAAAAATCATGAACAGAATCTGTGACAAAGGACAGTCTTTGCGGACTCCAACCCTCACTGGAAAAGAATTCGACCTGTTATTACCAATATGGACCAAACTCTGGCTCCGGTGATACAGCAATCGAATGTCCCGTAGCACACCCCACAAGATAGTCCGAGGGACACAGTCGAAAGCCTTCTCAAAATCCACAAAACACATGTGGACTGATTGGGCAAACTCCCATGCCCCCTCCAAGATCCTGTGGAGTGTATAGAGTTAGTCAAGAGTGCTACAGCCAGGATGAAAACCACATTTTTCCTCCTGAATCTGAGGTTCAACTATCGGTCGGATCCTCCTCTCCAGTACCCCTGCATATACCTTCCTGGGTAGGCTGAGGAGCCTGTAAGTGTGAAATGAAAAAAATATCCCAAGTTTATTGTCAGAGTTTATTGCTTTACTGCTTAGGATAAGCCCAGTCTCTGTCTTTACTGCCATACCTCAGTTAAAGTTTAATAACACACTCTTAACAAAGTTATCTATTTATCTACTAGTTATCTATGTACATACACATATTAACACATGCATCTGTACCTCTCTATGCAGCTCTCGTAGTTGACTGTCGCTTTGAAGCCATAGATGGAGAAGGTGACTATGCTGGCAAAAATTGATGTTCCACTGTTTATGAGGCTGACAACAATAGTCTGACGCTGAAAGTTGTTATTGTGATGATTATAACTGGCAAAAGCAATGAGAGAACCAAAACCCAGACCAAGAGAGAAGAAGATTTGAGTAGCTGCATTAATCCATGTCTGAGGATTCATCAACTGATCCAACTATACACATGCACAAAAACAAAAGTATAAATAAATACATAGAGTATACATGCAGCAGATTTTACAAGCATGTTAGAATTACAGGATTGTGTGATGTGAAAAATAATTTAAACCCAATTTAACGTTGTATCTTTTCTCACATTTTGTCTTTTTGATATAATAATGAACAAAATTCAAGTGAAAAACTTTCAGAGGTTCAGGTCTGAGAGATGAGGAAATGTAAATGCAGATAATCCATGGTTAGTTAATAAAAGTCCAGACAGATATATTCAAAAACACTGTCTAAACCCCTTATGCAGAATGCAAACAGAAATAATATAAACGGTTCCTCACAATCTAATCTAGACACAGTTATAGGCATATTAACAGAAATTGTTCAGTACATATAAACAAACTGCAATCAATACATACTTAATATGTCAGGGGACAGATTCATGAGAAAAATACTTTTTAGAGTCCCAAATAGCAACTTATTTATAGTACAGCTAATCCAGATCAAAAGGGAACAGGTGTGCATGTTACAAATCATATGACAGAGACTTGTGCAGGAGATGATGGGCAGTGTACTGCATGCCAGATTATGTGCAGCAACAGGCAAATGATGTGATAAAATATTTTTAATAAAAATAGAAAAGGAATAAATGAGCACACTCTTTTGTAATGTGGCATTTGTCTGCAGCCCGTGTTTCTTGGTGGTGCCTTCTGATTTGAAATGTTGCACAATCTGGGCTTTGAAAACATGTGTATACAGACGCTCCCCAACTTACGTTCATTCGTTTTGCGTTTGTTCGATTTTAGGTTGTTGTTTTTTTTTTTAAATGATGTCAAATTTTGAGTACGAGACGTACCTGCGTAGTACGCTGACGTAATGACGCAATGACGTAATGACGCTGCGTCCATTGTTTACAAACTACTGACTGAATGTGCCCTGCTGCTTCCCAGTTCACTGCATGTTACCCACTGTGTGCATTGTGTTAAGACGTCGTCTCTGTGATCTTTGTGTTTACACTGTTTTGCGGACTTTTTTAACCCTAAGCAAATATGGTTGGTCAGAAGCATAAGCCTACTAGCATGGGTGGAAATCTTATACACAGAGATGAATTACCTATCTGCTCAGATCAGCGCAATCTACCATACATACTCAGTTAAGCAAAGGGAGTTGTAAAATGAAAATCCGAATCCAGGAAAGAGAACTCTCCACTCTGCGCATCAGTGCAGGCTGTGTTCTAAACGAGTTCAATGGTACCCTTGCGTACTTGAAAGACCGGAAGTCCGTATAATCTACAGCCAGTACACTACTTTCGGTATTGAGCGCCTCACATATTGTCAGCGTTGATTAGCTGTTTTGAGTTTCATGTAAAGTGACTCGGTATAAATAAGTGACTTATTTGAAATGAATGTTGATATTATTTGATATATTTGATATTATTTTACAATGTTATGTTTATAATAATTGATTTGGGGGTATTTTATGAGATACGGTAATGGCATTTATGGATGTATAGTACAGTATGAGCGTCATACGTCACACGTCATATGTCAACGTCACTGTAACAACTTACATTCACTTTCAACTTACATTCGGCCATCCTGAACCCTACGGCCAGTCCTAAGCCTACGAGCATGGGTGCAATTTTTCCGGTATATACCGGAATTTCCGGTTTTCCCAAGATTGAATTAACTATCTGCTCAGATCGGCGCAATCTACTCAGTTAAGCAAACAGAGTTGTAAAATGAATGAAAATCCAGAAAAAAGAGAACTCTTTGCTCTGCTTGTGATTCACATCAGTGCAGGCTGAGTATTAAACAAGTATTCAACGGCGCCCTTGATCACTTGAAAGACCAGAAGTCCATATAACCCACGCTTTGTCTCTAGCACAAGCAAGTGTACTACTTTCGGTGGAGCACCTCACACATTATAAGCATTGATTAGCTGTTTTAAGCTTCATGTAAAGTGACCATCCATCGACCATCGGAACCATTTACAAGCAGAAAGATCACATCATAGAGAATGTTAAATGTCGAACGTCGGCCATCCGGAACCAAACAAAAACGTAAGTTGGGGAGCGTCTGTACTTGGTATTTTTTTTGTTGTTGTTGTTTATATATATAAATTGGACTACTGTTGGTCGAAGACGTCAAAGAAGGAGAGGTGGGAGGCGTGTCCGTAGGCAGAGAGAGAAGAGGAAAGGCATGAGTCTAGGACTGAGAGTAGGGACTTTGAATGTTGGAACTATGACAGGAAAAGGTAGAGAGCTGGCTGACATGATGCAGAGGAAGAGGGTGGACATACTGTGTGTTCAGGAGACCAGGTGGAAAGGTAGCAAAGCTAAAAGCATAGGAGCAGGGTTTAAGCTCTTTTATCATGGTGTGGATGGGAAGAGAAATGGAGTAGGAGTCATCTTGAAGGAGGGGTTTGCCAGGAATGTTCAAAAGTGAAAAGAGTGTCAGACAGAGTGATAAGTCTCAAGTTAGAAATTGACGGTGTGATGCTCAATGTTGTTAGTGCTTATGCCCCACAGGCAGAATGTGAGCTAAAACAGAAGGAGAGATTCTGGAGTGAGTTAGATGAAGTGATGCAGAGGTGAAAGAGTGGCCATTGGTGCAGATTTCAACGGACATGTTGGTGCAGGCAACAGAGGGGACGAGGAAGTGATGGGCAGGTTTGGTATCCAGGATAGGAACACAGAAGGACAGATGTTGGTAGATTTTGCAAAAAGGATGGAAATGGCTGTGGTGAATACTTTCTTTCAGAAGAAACAGGAGCATAGGCTGACTTATAAAAGCGGAGGTAGGAGCACACAGGTAGACTACATCTTGTGTAGGCGATGTAATTTGAAGGAAGTCAGTGACTGCAAAGTAGTAGTGGGTGAGAGTGTTGCCAAACAGCAGAGGATGGTGGTATGCAGGATGACGCTGATGGTGAGGAAGGTGAAGAAGGCAAAGTCAGAGCAGAAGACAAAGTGGTGGAAGTTGAAAAAAGAAGAGTGTCATGTTGTCTTCAAGGAGGAGTTGAAACAGGCTTTGGGTGGCCAGGAAGTGCTTCCAAATGACTGGACAACCACAGCAAATGTGATCAGGGACACAGGTAGGAGAGTACTTGGTGTGTCCTCTGGAAGGAAAGTCGATAAGGAGACTTGGTGGTGGAATGAGGAAGTTCAGGAGTCTGTACAAAGGAAGAGGTTAGCTAAGAAGAAGTGAGACATTGAGAGGACCGAAGGCAGTAAACAGGAGTACAGAGAGACACAGTGTAAGGCAAAAGTAGCAGTGGCTAAGGCCAAATAGAGGGCGTATGATGACTTGTATGATAGGTTGGACAGTAAAGAGGGAGAAAATTATCTATACAGGTTGGCACAGCAGAGAAATAGAGATGGGAAGGACGTGCAGCAAGTTAGATTGATAAAGGACAGAGAGGGAAATGTATTGACTGATGACAGAAGTGTGCTGGGAAGATGGAGAGAGTACTTTGAAGAGCTGATGAATGAGGAAAATGAGAGAGAAAAAAGAGTAGAAGAGGTGACCATTGAGGAGCAGGATGTAACAAAGATCAGTAAGAATGAAGTAAGGAGGGCATTGAAGAGGATGAAGAATGGAAAGGCAGTTGGTCCGGACAATATACCTGTGGAGGTATGGAAGTGTGAGGTATGTTGAGGTTCTCTTTGGGAGTAACGAGGATGGATAGGATTAGGAATGAGCACATCAGAGGGACAGCACATGTAAGACGTTTTGGAGACAAACTCAGAGAGGCTAGATTGAGATGGTTTCGACATGTACAGAGGAGGGATAGTGAGTATATTGGTAATAGGATGCTGAGGCTGGAACTACCAGGCAGAAGGCCTAGAGGAAGACCAAAGAGACGATTCATGGATGTGGTGAAGGAGGACATGAAGGTCGTTGGTGTTAGAGAAGAAGATGCAAAGGATAGGGTGAGATGGAGGCAGATGATTCGCTGTGGTTTCTCCTCAAGGGAAAAGCCGAAAGGAAAAGAAGAGGTATGGAAGTGTCTAGGAGAGGTAGCAGTAGATTCCTTGACAAGAACATTCAACAATGTCCTAGAGAGTGAGCAGATGCTGGAGGAGTGGAGGAGAATTGTGCTGGTGCCCATTTTTAAGAACAAGGGAGACGTGCAGAGTTGCAGCAACTACAGAGGAATAAAGTTGATGAGCTATACGATGAAGTTATGGGAAAGAATAGTGGAAGCTAGACTAAGGGCAGAGGTCAGCATTTGTGAACAACAGTTTGGTTTCATGCCAAGAAAGAGTACCACAGATGCAATGTTTGCTTTGGGGATGTTAATAGAGAAGTACAGAGAAGGTCAGAGGGAACTGCATTGTGCCTTTGTGGATCTGGAAAAAGCATATGACAGGGTGCCGAGAGAAGAACTGTGGTATTGCATGAGGAAGTCTGGAGTGGCAGAGAAGTATGTTAGAGTGGTGCTGGATATATATGAGAGATGTAAGACAGTGGTGAGGTGTGCTGTCGGTGTGACCGACGAATTCAAGGTGGAGGTGGGACTGCATCAAGGGTCAGCTCTGAGCCCCTTCTTGTTTGCTATGGTGATGGACAGGCTGACAGGTGAGGTGAGACGAGAATCTCCATGGACTATGATGTTTGCAGATGACATTGTGATCTTTAGTGAGAGCAGAGAACAAGTGCAGGAAAATCTAGAGAGGTGGAAGTAAGCCCTGGAAAAGAGAGAAATGAAGGTTAGCCTCAGAAAATGAGAATACATGTGTGTGAATGAGAAGGACCCAGGAGGAATGGTGATGTTGCAGGGAGCAGAGATAACGAAGGTGGAGGATTTTAAGTACTTAGGCTAAACAATCCAGAACAATGGAGAGTGTGGGAAAGAGGTGAAGAAGCGTGTGCTGGCTGGAATGGTTGGAGAAAAGTGTCCGGTGTGATGTGCGATAGGAGAGTGTCAGCAAGAATGAAGGGAAAAGTGTACAAGACGGTGGTGAGGTCAGCGATGTTGTATGGCTTAGAAACAGTGGCGCTGTGGAAAAGGCAGGAGGCAGAGCTGGAGGTAGCGGAGATGAAAATGTTGAAGTTCTCTCTGGGAGTAACGAGGATGGATAGGATCAGAAATGAGTATATCAGAGGGACAGCCCATGTAAGATGTTTTGGAGACAAAATCAGAGAGGCGAGATTGAGATGGTTTGGACATGTACAGAGGAGGGACAGTGAATATATTGGCAGTAGGATGCTGAGGTTGGAACTACCAGGCAGAAGGCCAAGAGGAAGACCAAAGAAGAGATTTATGGATGTGGTGAAGGAAGACATGAAGGTAGTTGGAGTCAGCAAAGAAGATGCAGAGGACAGGGTGAGATGGAGGCGGATGATTTGCTGTGGCGACCCCTGAAGGGAGCAGCCGAAAGGTAAAGAAGAAGAAAGCTGTAATAGAAAAGGGCAATTAATGGCAGAATACATGGGTTAGATTTTGTGTTGTTGTTTTTTTAATAATATGCAATAAAATGAAGTTTAAATTTCTATGTAAAGTGTGTGCCTCTGTCTTTCAAAACAGGAAGCACATAAGCATGCAATGCATTAATTTTTAAGTGGTGGGGGAGGGGGGAAGAAATCCCGCATGTTGACACTGGGAGGGGCCAAAGTTATGTTAGATTTGGGACAATACTATTCTTTCAAAATTCACCACAGTGCACAGTGTACTATAAAATTGTATTTTTGTAATTATCTGGATTGAGACACAGCACTGGTAAGTTCATATGTCCTACCTTTGGAGTGAACATGTACTTCACTCCATTTAGTGCACCATGAAGAGTGACACCACGGATCAGATACACAATCAGAACCAGGTATGGAAATGTTGCTGTGAAATACACCACCTAAAACAAACAAATCACTTCAAATAAATAAAGTACATGGACAAAATTTTGTGCACCTCAGACCATCACACCCATATACAGTCGGCCTTACACTTACGAAAACCTCTGAATATGAAAAATCCAGGTTACGAAAAACATTTTCATGAATTTTTGTCCTCTGTATATGAAACAACTTCTTCTTCCGAAAAGTGCCAAACGCGCCATTCAAAAATTTAAACGTGCCATTCAAACATTCAAATGCGCCATCCAAACATTCAAAGCGCCATTTAAACATTCAAACAATACACTGGTTGCTCTCCATTGACTCTCTCCCAACATCCCACCCTGCTGGCCTCCCACTGGCTAGGAGGGATGACGCAGCTCCCTCCCATTGGCTATCTCCAAACATCCCGCCCCGCTGACCTCCCATTGGCTAGGAAGGATGATGCAGCTCCCTCCCATTGGCTATCTCCCAATATCCCACCCCACTGGCTTCCCATTGGCTAGGAGGGAGCTGAACTGTACTCATTACTGTACCCATACTTCTTGTTTGTCACATGCGTGAAGGAGAGTTGAACAGGACTATTGGCTTGTGAGTTTTTTTGAGAGTGATCATTGCAGCATTATATTTCGTTATCCATCATGGGCCCCAAGAAAGTGATTCCCGATGACACCAAAAAGAAGAAGCAGGCTCCGTTATCAATTGAAGTGAAGCAGGAGATAATAAAAAAATACGAAAGTTGGATGCGGTTGAGCGAAATTACAAAGGAGTATGGCCGAAACCCCTCTACCATCAGAACGATACTGAAGCAGAAGAAGACCTTAAAAGCGACGAACCCTTTGCAAGGTCTCTCTGTGATATCGAAAAAGAGGTCATCACTGAACGACGAGATGGAGAGACTGTTACTCCTTTGAATAAAGGAGAAAGAAATTGCCGGAAATACAGTGACGCAGGCAATAATTTTAGAAAAAGCAACCACCATATTTAGTGACCCCATGAAGGAAAGTGGGGGTGAGGGTTCTTCGGACCAGAAATCCCCGGACTTGAAAGCGTCACATGGGTGGTTCGAAAGATTTTAAAAAAGGTAAATAATTTTCTTTTACTTTTAACACATATTTCATACAAAATTGGTGTACTTTTATTATTTTTAAAAGCTTTATGGGGTAGTCTTGGGAGCCTTGGAACGAATCACGAGTTTTACATGTAAAATGCGCCTCTACTTATGAAAACTCCAGGTTATGAAAAAGGCGCTGGAACGGATTAATTTCGTAAGTAGAGGGCCGACTAAATGTTTTTTCTCAAAACTCAACCACGAAGCAGAAAGCACACAACTGAACAGAATGTCTTTCTTCATTAACTGTAACGTTACAATTTCCCTTCACTTGAACAAGAATAATGATGATGAAGATGATGATGATGATGATGATGATGATGATGATGATGATTTCACTGTAATATAAAACTGTCTAATAAATAAAAGTTTTTTTTGTGAATTGATTAATTATATGATTAAAAGACTTCTTAGTGGTTATTATTTATGTGACTGAGATTAGACAGTTTTCGTATTATTTTGAGTATAACTTATAGCAGAAATTCTTGATGAGGTCTCTGGAAGTTTCAGACATGATTCTGATTCTATTGCTAATGATGCAAATGCTGAAAATGTTAATTCTATCAATGCTATAAACACTGGTTCAGTGTAATGTGTATATATTTGGTACTTACTTTGCCAGTAGATTTGACACCTTTGATGATGGAAAGGTAGACAACACTCCAGGCCAGAAGCAGGCAGAGTACCACACCTGTGTGAACACCCACACCACCTTCATCAATGGATGATGAAATGTTCAGTGTCTCCCGAAAGAAGAAGTACTGTGTTGGTGTGGCAACTTCACACTCCTCTAAATATCCTGTTTGATTTAAGTTCAGTGGACACTGAGCCCATGGCAACACTGCCTATACAAACATAACAATAATAAGAAGCATAAGAATAATAATAAAAATAAATCAGAAAATGCTGGGAGGGTATGTGGACATTAACATGGAAAACAATGACTTTTCATTTTTCTGTACTGCACCCAAAACCAAAAAGAGCATGCCTTCCCACAATGCTTAAATTACGTTCAGAGACTGAAGACACAAGTGATGAGGTGTTTCAGGTGATTTTCGTTCCAGACCTTTTGCAAACAGGTCTTAAAATGTGTGTGGCAGTGATCCGTTGATCATGCCGGAGGAATATGGAGGAAAAGAGAAGAGGCTGCAGAGGGGGACGAAAGACGCGGAGGACATATGTTCCCTCTGTCATCATTGGAAATGTCCGCGCTATCGTCAACAAGACCGAGGAGCTGGCGGCGCTGACCCGGCAGCAGAGGGAGTACCGGGACTGTAGCCTTATGTGTTTTTTGGAGATGTGGCTGAATGAACACACACCGGACTCTGTGGTTTCTCTGAACAAATTTACACTCGCGCACGCAGACCGGAGTGTGGCGGAAAGCGGAAAGAAGAAAGGAGGGGGCTTGGCGTTCTACGTGAATGAACGGTGGTGCCACCCCGCCAACGTGCACGTGAAGGAACAGCTGTGCATGCAGGACCTGGAGCTGCTCACGGTGAGCGCACAGCCGTATTATCTACCGAGGGAGTTTTCACACATGATTGTGTTTTGCGTGTACATTCTGCCCTCAGCTGATGCGGCGGCCGCATAAGAGCGTCTCCACAGCGCTGTCAGTCAGACGCCGACTCGTCACCCCCATGCCATGATTCTGATCACCTGGACTTTAACCACGCCTCTATTCCGCCTCTCTTCCGACGTTCACGCAGTACGTGCAGTGCACCACGAGACAATAAAACGCAGGACTTGCTCTATGCAAATGTGAAGGACGCTTACACACACACCCCACCCCCACTGGGACGCTCAGATTACAACTTTGTCTACCTGCTCCTCCAATACACACCCAGAGTGCGAAAGGAACCTGCGCAGAAGAGGAAAGTGTGGACCGAGGAGACCAATGAGAGGCTTAGGGACTGTTTCCAGACCACAGACTGGAGCACGCTCTGTGACTCCTTTGGTGATGACATCGATGGCCTCACACACTGTATCACTGATTACATGAACTTCTGTGTGGACAGCACTGTGCCAACACGGAGGGTACGGTGCTTCTCCAACAACCACCCGTGGGTCATCCCTGAGCTTAAAGTCCTCCTTTCATCTCGGGAATAGAGAGGAGCAGAAGAAGGTCCAATGTGAGCTCCAGTGGAGGATCAGGAGGGCCAAGAAGAATTATGGGAAGAAGATGGAGGACAAGCTGGCTCAGAACAATGTGCAGGACATCTGGAGAGGACTAAAGACTATGTCTGGATTTGGGCAGAGTGTTAGAGGGACAGCTGATGGTGACCAGCCCTGGGCGGACAAATTAAATTGTTACTTCAACAGGTTTGCTTCCCCCCTCCCCCTCTGCCCCTCCCTGTTCCCCCCTCTACACATGTCTCCAGACCAGCAGACACCTCCCCCTCCACAGGCCAACTTCACCTCACTGCAGCAGCCCCACAGACATCGCCCTCCCTCTGCAGCCCACCCCAGTCCCCCCTCTCCCTCACATCGGACCAGGAGATGAAATCTGCATGACCAGATGGCATCAGTCTCAGGCTGCTGAGGACCTGTGCGGACCAGCTCTGTGAGGTCCTATGCCACCTCTATAACCTGAGCCTCAGAGTGGAGAAGGTTCCTGTCCTGTGGAAGATCTCCTGTGTGGTCCCGGTTCCTAAAACAGCACAAGCCAAGGAACCGGCCCACTACAGACTTGTCGCCCTGACCTCCCACCTCATGAAGACCATGGATAGGCTCCTCCTCGACCACCTCTGCTCTGTGGTGAGCCCCACCATAGACCCGCTGCAGTTCGCCGACAGGCCCAACATCAGGGTAGAAGACGCTGTCATCTACCTTCTGCAGCGGGCGCTCACCCACCTGGAGATTGCCGGCAGCACTGTGAGGGTCATGTTCTTTGACTTCTTCAGCGCCTTCAACACCATCAGGCCAGTGCCTCTGCGGGGGAAGCTGGAGGATGCGAGAGTGGATGGACATCTTGCTGCCTGGATCATCAACTATCTCACTCACCGTCCACAGTACGTGCGGTTCCGCGGCTGTGAGTCAAAGGTGGTAGTCTACAGCACGGGGGCACCCCAGGGCACTGTCCTCTCATCTTTCCTCTTCACCATCTACACCTCAGACTTCACCGATAACACGGACAGCTGCCACCCCCAGAAGGTCTCTGATGACTCTGCCATCGTGGGCCATGTGTCAGAGGGGAACGAGCTGGAGTACCGGTCGGTCATTGTCGACTTTGTGGATTGGTGTGAGCGCAACCACCTGTGCTTGAACACTAGTAAGACAAAGGAGATGGTGGTCGACTTCCGGAGAAGGACACCAACACACTCACTGATAAACATCCAGGGACAGGACATTGAGACAGTGGACAGTTTCAAGTACCTGGGTGTTCACTTCAACAATAAACTGGACTGGTCCCACAACACTAACGCCCTGTACAAGAAGGGCCAGAGTCGCCTCCACCTTCTGAGGAGACTTAAGTCCTTTGGAGTATGCAGACCTCAGGACATTATATGACTCTGTGGTAGCCTCTGCAATCCTCTACGCTGCTGTCTGCTGGGCCCCGGGCAGCACAGAGCGGGACAGAAAGAAACTGAACAAGCTGGTCAGGAGGGCCAGCTCTGTCCTGGGCTGCCCACTGGACTCTGTGGAGGAGGTGGGTGAGAGGAGGTGGTAGCCAAGCTCACATCCATCATGGAAAACAGCTCTCACCCACTGCACCAGACTGTAGAGGAGCTGAGCAGCTCCTTCAGTGGACGACTGAGATATATATATATATATATATATATATATATATATTATATATATATATATATATATATATATATATATAATGCAGCCATGTGGTGGGGGGGGGCACTAACCAGTGTGTCTCCCCCTCATACCCGGTCCCAAGCCCGGAGAAATGCAGAGGGTTGTGTCAGGAAGGGCATCCGACGTAAAACCAATGCCAATTACTTAAAATGCAAATCAAAAGTATTACTCTCCATACCGGATCGGTCGAGGCCTGGGTTAACAACGACCGCCATCAGTGCTGTCAATCAACAGGGTGCTGATGGAAATTGACTACTGTTGGTCAAGACGCCGAAGAAGGAGAGGTGGAGGCGTGGTCCGTGAGGCAGAGAGAGAAGAGGAAAGGCCTGAGTCTAGGACTGAGAGTGGGGACTTTGAATGTTGGAACTATGCACAGAAAAGGTAGAGAGCTGGTTGACATGATGCAGAGGGAGGAAGGTGGACATACTGTGTGTTCAGGAGACCAGGTGGAAAGGTAGCAAAGCTAAAAGCTTAGGAGCAGGGTTTAAGCTATTTTATCACGGTGTGGATGGGAAGAGAAATGGAGTCGAGTCATCTTGAAGGAGGAGTTTGTCAGGAATGTTCTAAAAGTGAAAAGAGTGTCAGACAGAGTGATGAATCTCAAGTTAGAAATTGAAGGTGTAATGCTCAATGTTGTTAGTGCTTATGCCCCACAGGCAGGATGTGAGCTAGAAGAGAAGGAGAGATTCTGGAGTGACTTAGATGAAGTGATGCAGAGTACCCCCAGAGGTGAAAGAGTGGTCATAGGTGCAGACTTCAATGGACATGTTGGGGCAGGCAACAGAGGGGACGAGAAAGTGATGGGCAGGTTTGGTACCCAGGACAGGAACACAGAAGGACAGATGTTGATAGATTTTGCAAAAAGGATGGAAATGGCTGTGGTGAATACTTTCTTTGAGAAGAAACAGGAGCATAGGGTGACTTATGAAAGCGGAGGTAGGCGCACACAGGTAGACTACATCTTGTGTAGGCGATGTAATTTGAAGGAAGTCAGTGACTGCAAAGTCATCGTGGGTGAGAGTGTTGCCAAACAGCATAGGATGGTGGTGTGCAGGATGACTCTGATGGTGAGAAAGGTGAAAAAGGCAAAGGCAGAGCAGAAGACAAGGTGGTGGAAGCTGAAAAAGGAAGAGTGTCGTGTTGTCTTCAAAGAGGAGTTGAAACAGGCTTTGGGTGGCCAGGAAGGGCTTCCTAAATGACTGGACAACCACAGCAAATGTGATCAGGGACACAGGTAGGAGAGTACTTGGTGTGTCCTCTGGAAGGAAAGTAGATAAGGAGACTTGGTGGTGGAATGAGGAAGTGCAGGAGTGTGTACAAAGGAAGAGGTTAGCCAAGAAGAAGTGGGACATTGAGAGGACCGAAGAGAGTAAACAGGGGAGTACAGGGAGACACAGCATAAGGCGAAAGTAGCAGTGGCTAAGGCCAAACAGAGGCATATGATGACTTGTATGATAGGTTGGATAGTAAAGAGGAGAAAATGATCTATACAGGTTAAGGCACAGCAGAGAAATAGAGATGGGAAGGGACGTGCAGCAAGTTAGATTGATAAAGGACAGAGAGGGAACTCTATTGACTAATGACAGAAGTGTGCTGGGAAGATGGAAAGAGTACTTTGAAGAGCTGATGAATGAGGAAAATGAGAGAGAGAAAAAGAGTAGAAGAGGTAACCATTGAGGAGCAGGATGTAGCAAAGATCAGTAAGGGTGAAGTGAGAAGGGCATTGAAGAGGATGAAGAATGGAAAGGCAGTTGGTCCTGATGATATACCTGTGGAGGTATGGAAGTGTCTAGGAGAGGTAGCAGTAGATTTTCTGACAAGAACATTCAACACGGTACTAGAGAGTGAGCAGATGCCGAGGAGTGGAGGAGAAGTGTGCTGGTGCCCATTTTTAAGAACAAGGAGACGTGCAGAGTTGCAGCAACTACAGAGGGATAAAGTTGATGAGCCATACGATGAAGTTATGGGAAAGAATAGTGGAAGCTAGACTAAGGGCAGAGGTCAGCATTTGTGAACAACAGTTTGGTTTCATGCCAAGAAAGAGCACCACAGATGCAATGTTTGCCTTGAGGATGTTAATAGAGAAGTACAGAGAAGGTCAGAGGGAGCTACATTGTGCCTTTGTAGATCTGGAAAAAGCATATGACAGGGTGCCAAGAGAAGAACTGTGGTATTGCATGAGGAAGTCTGGAGTGGCAGAGAAGTATGTTAGAGTGGTGCAGGACATGTATGAGAGATGTAAGACAGTGGTGAGGTGTGCTGTCGGGTGTGTGACCGAGATTCAAGGTTGAGGTGGGACTGCATCAAGGGTCAGCTCTGAGCCCTTCTTGTTTGCTATGGTAATGGACAGGCTGACAGGACGAGGTGAGACAAGAATCTCCATGGACTATGATGTTTGCAGATGACATCGTGATCTGTAGTGAGAGCAGAGAACAAGTGCAGGAAAATCTAGAGAGGTGGAGGTATGCCCTGGAAAGGAGAGGAATGAAGGTTAGCCTCAGAAAATCAGAATACATGTGTGTGAATGAGAAGGACCCAGGAGGAACGGTGATGTTACAGGGAGCAGAGATAACTAAGGTGGAGGATTTTAAGTACTTAGGCTCAACAATCCAGAGCAATGGAGAGTGTGGAAAAGAGGTGAAGAAGCGTGTGCAGGCAGGCTGGGAATGGTTGGAAAAAGTATCCGGTGTGATGTGCGATAGGAGAGTTTCAGCAAGAATGAAGGGAAAAGTGTACAAGATAATGGTGGTGAGGCCAGCGATGTTGTATGGCTTAGAAACAGTGGCGCTGGAGGAAAAGGCAGGAGGCAGAGCTGGAGGCATGTGGAGATGAAAATGTTGAGGTTCTCCCTGGGAGTAACGAGGATGGATAGGATCAGAAATGAGTATATCAGAGGGACAGCCCACGTGTAAGATGTTTTGGGAGACAAAGTCAGAGAGGCGTAGATTGAGATGGTTTGGACATGTACAGAGGAGGGATAATAGTGAGTATATTGGGCAGTAGGATGATGAGGTTGGAACTACTACAGGCAGAAGGCCTCGAGAAGACCGAAGAAGAGATTTATGGACGTGGTGAAGGAAGACATGAAGGTCGTTGGAGTCAGAAAAGAAAATGCGGAGGACAGGGTGAGGTGGAGGCGGATGATTTGCTGTGGCGACCCCTGAAGGGAGCAGCCGAAAGTAAAAGAAGAAGATATATATATATATATATATATATATATATATATATATATTGTCTTGTTTTTTATTATTTTTATATTTTATTGTTCTGTTCTAATTATGAATCAATGATGTTACATCTTACTGAACTATTTTGCACCCCCTACTGACGGTACTTCAAGAGCCTGTAACAGTAAATGTCTCCATTGTGAGATTAATAAAGCTGTATCTTATCTTATCTTATCTTATCTTATGCCCTCATTGACACACACATTTTCATGTTCCCTGTTCACTATGCATGGAAAAGAGTAAGGAAGAACCAGCAGAAAAAGTACAATGTTAAAGTAATTACTGTAAATACAGTGATAAGCAAGTCTGTCCACTTTAGGAATGTTACACTGGTGCCAATATGCAAAATACTGAAATAGAAGTATTATAATGAAGTTTCAACATATGCCCAACATATTCAGCACCAAGTTCTGGTGTCTCTGTACATAAATATCAATATAAGACCAAACGGATAAATCCAACGAAGAACACGCAATAAACAAGTAATCATCACATACAATGAATGGAATGTCATTTGCAATGAGAAAAAAATATGGGTCACTACAGTATCAGTCAGAATAGACAGTCTTGATATGTCACAGAACAAGCTCACAGGAGTAATGCTTGGTGATCAAGTACATTGGGCACCGGTGTGTGCACTGTCATGCGATGAGTGTCAATAATCAGTTGAATGTATTCTGTGAAACATAGCATTTATAATGGACACAAGATGTGATAATTAAAATCAGTACCATAATTACATGGTGCAGTGGTGGCCTGGTGGTAAGGTGCAGGATTACCAATCCCAAGGTTGGGGGTTCAAGCCATACTGTCAATGGTTATCACTGCTTTCTTCGCAGTGCACATAACTGGGTTATCAAAGGCTGTCACTGTCTTTAGTGAGAGGGTCATGTAAAAGAACCACTGCTGACTTTCATCAAGAGTAGCTGCATAGCCGTCAGCACATTTCTGCCCTGCAATGGCCTGGTGAGCTGTACAGAGTGTACTCTACACTCGCCCAGAAACAGAGCCTCCACTCAACCTAATTAGGATTACGCAGTTCAGAAAATGAATGAATGAGTCACTCCTATTGATGACAGCTGTTTCCAATCAGATCATCATTTAATTATTGTGTCATTACTGGCATTATTTTTGTGTGTTGAAGCTGACCAGCAAAACATCAAATACAGGGATCACACACTACTTCGCACTTCAATTTATGCGACTACAGTGCATCACGTTTTTTTTTTTTAATATTCATTGAAATAAAAAATAAGGAAATTGAGGCATAAAAGGGGAAAAGATTAAGGAAAATGCCACAAAAAAGGCCAATTATGCAAAAAAAAAAAATAATAATAATAATAAAATAAAAACACTGAACAACCCAAAATCTCCCATCAAAACTACATTTTTTGAGGTGCGCATCTGCATGCATGTATCTTTATGTGTATGTATTTATATTTTATTTACATCTTGTGCATTTCTTTTTCATTTTTAACTGTTATTATCAACATTTATAGCCTTGAATATGTATTTATTGATATTATATACTCATATACATGTACATATACGTCAGTCAGGGGGTAGGGGTTGATCCTACTTCCCGGATTTCGGTTATTGCGGGGGGGATCTTGGTCCCAATTAACAGCGGAAAGTGAGGGATCCCTGTATTCATACAGTCCAAAATCATATTCCAGTCAAGGTACAATTAAAAATAATTGCTTTTTAAATTTTGTATTCACATAATTTTCTTGATTTTTTGCAATAATAATAATAATAATAATAATAATGATGATGAAGATCATAATAATAATAATAATAATAATAATAATAATAATAATGATGATGATGAACCTGAAAGGAGTGGAAAAGGTACCATAAGCTCCAGGCATTGATTATGTTATAGTACAGACAGAGATACATAGATGTCACCATACTTGCAAACCCTGCACAAAAAGAAGAGAAAAAAAATTGAATGTTTATATAATCTTGAAAACATTACTTTATCTCTCTCTCTCTCACTCACTCTCTCTCTCTCTCTCTCTCTCTCTCTCTCTCTCTCACACACACACACACACACACACACACACACACACACACACACACACACACACACATATATATCCATACCATGAAATTATTTGCCCTAGGTAGGAACTAATGGAAGTAAGCATAACAATTCCCTTACCCACTCCGCCTAGGAAGGGACTGATGGAAGTGAATGTGCCGATGCTGCCTAAACGCATCTTCTGCCCAATTGCAAGCTCCAAACAGAAAAGAGGAATTCCCTCCAAGAAGAGCATAATGATGTATGGAATCAGAAACCCTCCTGTAATAAATAAACACACACACACACACACACACACACACACACACACCATATAACCATCTGATGTTATAGGAAATCTTTAAAAATTGAGTTGTTGTTTAGTGAATACATTTTTGTTTAGTAAAAAGTAAAAGTTTTATCTTTTATCTTGGGAGCTATTTCACTTCAATTAAGAATGTTCATCTCATTTATTTTAATGTGATTTTGATTATGCATATTTTAATGTTAAAATCTATCATACCTCCTCCATGCATCTGGCAGAGATAAGGAAACCTCCACACATTTCCCAAACCAACAGCGTATGTCACACATGCCAGCAGAAACTGAGTTGGATTGCCCCATGACTCTCGTCCTTCTGTCGCCATTGGAAAGTATGCTAATAATAATAATAATAATAATAATAATAATAATAATAAACTATACAAAGTGACTAAATCTCATGTAAAAAATTAAACTCAGAGGTCCCTGAGATCAATGATAAATGATCAGAGTTAGAATGAACCTTGTTTATTACAGTGAGTAAGTATAGACTCTCATACTGGGGGGTGTGGCCTCATACGGGGTGGTGCCATACATGGGCGGAGCCTCATAAGGGGTGGGGGGGCCTGAAGTATATCTTTGTGTATGTGTGTGTGTGTTCACTTGAAGAGGTCACTGGAATCTGTCTGAGTGACAATGTGGGGTCACAGTGAGAAATACAGCTGTATGTGTGTGTGTGTGTATGAGAGAGAGAAACAGTAAGAAACACAGCTGTGCCACTGCGTACAGTCCTATTTTTAAGCTTCCTGCTGAGGCATATTGTTATGTTCTTGAACTCTTTGATGTTGGAACTTTAATATGTTTCTTTCCAGTTTTAAACTTATTGCTCAGTTCATTATACCTTCCTGCTGAGATTAAAGTTTTTCTCAGTTTCTCAAATCAGGATTTCGTCTGCATTTAACCAATTCAACATGAGCACACACACACACACACACACTTGGAGCACTGGGCTGCCACACACACATTCAGGCACCCAGAGAGCAGACGGGAGTTAGGTGCCTTGTTCAAGGGCATTTTGATAAACGCCTTAAACTTGTTTGTTGGATTTTACTATACATCAAGCATTGGTTGTAAACATGTTATTTGAGTCATTATATGAAATGGTGTTATGGTCTATGCTTGCTCGTGGCGTTAACTCTCTCTCTCTCTCTCTCTCTCTCTCTCTCCAGTCACTGCAGGCGCTGGTGGGGGGCGTGGCTGTTACCTGCAGGCGAGGTCAGAGAGCGCACATGTATCCACTCAGCAATCAGCGAGCTATAAATAGGAGCGGCGCACTCCCCTCCGGCTAGAATTTTTTGTCCTTCCTTGTGATTCCATTTTTCCCAGTGAGCTCTCTGACTCCAGGTATCCTGCCTTGTGCTCGACCAGTTCGGGTAACATATTATTTCCAGTGATTGTTGTTCCCCTGTGCTAAAATAAACTTGTTGAAACTTTGGACATGGTCTACTGCATCTTTGGGTCTGACTGATGTGCTCCAGCCATCACAGTATTTTCTGACCGGAAACATGGACCCAGCGGAGACTGCCCAGCTTCAGCAGGCATTATCCCACCAGGGAGTCCAGTTGGGATGACATGACTCCTCCATTCACCAAATTGTAACAATCTCCAGCGTATAACTACCAGCATGGTGCAGCTTGGCGGAAGGATGGACACCATTGCCACCAAACTCGCTACCACGACCTTGACCACTCACGCTTCACTCTCCACTTTAGCAGCAGCGCGAGCACCAACTATACTCTCCATGCGCTGAGAACGGCTCATCCCCACGCCAGCCAGATATTCAGGCACGATCAGCTCCTGCGCACAGTTCCTCCATCAGTGTTCACTCATCTTCAGCTGGCAGCCACTCACATACACCACCGATCAAGCTGAGATTGCCTTCGTTATGAGTCTACTCACGGAGCAAGCCTCGTCCTGGGCACTAGCGGTCGCCACTCATTCCCTTATGCTCCCACTTCAACCAGTTTGTGCGGGAAATGAAAAAGGTCTTTGATCGTCCGGCAAAAGGGGAGGAGGCGAGCTTTCAGTTCCTTCTAATCCAGCAAGGCTCGCAGTCGGTAGCGGAGTATGCAATCAGATTCCGAATTCTCGCCTTAGAAAGTGGCTGGAACGACCCCGCACTCCGGGGGCTTTCCTGCGGTGTCTGGATGAAAGGCTGAAGGACAAGCTCGCGGCACGAGATGAGACAGCTACTCTCGAGGATTTGATCGCCTTGACTACCAGGCTCGACAACTGGCTGAGAGAGAGGGATAGATCCCGGGAGGAGCGGATCAGAATCATCTACCTGTCTTTGAACGCCTCTGTGAGGCTAAACAAGGCCTTACCTCAAACCTATTCCTCCAACCCTTACCCGTTCCTCATAGTCCCAGGTCGCACATTGTGGTGGACTTTGTTATTGGGTTACCTCCTTCCGAGGGCAACACAGTCATCCTGACGATAGTAGACCGGTTCTCCAAGGCAGTTCACTTCGTTTCCCAACCTAAACTCCCCTCGGTGATGGAAACAGCTGGTCTCCTGGTCCAGCATGTTTTTCGCCTCCATGGAATCCCCCAGGACATCGCTGCGGACTGAGGCTCCAGGTTGCATCTAGAGTTTGGAAGGCGTTCTGCAACACCCTGGAAGTCTCCTGTAGCTTCACCTCTGGCTACCATCGTCAGTCTAACAGGCAGGCAGAGGGAACTAATCAAAGCCTTGGATCCTCTCTGCGCTGTGTCGCCTCCCGTCTCCCAGCCTCCTGGGCCACACACCTCCCCTGGATTGAATATGCACACAACTTCCTGGTCTGCGCCGCCATCAGGATGTCCCCCTTTATGGTGATCAACGGGTTCCAGCCTCCCCTGTTTCCCAGCCAGGAGGTCGAAGTGGCAGTTCCATCAGTCCAGGCACAGTTTCGCAGAGCACACCGGGTCTGGAGAGAAGCACATGCCACCCTGGAACGGACAGTTGCCTGAAACCGGAGAATCGCCGATTGTCACTGGACCCTGGCACCTCCCTACACTGTCAGGCAACAAGTTTGGCTCTCTTCCCGCGACGCGACCTGCGACCCTGCAAGTAAACTCAAAAAAATTTTCTCCCAGGTACATCGGGCCTGATGTCATAGAAAAAAATCACAAACCCCAGCACCGTCCGACTCAAGCTCCCATCCACACTCAAAGTACACCCGGTATTCCATGTATCCTTGATCAAGCCCATGGTGGAAAATCTCCTCCACCCCCCCTACTGACCCCCCATCCTCTCCTCCCTGGCTGATTGATCGACACCCCACATACACAGTAAATCACATCCTCAATGTACGCAGAAGGGGTCGAGGTTTCCAGTACCTGGTGGAATGGGAGGGGTATGGCCCCAAAGAACATCCTGGAATCCTCACTCCCTAATCCTGGACCCAGACAGAGTTTTATTATCAGTTCCTGGGCAAACTTGGTTGGGGCTCCTTGGGGAGAGGGTGTTCTGTTATGGTCTGTGCTTGCTGGTGGTGTTAACTCTCTCTCTCTCTCTCTCTCTCTCTCTCTCTCTCTCTCCAGTCACTGCGGGCACTGGCGAGGGACGTGGCTGTTACCTGTAGGCGAGGTCCAGAGAGCGCATCTGTATCCACTCAGCAATCAGTGAGCTATAAATAGGAGCGGCGTGCTCCCCTCCAGCATTAGAAGATTGTCATTCCTTGTGATTCCATTTTTACCAGTGATCTCTCTGACTCCAGGTATCCTGCCTTGTGCTCGACCAGTTCCATTAACATACAGGACTACAGAAGCATCAGCATGTAGTGCATGTGTGTAGTATGTGAAAATCAAAGCAGGACAGTGCAAAAAGAAAGAACTGATAACATAGACAAACATTTGATAGTAGAGCAAGGTAGCAAGGCTTAGCGAGCAACTGGAGTAGAAACATCTATGGAATATTAATTATGTAACTTGTAGTGAATTGTTGAATAATTACCTGATTATTCTTCTTCTTTTCCTTTCGGCTGCTCCCTTCAGGGGTCGCCACAGCGAATCATGTGCCTCCATATCACCCTATCCTCTGCATCTTCTCTTACACCAACTGCCTTCATGTCCTCCTTCACCACATCCATGAATCGTCTCTTTGGTCTTCCTCTGGGCCTTCTGCCGGGTAGTTCCAACCTCAGCATCCTACTACCAATATACTCACTATCCCTTCTCTGTACATGTCAAACCATCTCAATCTGGCCTCTCTGACTTTGTCTCCAAAACTCTGGATTGTTGAGCCTTTCTTTCTTTCTTTCTATCTTTCGCTTTTTCCCTTTCTCAGGAGTCACCACAGCGAATCATCTTTGCACGTTTGATTTGGCATAGGTTTTTACGTCGGCTGTCCTTCCTATCACAACCCTTTAGCAAGGGACAGAAACACACTGACGGCTTTGCAGCCTAAGTTGAGCCTAAAATCCTCCACCTTCCTTATCTCTGCACCCTGTAGCATCACCGTTCCCTTTGGGTCCTTGTTGTTCACACACATGTATTCTGTCATACTGAGGCTAACCTTCATTTCCCTCCTTTCCAGGGCATACCTCCACCCTATAGATTTTCCTGCACTTGTTCTCTGCTCTCACTACAGATCACAATGTCATCTGCAAACATGATAGCCCATGAGGAATCTTGTCTAACCTCATCTGTCAGCCTGTCCATCACCATAGCAAACAAGAAGGGGCTGAAAGCTGACCCTTGATGCAGTCCTACCTCCACCTTGAACTCTTCTGTAACACGGACAGAACACCTCACCACTGTCTTACATCTCTTATACATGTCTTGCACCACTCTCACATACTTCTCTGCCACTCCAGACTTCCTCATGCAATACCACAGTTTCTCTCTCGGCACCCTGTCATATGTTTTCTCCAGGGCTTTCATCTCGGAGGACAGAGAGGAGCAGAAGAAGGTCCAGTGTGAGCTCCAGTGGAGGATCAGGAGGGCAAAGAAGGACTATGGGAAGAAGATGGAGGAGAAGCTGGCTCAGAACAACGTGCGGGACGTCTGGAGAGGACTAAAGACCATGTCTGGATTTGGGCAGAGTGTCAGAGGGACAGCTGATGGTGACCAGCGCTGGGCGGATGAACTAAACTGCTACTTCAACAGGTTTGATTCTCCCCCTCCCCCTCTGCACCCCTCCCGTTCCCCTCCCCTCTTCACACGTCTCCAGACCAGCTGACACCTCCCCCCTCCCCAGGCCAACTTCACTTGACTGCTACACAGGGCCCGACAGACACATCCCCCTCCCTCTGCAGCCCACCCCAGCCCCCCCCTCTCCCTCACACCAGACCAGGTGAGGAGACAGCTGAGGCGACTAAATCAGAGGAAATCTGAAGGACCTGATGGCATCAGTCCCAGGCTGCTGAGGACCTCGCAGACCAGCTCTGTGTGGTACTATGCTACCTGTACAACCTGAGCCTCAGCCTGGAGAAGGTTCCAGTCCTATGGAAGACCTCCTGTGTGGTTCCGGCTCCCAAAACAGCACAAGCGAAGGAACCAGCCCACTACAGACCTGTCGCCCTGACCTCCCACCTCATTAAGACCATGGAAAGGCTCCTCCTTGAACACCTCCACTCTATGGTGAGCCCCACCCTAGACCCGCTGCAGTTTGCCTACAGGCCCAACATCGGAGTAGAAGACGCCGTCATCTACCTTCTGCAGCGGGCACTCACCCACCTGGAGATCGCCGGCAGCGCTGTGAGGGTCATGTTCTTTGACTTCTCCAGCGCCTTCAACACCATCAGGCCAGCGCGCCTGCGGGGGAAGCTGGAGGACGTGGGAGTGCACGGGCATCTTGCTGCCTGGATTATTGACTACCTTACTAACCGTCCACAGTACGTGCGGCTGCGGCTGTAAGTCAAAGGTGGTAGTCTATAGCACGAGGCACCACAGGGCACCGTCCTCTCACCCTTCCTTTTAACATCTATACCTCGGACTTCATATATAACACAAACAGCTGCCACCTCCAGAAGTTCTCGGACTGACTCCGCCATCGTGGGCCGTGTGTCAGAGGGGAACGAGCTGGAGTACCGGGTCGGTCATCGTTGACTTAGTGGACTGGTGTGGCGCACCCCCCTGTGCTTGAACCCCAGGAGGACGAAGGTGGTGGTGGTCGCCTCCAGAAGAAGCACTCTCACACACACACACAGACACACACACACGCACACACACACGCACACACACACACACACACACTTACTAGTGAACATCCAGGGACAGGACATTGAGACAGTGGACAGTTTCAAGTACCTGGGTGTTCACCTTAACAATAAACTGGACTGGTCCCACAACACCAACGCCCTGTACAAGAAGGGCCAGAGTCGCCTCCACCTTCTGAGGAGACTCAGGTCCTTCGGCATATGCAGACCTCTGCTCAGGACATTTTATGACTCTGTGGTAGCCTCTGCAATCCTCTCTACGCTGCCATCTGCTGGGCCCCGGGCAGCACAGAGCGGGACAGGAAGAGACTGAACAAGCTGGTCAGGAGGGCCAGCTCTGTCCTCGGCTGCCCACTGGACTCTGTGGAGGAGGTGAGTGAGAGGAGGATGGTAGCAAAGCTCACATCCATCCTGTTCAACAGCTCTCACCCACTGCACCAGACTGTAGAGGAGCTGAGTAGCTCCTTCAGTGGACGACTGAGGCATCCTCAGTGCAGGAAGGAGCGCTACCACAGGTCGTTCATTCCCACCGCTGTCAGACTGTACAACGCCACTTTATAACTGTCTGTGAAAATACCGGTTATGTGCAATAAAAACCCCGTGCACTTTAATCAACCACATCTACCCCACTGACTGTGAACCATATCAACCCATCTACTCTGCACTCAGATACATTACACTTTAATATAGGCCCGCCTACAAAGTTGCTCCATTCTTTTCTTTTCTTTTATTGTTTAGTAATTTATACTATTTATGTATCTATTTATTTATTTACTTATATAATATATGTATGTGTGTATGTGTGTATGTTTGTACTTGTATCTATTTTTGCACCCCCTACTGATAGTACCTCAAGAGCCTGTAACAGTGAATTTCTCCATTGTGAGATTAATAAAGCTGTATCTTATCTTATCTTATCTTATCAGATCCACAAAGGCACAATGCAGCGCCTTCTGACCTTCTCTGTACTTCTCTATTAACATCCTCAAAGCAAACACTGCATCTGTGGTGCTCTTTCTTGGCATGAAACCAAACTGTTGTTCACAAATGCTGACCTCTGCCCTTAGTCTAGCTTCCACAATTCTTTCCCATAACTTCATCCTATTGCTCATCAAATTTATCCCTCTGTAATTCTTACGAGTATGTACCTATTGGGGGGAATGGAAATATACTGTAAACAAAATGGAAGAGAGTCACGTGGTGTGACTCAGCTGTGGGAGGCTGTAATTTTCCATAGAGGACTGGAGTTGCAATCCAACAGAGGGGAGGAGCAACACAGACATGTTGGGGTTTGTCTGTGCTAGCCTGGACTTGTTCAACTTGGTTTGGGGAATCTATATTAAAGACAGGTGGCCGACTAGCTACAGTCTTCCAGGCTCCTCCAGTCTCTTACAGTCTCCTCCAGGCTCTTCAGGCAGTTCATCCAAGGGGGGAAGTCATCCAAGGTGGATCATGGAACCACCATTCGGGACTTCATCGACACAGTCCAGCATCCACGGGCTCGCACCGCCCACGAGGGATGGCAAGCCTTTCCCTGCCAGCACATGCGCTATCACTAAATTTACCCTGCTGCAGGGGCTTGGTGACTATGGGACCCTTGGGTAACTTGTATATGGTTTAGTCTAAGTTGTAAATAATGTGAATTTTGTCTTATTTTGGTCATATTTATATTGTATTTTTTGTACTTGTATTGTATTTATTGTGTTAGGGACTACAGATGGAAACTAGCTATTAAGCTATAATCTGGTACAGTACATCTCTGTCTCCATGAGCTTAATGTTCCTGTACATTGTCCCTTAAATAAAGAGTATAAAAAAAAAGAGTATATTATTAAATTGTACATAGTTAATGTCGTGGTCTGTTGTGCTTTTCTGGTTTCACAGGGCAATTTCAATCATCTAAATTCTCCTATCCATAACACTTGCGGGCTCGTCTGATAGAACCATTAGGCATACGTAATAGTAGTTGCCACAACTCTGCACGTCTCCCTTGTTCTTAAAAATGGGCACCAGTGCACTTCTCTTCCATTCCTCTGGCTTCTGCTCACTCTTGTTGAATGTTCTTGTCAGAAAATCTACTGCTACCTCTCTTAGACACTTCCATTGCTCCACAGGTTCGTCATCCGGACCAACTGCCTTTACACTCGTCATCCTCTTCAATGCCCTCATCACTTCACCCTTACTAATCTTTTTAATTCTTCCTGGTCCTCAATGGTCACCTCTTCTACTCTTTTTCTCTCTCATTTTCCTCATTCATCAGCTCTTCAAAGTACTCTTTCCATCTTCCCAGCACACTTCTGTCAAAACATTTCCCACCCTGTCCTTAATCACTCTAACTTGCTGCACGTCCTTCCCATCTCTATTTTTCTGCTGTGCCAACCTGTATAAATCATTTTCTCCATTCTTAGTGTCCAACCTAGCATACAAGTCATCATATGCTTTTTGTTTGGCCTTTGACACCACTACCTTCTCCTTAAGCGGTGTCTCCCTGTACTCCTGTTTACTCTCTTCAGTCCTCTCAATGTCCCACTTCTTCTTAGCTAACCTCTTCTTTTGTACACACTCCTGCACTTCTTCATTCCACCACCAAGTCTCTTTATCTACTGTCCTTCCAGAGAACACATCAAGTACTCTCCTACATGTCTCCCTGATCACATTAGCTGTGGTACAAGGCATCTGGAAGCACTTCCTGACCACCCAAAGCCTGTTTCAACTGCTCCTTGAAGACAACACGACACTCTTCCTTTTTCAGCTTCCACCACTTTGTCTTCTGCTCTGCCTTTGCCTTCTTCACCTTCCTCACCTTCACCTTCCTCACCATCTAGCTCACGTCCTGCCTGTGGGGCATAAGCACTAACAACATTGAACATCATGCCTTCAATTTCTCACTTGAGACTCATCACTCTGTCTGACACACTTTTCTCTTCTAGAACATTCCTGACAAACCCCTCCTTCAAGATGACTCCTATTTTATTTCTCTTCGCATCCACACCATGAAAAACAGCTTAAAACCTGCTCCTAAGCTTCTAGCCTTGCTACCTTTCCACCGGGTCTCCTGAAAACACAGTATGCACACCTTCCTCTTCTTCATCATGTCAGCAGCTCTCTATCTTTTCTTGTCATAGTTCCAACATTGACAGTCCCTACTCTCAGTCCGAGACTTAGGCCTTTCCTCTTCCCTCTCCGCCTACAGATACACCTCCCGCCTCTCCTTTGACCAGCGGTAGTCCAGTTTCCACCAGCACCCTGTTGGTGAACAGCATTGATGGCCTTGACTGATCCGGTATGGAAGTAATATTGATGCTTTGCACCTCAAATCGGGCACATGTTTTAAGTCAGATGCCCTTCCAAACACAACCCTCTGCATTTATCCAGGCTTGGGACCGGCATGATAGAGAACACTGGCTTGTGCCCCCCTCACGGCTGTATTATGCCTTCCCTGGAAATGTCTTTCCAAATTACTCTTTTTGTTATTTGAAAGCTTCTCATTACAAAGCAAACATGCAGGCAATCCTATCACATTGGCAATGAAAGCAAATGATTTGGTCCATTCCTTCTTGACTCTACTGTTTTCATCAGCTATCTTTCTCTTATCATTTGGGATCCATGGCAATGACACACCCACCGGTTTGTTTACAACAGCTACTTGCCTGGTAAAGCATCTAAATAATTCAACCAAATATAGAGAACCTACAGAGATAATTGCCAACACCTGAACAGCTGTACTAACTGATCTCTTTCCAAAGTAGATCCATGCGACAAGATCCATCGTCATGATATCGCCCCCTTTGTGTGCGTTATTAACTATGTTTATGTCTCTTTTCAATGTGTATCTCTTAAGTTCTCTTCCTAAGGCCCTGTCCAATGAAGACGTGGTTTGACACCCTCCTCTTCTCCTCTCGCCACCAAAACGCTGATAGCATCCTTTCCATCCTTGGGACCTTGCCGATGACAGGATTACCCTCCCAAGCACACCCGCATGACAACACCTTCTGGCAATTCGCCAATTGGACCGCAAGATGTCATACGAGCAGCTTGTTTTCCATTTGCCAACTCTTATATCCAAGACTCCAAGACAATTTCTATAACCCCCAGCAAGCATAATGCCACTACTGTACTGGATATGGCTTCTAAGATGTGTATTAGCAAACATTGTATGAATAAGACTAAGAAGAAATAATAGTACAACTTATTCTCCAGTATGACTTAGATCTCATTAGCAATACTGTTCTCTTGATTATGACGATGTTAAAAAGGGGACCGAGGATGAAGTGTAATACCATATTAATCTGGTGTCAAAGAGAAGATTGAAAGGGGTTTTCAGCATTGCAGTCATTTCTATGTCTGTGTTTGATATCCTTTAACTATGTATTCACATTTGTTTCCCTATGGAAAAGCCCAAAATGTTCTCATAAGTATTATAAACAAGATGTTGTTCCTCTTTTCCCGAGAAACTGTTACCAAATGGCCATACATTTGTTCTTGTAATTAGCTCCTTGCATCTACTTTATAAATGCTGTAACCCACCTAGAATGGTATAATACAGTCAGCCCTCTACTTACGAAATTAATAATTTCCAGAGCCTTTTTCGGAACCTGGAGTTTTCGTAAGTAGAGGCGCATTTTACATGTAACACGCGTGATTCGTTCAAAGGCTCCCAAGACTACTCCATAATCCCTTTAAAAATAATAAAGGTATACCAATTTTGTATGAAATATGTATGAAATGTGTGTTAAAAGTAAAAGAAAATTATTTATTAAACAATTTAAACCATTTTATGAACATATTTATGAATTAAACCATTATTAAACATTTTTTTATTAACGCACATACACACACAACACACTCTCTCTTTCTCTCTCTCTCTCTCACACACACACACACACACACACACACACACACAAAACACACACTCTCTCTCTCTCTCTCTCTCTCGCTCTGGTGTATTTTGCCGAATGCGGGCTCCACCCACACGCAGCGCACAGCCAACGAAGCTTTTGAGACGGGGTAATGTATTTAAAGCAGAATTACAGTACCTGTTTGAAAGATCAGAGGTCCTTATTCAATATTAACTTGCTTCCTTGTGAGATTGTAGGTCTTGTCCCATGGAGCGCTTTGCTTTTCATGCCTCCTTCTGCTTCAATATCGTTCCGAAATAATCACCTCCATCACTGTATTTCCGCTTTTTAGAATAGGGAGTTCTGATACATGATGCAGAGGAGGAAAGTGGACATACTGTGTGTTCAGGAGACCAGGTGGAAAGGTAGCAAAGCTAAAAGCTTAGGAGCAGGGTTTAAGCTATTTTATCACGGTGTGGATGGGAAGAGAAATGGAGTAGGAGTCATCTTGAAGGAGGAGTTTGTCAGGAATGTTCTAAAAGTGAAAAGAGTGTCAGACAGAGTGATGAGTCTCAAGTTAGAAATTGAAGGTGTAATGCTCAATGTTGTTAGTGCTTATGCCCCACAGGCAGGATGTGAGCTAGAAGAGAAGGAGAGATTCTGGAGTGACTTAGATGAAGTGATGCAGAGTACCCCCGGAGGTGAAAGAGTGGTCATTGGTGCAGACTTCAATGGACATGTTGGTACAGGCAACAGAGGGGACGAGGAAGTGATGGGCAGGTTTGATATCCAGGACAGGAACACAGAAGGACAGATGATAGATTTTGCAAAAAGGATGGAAATGGCTGTGGTGAATACTTTCTTCGAGAAGAAACAGGAGCATAGGGTGACTTATAAAAGTGGAGGTAGGAGCACACAGGTAGACTACATCTTATGCAGGCGAAGTAATTTAAAGGAAGTCAGTGACTGCAAAGTCATAGTGGGTGAGAGTGTTGCCAAACAGCATAGGATGGTGGTGTGCAGGATGACTCTGATGAAAAAGGCAAAGGCAGAGCAGAAGACAAAGTGGTGGAAGCTGAAAAAGGAAGAGTGTCGTGTTGTCTTCAAGGAGGAGTTGAAACAGGCTTTGGGTGGCCAGGAAGTGCTTCCAAATGACTGGACAACCACAGCAAATGTGATCAGGGACACAGGTAGGAGAGTACTTGGTGTGTCCTCTGGAAGGAAAGTAGATAAGGAGACTTGGTGATGGAATGAGGAAGTGCAGGAGTGTGTACAAAGGAAGAGGTTAGCTAAGAAGAAGTGGGACATTGAGAGGACCGAAGAGAGTAAACAGGAGTACAGGGAGACACAGCGTAAGGCGAAAGTAGCAGTGGCTAAGGCCAAACAGAGGGCGTATGATGACTTGTATGATAGGTTGGATAGTGAAGAGGGAGAAAATGATCTATACAGGTTGGCACAGCAGAGAAATAGAGATGGGAAGGACGTGCAGCAAGTTAGATTGATAAAGGACAGACGGGGAAATGTATTGACTGATGACAGAAGTGTGCTGGGAAGATGGAAAGAGTACTTTGAAGAGCTGATGAATGAGGAAAATGAGAGAGAAAAAAGAGTAGAAGAGGTGACCATTGAGGAGCAGGATGTAGCAAAGATCAGTAAGGGTGAAGTGAGAAGGGCATTGAAGAGGATGAAGAATGGAAAGGCAGTTGGTCCTGATGATATACCTGTGGAGGTATGGAAGTGTCTAGGAGAGGAAGCAGTAGATTTTCTGACAAGAACATTCAACAAGGTACTAGAGAGTGAGCAGATGCCGGAGGAGTGGAGGAGAAGTATGCTGGTGCCCATTTTTAAGAACAATGGAGACGTGCAGATTTGCAGCAACTACAGAGGGATAAAGTTGATGAGCCATACGATGAAGTTATGGGAAAGAATAGTGGAAGCTAGACTAAGGGCAGAGGTCAGCATTTGTGAACAACAGTTTGGTTTCATGCCAAGAAAGAGCACCATAGATGCAATGTTTGCTTTGAGGATGTTAATAGAGAAGTACAGAGAAGGTCAGAGGGAGCTACATTGTGCCTTTGTGGATCTGGAAAAAGCATATGACAGGGTGCCAAGAGAAGAACTGTGGGATTGCATGAGGAAGTCTGGAGTGGCAGAGAAGTATGTTAGAGTGGTGCAGGACATGTATGAGAGATGTAAGACAGTGGTGAGGTGTGCTGTCGGTGTGACCGACGAATTCAAGGTGGAGGTGGGACTGCATCAAGGGTCAGCTCTGAGCCCCTTCTTGTTTGCCATGGTGATGGACAGGCTGACAGACGAGGTGAGACAAGAATCTCCATGGACTATGATGTTTGCAGATGACATCGTGATCTGTAGTGAGAGCAGAGAACAAGTGCAGGAAAATCTAGAGAGGTGGAGGTCCTGGAAAGGAGAGGAATGAAGGTTAGCCTCAGAAAATCAGAATACATGTGTGTGAATGAGAAGGACCCAGGAGGAACGGTGATGTTACAGGGAGCAGAGATAACGAAGGTGGAGGATTTTAAGTACTTAGGCTCAACAATCCAGAGCAATGGAGAGTGTGGAAAAGAGGTGAAGAAATGTGTGCAGGCAGGCTGGAATGGTTGGAGAAAAGTGTCCGGTGTGATGTGCGATAGGAGAGTGTCAGCAAGAATGAAGGGAAAAGTGTACAAGACGGTGGTGAGGCCAGCGATGTTGTATGGATTAGAAACAGTGGCGCTGAAGAAAAGGCAGGAGGCAGAGCTGGAGGTAGCGGAGATGAAAATGTTGAGGTTCTCTCTGGGAGTAACGAGGATGGATAGGATCAGAAATGAGTATATCAGAGGGACAGCCCACGTAAGATGTTTTGGAGACAAAGCCAGAAAGGCTAGATTGAGATGGTTTGGACATGTACAGAGGAGGGATCGTGAGTATATTGGCAGTAGGATGCTGAGGTTGGAACTACGAGGCAGAAGGCCTCGAGGAAGTCCAAAGAAGAGATTTATGGATGTGGTGAAGGAAGACATAAAGGTCGTTGGAGTCAGAAAAGAAGATGCGGAGGACAGGATGAGGTGGAGGCGGATGATTTGCTGTGGCGACCCCTGAAGGGAGCAGCCGAAAGTAAAAGAAGAAGAAGAATAGGGAGTTCTGATAAAAATAGGGAGTTCTGATATAGTCAATTTAAGTCTGCCACTCATTCATCTTAATGAGCTCGTTTCTGGGCCTCTGGCTTGTAGTTCCACCTTACACAGAGGTGTTATCTCCTGAAGGCCAAAAATTATGGATTTAAAAATTCTATTTTGCACACTATTACAATTAAAAATATATACATTTAGCATGTATACTTCTGTGAAAATTTACAGCTATAATATAAAACTAGAAGAACATAAGTTTAATTTTAATCTGAGACTTGACATATTTGGTTGGATAGGTAATAGTCCTCTGGCTGTTTTGACATTGTATGTGAAAAACCACAATCTCATGATTACATGAATATAATGCATATTAATCACATACAGAGCTCGCTACCTGAATGGGATTGTTTTATTTTTTTATTATTCTATATGAGTGTAAGCAGTGGTGTAGCAATAGATTTTCTCACAAGAACATTCAACAAGGTCTTAGAGGGTGAGCAGATGCTGGAGGAATGGAGGAGAAGTGTGCGAGTGCCCATTTTTAAGAACAAGGGAGATGTGCAGAGTTGTGGCAACTACAGAGGGATAAAGTTGATGAGCCATACAATGAAGTTATGGGGAAGAATAGTGGAAGCTAGACTAAGGGCAGAGGTCAGCATTTGTGAACAACAGTTTGGTTTCATGCCAAGAAAGAGCACCACAGATGCGGTGTTTGCTTTGAGGATATTAATAGAGAAATACAGAGAAGGTCAGACGGAACTGCATTGTGCCTTTGTGGATCTGGAGAAAGCATATGGCAGGGTGATGAGAGAGGAACTGTGGTATTGCATGAGGAAGTCTGGAGTGGCAGAGAAGTATGTTAGAGTGGTGCAGGACATATATGAGAGATGTAAGACACTAGTGAGGTGTGCTGTCGGTGTGACAGAAGAGTTCAAGGTGGAGGTACGACTGCATCAAGGATCAGCCTTGAGCCCTTTCTTGTTTGCTATGGTGATGGACAGGCTGACAGACGAGGTTAGACAAGATTCCCCATGGACTATGATGTTTGCAGATTACATTGTGATCTGTAGTGAGAGCAGAGAACAAGTGCGGGAAAATCTAGAGAGGTGGAGGTATGCCCTGGAAAGGAGAGGAATGAGGGTTATCCACAGTAAGACAGAATACATTTGTGTTAACGACTTCTTCGTCTTCTTCTTCTTCTTCTTCTTTAACGACATGGAGAGATAAAGAAGGTGGAGGATTTTAAGTACTTTGGCTCAACAATCCAGAGCAATGGACATTGTGGAAAGGAGGCGAAGAAGCATGTGCAGGCAGGTTGGAATGGTTGGAGAAAAGTGTCTGGTGTGATGTGTGATAGGAAGATATCAGCAAGAATGAAAGGAAAAGTGTAGAAGACGGGGATGAGGCCAGCGATGTTGTATGGTTTAGAAACAGTGGCACTGAGGAAAAGACAGGAGGCGGAGCTGGAGGTAAAAGAGATGAAAATGTTGAGGTTCTCTTTGGGAGTAACGAGGATGGATAGGATTAGGAATGAGCACATCAGAGGGACAGCACATGTCAGAGGTTTTGGAGACAAAGTCAGAGAGGCTAGATTGAGATAGTTTGGACATGTACAGAGGAGGGATAGTAAATATATTGGTAGTAGGATGCTATGGTTGGAACTACCAGGCAGAAGGCCTAGAGCAGGGGTCACCAACCTTTTCGAAACTGAGGACTACTTCTTGGGTACCAATTAATGCGAAGGGCTACCAGGTTACACACTTGTGACATAACAAATTTGCTCAATTTACCTTTAATTATGTTATTATTAATAATTAATGATATTCATCTATGTCAGGGGTCGGGAACCTTTTTGACTAATAGAGCCAAAAAAAAAAAATGAAATCTAATCCTCTGAGAGCCAAATATATATATATATATTATTTTTTTTAATACTGAGACCAACAATTTTAGAGTATAATACGAATCTGAATTTATTTTCAACGACATTGTCATAACGAAGTTATTTATTAATATGAAAAGTACTTCTTACTATTAATGAGACTTCTGGTGCTGCATGGTTTTGCTGATGGCCTTGTAGTCTGGTTGATACGGGGTGAGGTTCAGCTTCATGCAGGCGTTTAGGCTTCCATTTCCTACGTGACCGCAGGTTGGTCTTGATGCTTTTCAGGTGTGAGAAGGACCGCTCGCGTGCGCATGTGGAACCAAATATGGTCAATATGACTCACATGCTGCAGTGTTTATGTGACAGGAAGCGCGTCTCACATAGCTGTCAACCCCTAAGATTAATAAAGAGTGAGAGGCAGGGGTCCAGGGGGTGCAGATCCTGGTCAGGTCCAGGGCGACACCATGGTGGTGGTGGTGGGGAGATGGAGAGGAATTTTGGTTTTAAGGGTTTTTAAGAGTAATTTTTAAGCCATTTCATGCAAGTTTTATATGTAATTATTAAACACAGACATAGGGGAAAAAATACAAAATTACACACTTAAGATTTAATAATGTAATGTAAATTAAATCTTCAATGAAAGAACTAATGAAATATGTAGTGTAAACTAATGACATATGTCAAAAATAAGGTTGGCTAAAGTAAAGTATTAATTGTAACATTTCTCTTTTTGAAGTGTTTTTTCCAATAATTGTTCATAATAATCTTTGCTGTTTTTGCTCATAGATGGCATGTATCATATGCAGCAACCTTGCAACTAATTAACCATATTAACAAATCCACTCATATAAATGGCAAGTATCATGTGCAGCAACCTTGCAACAACACATGGAATTACAAACTGAAACTTATTAACAATGTTAACAATTCTAACTAAATCTACATTTAGCTAAATTAGTAAATGAAAACATCATCTGAGCAAGTTTCATAACCTTTAGTTTTTTAGTGCGCGGATGTATCTGATTTCACGGTAAAGGATCCCGCAGCCAGACGCAGAAAGAGAAGCTGTATGTTTACATAAAAGACATAGCCAATGGCATTTGCTCGTAGAAATTACATCCTTAAAAAAATAATAATAAAATTGGGAAATAATTGCATTAATGTGTGAGATTTTAGACACCTTGCATGAGAGATTGAGGAGGAGATGAAATGCGTCAGTCTCACGCTTGATGCATGAGAGTTGACAAGTATGTTGAAGTTTTTCATTCTGTCCATTTGTGTTTTGGGTGCCAGCTGTGCTTGGCCTCTTGCACATGAGCTGATCAAAACGAGGGAAATTTACCTCTTTACTTAAAAACAACTCGTGCAGGCTGTTGCATATAATCCAATAAAATTAGAGTTTCAAGGTATCGGCCCCGCCCACCCACTGGAGTACAGAAAAGATTGGCTCTCCACTGCGTGCCACAGCGACAAGTGGCATTGAAAATACATATATAGATTGAAATGTGTAAGATTTATGTATGTTTTATGTTTTTTTTTATGGCTTTTTACTGTATTTTTATTTGAAGGACAGCGAAATTATGTATTAGTTATTCTGTTAAGAAAGGCCACCTGATTTATCTGAGAGCCAGATGCAGTCATCAAAAGAGCTACGTCTGGTTCGCGAGCCACAGGTTCTCGACCCCTGAACAGGCTCGCGGGTGACTCATGTTGTCCTTGTGGGCGACCTGGTGCCCATGGGCACCATGTTGGTGACCCCTGGCCGAGAGAGGAAGACCAAAGAGAAGATTTATAGATGTGGTGAAGGAGGACATGAAGGCAGTTGAAGTAAGAGTAGAAGATGCAGAGGATAGGGTGAGATGGAGGCAGATCATTTGCTGTGACGGCCCCTGAAGGGAACACCTGAAAGGAAAAGAAGAAGAAGAGTGTAAGCAGTGGTTTATGAGCCTTAATTTGAGGGGCTTCAGCTTTGTTATATCGTAATAAATCTGACATTGTGCAAGTCACTGCACACCACACACTGTGCACAAAGTTCACAATGGACTTTATAAATCATTTGCTCTGGACAGCCAATTATCAGGTCAACAAAAGACACAACAAAAGCACTGCACTATCACCTCTCACAGCACCCATGCACCTTATTCTGAACATGAATGTTTACACCAGACCTTTGCTAATCTTGATCTAGTTGGGCTAGAGGGGAGGCAAGGCACCCATGGCAATGCAGCCTACTCTTTATATAAATGCCTAAGTATTTTAAGTATATATTTAATTTAAGTTTTTGTGTTTTATAGAATAAGTTTGTGCTGTTTACTGTAAATGCTGCTGAAAATGCTAATTTCCCTCTGAGATTAATACGGTAATAAAGTATCTGTCTGCCTGTCTGTCTATCCATCTATGTAATAGTCAGCAATACATAACACCCAATTAACATTAACTCAGCAATGTAGTATAATTCGTTTTTTTTTTTTACACATGCAAAAGTAAAGGCTATTTCAGTTCATGCAGAAGAATCAGAAGCTCTGACTGTGTGAAAGAATTCCTGAGTTGGTTTATGAGCTGTTCAGAGAGGTAAGGCGTTTGTAAGAATCACATTTCTGCTTTTTTTTTTTTTTTTTTTTACTTTCACTTCCTCGTGGAGCCTCAGAGATTTTTTATAATCCTCAGAACTACCACCACACAGACAGACACGCCATTAAATCCACTTTCTTTTTCAATGTCATTCATTGTTTACATTATCTCTGGCTGTACAGAGAATGTTATCGGGGAAGAGAAGGGAAGAGCAATGAGAAGCGGTAAAGACATTTAATCCCTCACTTTATTCTCTCTCTCTCTCTCTCTCTCTCTCTCTCGCTCTGTGTGTGTGAGTGCGTCAATGTTTCACTCTCCGCCTGTTCTCATTTGGAGCGCAGAATAAATATTTTAAAACGAGAAAGCCCTAGTTTACGCTTCCAACTACTGTTTGTTGTATAATGTTCCTTGTTTTAGGACTAAAGTACTGAAATTTATTTACCGCAGCAGTGCAGATGAAGTGAGGATTATATTTACCACGTTTTCGTTGTCTATTTACTGACGGAGTCCTTCTGCTGCTCATACGAGGAACTTTGACAACGCCGTTTTCACTTTGTTGACCATAGACATATATACACATCGATCCATGACATCGTACCACAATGTACGATACGGCAGCGTCACATTGATCGTTTCAAGTTCCCCCTGAAAATCAATCACTGATTCCTATATACATTGAAGCCGCGTGGTCGCCATATTGGTACTCCCTAATAATGCCCGAAAAACTCAAATTAACACTAAACATATGAACCTACAGCATCATATAACTTATCTGACTGAGTTGAAATTTACTCTAGTTTACAATTCATGACACAGCATAAATACCAAGTATTATTAGTATCTCCACACACACACACACACACACACACATTTATGTCATCATCATCTTCTTCCGCTTAGTCCAGGGTCGGGTCGCAGCAACCTTAGCAAAGAGGTCCAGACATCCCTCTCCCGAGCTACTTCCTCCAACTGTCCCGGGGGAACACCGAGGCGGTCCCAGACAAGCTGAGAGACATAGTCCCTCCAGCGTGTTCTAGGTCGACCTCGGGGTCTCTTCCCGGTTGGACATGCCCGAAACACCACACCAGGGAGGCGTCCGGGGGGCATTCTGACCAGATGCCCGAGCCACCTCAACTGGCCCCTCTCAATGCGGAGGAGCAGCAGATCTACTCCGAGCTCTCCCCGGATGGCGGAGCTTCTCACCCTATCTCTTAGGGAGAACCCCGCCCGCCACCCAGCGAAGGAAGCTCATTTCAGCCGCTTGTATTCGTGATCTTGTTCTTTCGGTCATTACCCAAAGCTCGTGACCATAGGTGAGGGTTGGAACATAGATCAACTGGCCTTGCGGCTCAGCTCCTTTTTCACCACGACGGACCGGTACAGGCACCGCTTAACAGCAGATCTCTCGCTCCATCCTTCCCTCACTCGTAAACAAGACCCCAAGATACTTAAACTCCTCCACTTGGGGCAGGACCTCATTCCCGACCCGGAGGGTGCATTCCACCATTGTCCGACTGAGACCCATGGCCTCGGACTTGGAGGTACTGATCTTCATCCCGGCTGCTTCGCACTCAGCCGCGAATCGCTCCAATGAGAGCTGGAGGGCCCGACTTGATGAAGCCAAAAGGACAACATCATCCGCAAAAAGCAGAGACGATATCCGATGGCCACCAAACCAGAACCCCTCATCGCCTCGACTGCACCAAGAAATTCTGTCCATAAAAATTATGAACAGAATCGGTGACAAAGGACACCCTTGGTGGACTCTAACTCCCACTGGAAACGAATCCGACCTGCTGTTACCAATACGGACCAAACTCTGGCTCTGGTGATACAGCGACCGAATAGCTCGTAGCAACGGATCCGGAACGCCGTATTCTCGGAGCACGCCCCACAAGATCTTTCGAGGGACACGGTCGAAAGCCTTCTCCAAATCCACAAAGCACATGTGAACAGATTGGGCAAACTCCCATGCCCCCTCCAGAATCCTGTGGAGCGTATAGAGTTGGTCAAGAGTGCTGCGGCCAGGACGAAAACCACATTGTTCCTCCTGAATCCGAGGTTCGACTATCGGTCGGATCCTCCTCTCTAGTACCCCTGCATAGACTTTCCCAGGTAGGCTGAGGAGTGTAATTCCCGATAATTGGAACACACCCTCCGGTCCCCCTTCTTAAAAATTGGGACCACCACCCCAGTTTGCCAATCCAGAGGTACAGCCCCCGATGACCATGCGATGTTGCAGAGACGTGTCAACCAAGACAGTCCTACAACATCCAGAGCCCTGAGATATTCCGGGCGGATCTCGTCCAACCCTGGAGCTCGACCACCGAGGAGCTTTTTAACAACCTCAGTGACCTCCACTCCAGTGATGGGCGGACCCTCACCCGAACCCCCAGGGTCTTCCTCTTCCACGGAGGGCGTGTTGGTGGGATTGAGAAGGTCCTCAAAGTATTCTCTCCACCTCTCGACAACATCCCCAGTCAAGGTAAGCAGCTCCCCACCTCCACCGTAAACAGTGTTTGTGAAGAACTGCTTCCCCCCTCCTGAGGCGTCGGATGGTGGCCCAGAACCTTTTTGAGGCCAACCGATAATCACTCTCCAGGCCCTCACCGAACTCCTCCCACGCCCGAGATTTTGCATCTGCGACAGCCTCGGCTGCAGCACGTTTGGCCTGCCGGTACCCGTTTGCTGCCTCAGGAGTCCTACAGGCTAATAAAACTCGATAGGCCTCCTTCTTCAGCTGGACGGCCCCCTTCACCGCAGGTGTCCACCACCGGGTTCGGGGATTACCGCCACGACAAGTACCGACGACCTTACGGCCACAGCTATGGGCTGCCGCCTCTGCAATGGAGGCACGAAACATGGCCCATTCGGATTCCATGTCCCCCGCCTCCTCCGGAACGTGGTTGTAGCTCTGCTGGAGGTGGGAGTTAATGGCCTCTCGGACAGGGGGCTCCGCCAAATGTTCCCAGCAGACCCTGATTACACACTTGGGCCTGCCAGGTCTGGAAGGCAACCTCCCACACCACCGAAGCCAACTCACCACCAGGTAGTGATCGGTAGACAGCTCAGCTCCTCTCTTCACCCGAGTGTCCAGAACATATGGTCGCAAGTCCGATGACACGACTACAAAGTCAATCATCGAACTGCGACCTAGGGTGTCCTGGTGCCAAGTGCACTTATGGACACCCTTATGTCCGAACATGGTTTTCGTGATAGACAAACTATGACGAGCACAGAAGTCCAACAACGACACACCATTCGGATTCAGACTGGAGAGGCCGTACCTACCGATCACACCCTTCCAGGTCACACTATCGTTGCCCACATGGGCTTTGAAGTCTCCGTGAGTCGTCCTGAAGACGGAGGGAAGCTACCCTTTCGTCAACCGGGGAGAACCCCAACATTTGGGCACCGAGACGGGGGGCAACAAGAATACCCACACCGGCTCGCCGCCTCTCCCCATGAGCAACTCCAGAATAGAAGAAGGTCCAGCCTCTTTCGAGATGGATGGTTCCAGAGCCCAAGCTATGCGTTGAGGTGAGCCCGACTATATCTAGTCGGTATCTCTCCACCTCACGCACCAAATCAGGCTCCTTTCCCGCCAGAGAGGTGACATTCCATGTCCCGAAGGTCAGAGTAAGTAGCCGAGGATCAGTCTGACAGAACCCATGCCTTTGGCTGCCACTCAACTCACACTGCACCCGACCCCTAAAACTCCTCCCACGGGTGGTGGGTCCATGGGAGGGCGGACCCATGTCTCCTTTTCGGGCTGGGCCCGGCCAGGCTCCATGGGCATAAGCCCGACCACCAGGTGCACGCCTTCGAGCCCCTCCCCTGGGCCTGGCTCCAGGAGGGAACCCCGGTGACCCGCGTCCGGGCAAGGGAGACTGATTCCTGTGTTGTCTCGTGTCTTAGGGGTTTGTTTTGAATCGCACTTTGTCTGGACCTTCACCCCGGACCTGTTTGCCTTGGGTGACCCTACCAGGGGCACTTGCCCCCGACAACATAGCTCCTCGGATCATTAGGTCACGCAAACCCCTCCACCACGATAAGGTGGCGATTCAAGGAGGGGACACATATATGTGTGTGTATGTATATATATATATATATATATATATATATATATATATATATATATATCTTCTTTTCCTTTCAGCTGTTCCCTTCAGGGGACGCCAGAGCAAATCATCCGCCTCCATCTCACCCTGTCCTCTGCATCTTCTTCTCTTACTCCAACGACCTTCATGTCTTCCTTCACCACATCCATAAATCTCTCCATGAATATCCATGAATCGTCTCTTTGGTCTTCCTCTAGGCCTTCTGCCTGGTAGTTCCAACCTCAGCATCCTACTGCCAATATACTCACTATCCCTCCTCTGTACATGTCTAAACTATCTCAATCTAGCCTCTCTGACTTTGTGTCCAGAACATCTTACATGGGCTGCCCATCTGATGTCATCATTTCTGATCCTATCCATCCTCGTTACTCCCAGAGAGAAACTCAACATTTTCATCTCCGCTCCCTCCAGCTCTGCCTCCTGCCTTTTCCTCAGCGCTACTGTTTCTAAGCCACACAACATCGCTGGCCTCACAACCGTCTTGTACACTGTTCCTTTCATTATTGCTGATACTCTCCTATCGCACATCACACCGGACACTTTTCTCCAACCATTCCAGCCTGCCTGCACACTCTTCTTCACCTCTTTTCCACACTCTCCGTTGCTCTGGATTGTTGAGCCGAAGTGCTTAAAATCCTCCACCTTCGTTATCTCTGCTCCCTGTAACATCACCGTTCCTCCTGGATCCTTGTCATTCACACACATGTATTCTGATTTTCTGAGGCTAACCTTCATTCCTCTTCTTTCCAGGGCATACCTCCACCTCTCTAGATTTTCCTCCACTTGTTCTCTGCTCTCACTACAGATCACAATGTCATCTGCAAACATCATAGTCCATGGAGATTCTTGCCGAACCTCGTCTGTCAGCCTGTCCATCACCATAGCAAACAAGAAGGGGCTCTGAGCTGATCCTTGATGCAGTCCCACTTCCACTTTGAATTCGTCGACAGCACACCTCACCACCATCTTACATCTATCATATATGTCCTGCACCAGTCTCACGTAGTTCTCTGCCACTCCAGACTTCCTCATGCAATCCCACAGTTCTTCTCTTGGCACCCTGGCATATGCTTTTTCCAGATCCACAAAGGCACAATGCAGTTCCCTCTGACCTTCTCTGTACTTCTCTATTAACATCCTCAAATCAAACATCACATCTGTGCTGCTCTTTCTGGGCATGAAACCAAACTGTTGTTCACAAATGCTGACCTCTGCCCTTAGTCTAGCTTCCACTGTTCGTTCCCATAACTTAATTGTATGGCTCATCAACTTTATCCCTCTGTAGTTGCCTCAGCTCTGCATGTCTCCCTTGTTCTTAAAAATGGGCACCAGCACACTTCTCCTCCATTCCTTAGGCATCTGCTCACTCTCTAGGACCTTGTTGAATGTTCTTGTCAGAACATCTACTGCTTCCTCTCCTAGACACTTCCATACCTCCACAGGTATATCGTCAGGACCAACTGCCTTTCCATTCTACATCCTCTTCAGTGCCCTTCTCACTTCACCCTTACTAATCTTTGCTAGATCCTGCTCCTCAATGGTCACCTCTTCTACTCTTTTTTTCTCTCTCATTTTCTTCATTCATCAGCTTTTCAAAGTACTCTTTCCATCTTCCCAGCACACTTCTGTCATCAGCCAATACATTTCCCTCTCTGTCCTTTAGCAATCTAACTTGCTGCATGTCCTTCCCATCTCTATCGCTCTGCTGTGCCAACCTGTATAGATCATTTTCTCCCTCCTTACTGCCCAACCTATCATACAAGTCATGATAAGCCCTCTGTTTGGCCTTTGACGCTTACGCTGTGTCTACCTGTACTCCTGTTTATTCTTTTCAGTCCTCTCTGTGTCCCACTTCTTCTGAGCTAACCTCTTCTATTACTCACACTCCTGCACTTCCTCATTCCACCACCAAGTCTCTTTATCTACTGTCCTTCCAGAGAACACATCAAGTACTCTCCTACATGTCTCCCTGATCACATTAGCTGTGGTACAAGGCATCTGGAAGCACTTCCTGGCCACCCAAAGCCTGTTTCAACTCCTCCTTGAAGACAACCCGACACTCTTCCTTTTTCAACTTCTACCTCTTTGTCTTCTGCTCTGCCTTTGCCTTCTTCACCTTCCTCACCATCAGCGTCATCCTGCATACCACCATCCTATGCTGTTTGGCAACACTCTCACCCACAACTACTTTGCAGTCACTGACTTCATTCAAATTACATCGCCTACACAAGATGTAGTCTACTTGTGTGCTCCTACCTCCACTTTTATAAGTCACCCTATGCTCCTGTTTCTTCTTGAAGAAAGTATTCACCACAGCCATTTCCATCCTTTTTGCAAAATCGATCAACATCTGTCCTTCTGTGTTCCTGTCCTGGATACCAAACCTGCCCATCACTGCCTCATCCGCTCTGTTGCCTGCACCAACATGTCCATTGAAGTCTGCACCAATGACCACTCTTTCACCTCTGGGGGTACTCTGCATCACTTCATCTAAGTCACTCCAGAATCCTGCCCCAAGTGGAGGAGTTTAAGTTTCTTGGGGTCTTGTTCTCGAGTGAGGGAAGGATGGAGCGGGAGATTGACAGACGGATCACTTTCGCCTCTGCTGTTAAATGGAGCCTGTACCAGTCCAGCAAGATGAAGAAGGAGCTGAGCCGCAAGGCAAAGCTTTCAACCCTATGGTCACGAGCTTTGGGTAGTGACCGAAAGAACAAGGTCACGGATACAAGCGGCTGAAATGAGCTTCCTTTGCCAAGTGGCGTGGCTCTTCCTTACAGATGAGGTGAGAAGCTCTACCATCCGGGGAGAGCTCGGAATTGATCATTGAGAGGGGCCAGTTGAGGTGGCTCCGGCATCTGGTTAGAATGCCTCCCGAACGCCTCCCTGGTGTGGTGTTTCGGGCATGTCCAACTGGGAAGAGACACCGGGGTCGACCTAAAACACGCTGGAGGGACTATGTCGCTCGGCTTGTCTGGGAACACCTCAGTGTCCCCCCGGAAGAGCTGGAGGAAGTGGCTGGGGAGAGGGATGTCTGGGCCTCTTTCCTTAGGTTGCTGCCCATGCAACCCGACCCCGGCAGAAGACGATGAATGAATGAATGAATATATATATATGATTTGTTCATCACGAATACCATGTTTGAATATAAGTGCATCCATTAGTCCACTTGGCACTGGGATACTCTAGCCCAGCGGTCGGGAACCTATGGCTCTCGAGCCATATATGGCTCTTCCGGAGACGTCATATGGCTCCCAGACAGTTTGGAGTTGAGGGGGCCAAAAAAAATTAAATTAAATTAAATTAAATTAAATTAAATTAAAATATATATATATTTTGGAACTGGTTTTAAAATACTAGTGATAATCTTAATAATATTAAGTAATTTAAAATTAGTTTTAAAGATACATTTTAAAAGTCAGGGGTGGGTTGCGGCACTTGCAATCCGCCGTGACCCGAGGATCAGGTCGGGAACCAATCGATCGCAAGTACGCCACGGGTCATTGTCAATGTATCGGAAATTAATTTTATCAGAGATAAAATTTCAACCCTTCAACCCGCTTCAACCCTTGTAACAGAAAAAGATGGCGAAAAGAAAAAGACGATGATTACCGTACATTCCAGGCTGCGTGGACAGAGGAATTTGCATTTGTGGAGAGAGCAGGATCCGCAGTATGTCTAATATGCAATGACAAAATTGCATCAATGAAACGCTCAAATATAAAGCGGCACTTCGATACGCGTCATGCTTTTTTTGCATTGAAATATCCACCGGGGGACAGAAGGAAAAAGGCATGCGAAGAGCTGCAACGGAAAGTGCAGACGAGCCAGCAGCAACTGCGTGTCTGGACCACGCAAGGTGACGGTAATTCCGCTAGCTTTGCGGGTGCTTTGGCAATAGTGAAGAGTGGAAAGCCATTCACAGATGGCGAATATGCCAAAACATTTATGCTTGATGTGGCCAATGAACTTTTTGATGACTTTCCAAATAAAGCCAAGATAATCAAAAAAATAAAAGACATGCCACTGTCAGCAAGAACGGTTCACGATCGGAGCATCATGATGGCGAATCAAGTCGAGGAAACACAAATTAAGGACATAAACGCTGGGACATACTTTTCTCTCGCGTTAGATGAGTCAACAGACGTTAGCAATCTATCTCAGTTCAGTATAATTGCCAGGTATGCTACAGGTGACACACTGCGTGAAGAAATCTTGGCTGTTTTGCCAATGAAAGAGACAACAAGAGGAGAGGATTTATTCATGTCGTTTATGGAGTTTGCTAAAGAAAAAAAAATACCACTGGATAAACTTATTTCTGTGTGCACTGATGGTGCACCATGCATGTTGGGGAAGAACAAAGGGTTTGTAGCACTTCTCCGTGAGCATGAAAAGAGAGCAATCCTAAGTTTTCATTGCATCCTGCACCAGGAGGCGCTTTGTGCTCAGACGTGTGGCCAGCAACTTGGTGAGGTGATGTCGCTGGTCATTCGAGTGGTCAACTTCATTGTCGCCCGAGCTTTAAATGATCGGCAGTTTAATGCTCTGTTGGAAGAAGTTGGGAATCAATATCCCGGTCTGATTTTACACAACAACGTGCGTTGGTTGTCCAGGGGGAAGGTGCTCAACCGCTTTGCAGCTTGCCTGAGTGAAATACGGATTTTTCTAGAAATGAAAGGCGTCAAGCATCCTGAGCTGGACAATACTGCCTGGCTCCTGCATTTTCACTATCTTGTGGACATAACTGGCCATCTAAACCAGCTTAATGTGAAAATGCAAGGTATTGGGAATACAATCTCATCCCTTCAACAAGCAGTGTTTGCATTTGAAAGCAAGCTGGAAGTTTTTCTCAGGGACATTGAAACAGGTCGTCTTCTGCACTTTGAAGGACTGCAGCAATTTAGAGATGCATGCTTAGCAAGCGACCCCACACAACATCTGGATCTCCAGCAGCTAGCTGACTATACGTCCAATCTCCTGCAGTCATTCAAGGCACGTTTTGGAGAATTTCGTGCGAACACTGGTCGAGCTTCCTGTGACATATTACACAATGCAGCGTGTGAGTATTGCCGTACTGACCATGTTTGGCTCTACGTATGCATGTGAGCAGTCATTCTCGCATATGAGAAACATTAAGACCAACCTACGCTCGCGTTTAACTGATGGAAGCCTCAACGCCTGCATGAAACTCAACCTCACTACATATGAACCAGACTACAAGGCCATCAGCAAAACCATGCAGCACCAGAAGTCGCATTAAAAGTAAACCTTTTATTATTATTATTATTATTATTATTATTATTATATGTTTAAAATACTATATGGCTCTCAAAAAATATATATCTAGAAATAATTTAGTTTTATGGCTCTCCAGGTCAAAAAGGTTCCCGACCGCTGCTCTAGCCCACAGTTCAGTGATCGACTTTGTAATCACCAGACTTGTAGCCGCATGGGTGGAGAGAAGAACTGAGCTGTTAATCGATCACCTCCTGGTGGTGAGCTGGCTCTTCTGGCAGCAGGGCCGTCCTCCAAACCTGGCGGGCCCAAGTTAGGGTTTCCTGGGAATGTCTCCTGTCAGAAAGGACTTTAACTCCCACCTCCGGCAAAGCTACAACCACATCCCGAAGGAGGCAGGGGACATGGAATTTAAATGAGTTATGTTTTCTGCCTTCATTATTGAGACATCAGCCCATGAAGTGGCCAGAAAGGTTCTTACTGGCTTGAGGAACTCCAGAGGTAGCAGACAGGTACCTACAGGTTGCAGAGGAGTTCGGTGAGGGCCTGGAAAGTGACTCTCAGTTGGCCTCAAAAAGGTTCTGGACCACCATGCAACATCTCAGGAGAGGGAAGCAGTTCTCCCCAAATACTGTTTACAGTGGAAGTGGGGAGTTGCTCACCTTGACTGGAGATGTTGGGAGATGGAAGTAATACTTCGAGGACCTCCTTAATCCCACCAAGAAACATGAAATGAATTCATCATTTCAGAAAAGAAAATACACCACCACAAACCTATGTATATGAGTTATGCTCAATTCACATGGTCTTAATAGTTAGGCTAGTTAGTTAGCCAGCTAGCAGCGATTTGGTATGAAATTTGTCTTTACGGTTTGCATTTTGTATTCTGGAAAAAGTTTGATGCCGGATGCCCTTCTTGTCGCAACCCTCTGCATTTATTCGGGCTTGGGACCGGCGTGAGGGCGGACACTTGTTTGGGCACCTCCCTCACGGCAAAAGTGCACAACTGGAGTATGTACACAAATCGATGTGCTATGTACATGTATACACACACACGCGCGCACACACATACACACACACACACACACACACACACGCAGAGGGAGAGAGAGAGAGAGACATACCTATATGTACGCTTAGTCGCACAAACATGCACATGTATACACACATAAAAGGTGAAACAGAACAAGCAGTAGAATTTGTAATCATAAGGAACATGGTGATATAATGGTATACAGCGATCCTTCGCTACTTCGTGATTAAATTTCTGTGATTTAAATTTTCTTCATCGAAAAATAAAAAAATAAGGAAAATAAGGAAAAAGTTAAGGAAAATGCCACAAAATAAGGCACAAAATAATTTGAGTAAACCATAATAAATCATGATCCATGATGGGCATTGAGTTTAGAGTTTAGATTTTTTTAGCATTTGGTTAAAAAAAAGCCTTAAATTTTAAAAGCAATGTCAATCACAAATAAAATGATAAATGATTCACAGCATTCTGCATGTTCTTGTGCTATATTTAACCCAATAATGAGTCACAGTGGTAGTGGTGGCCTAGTGGTATAGGTGCTGGATCACTGATCCTAAGGTTGGGGATTCAAGCCCCACTCACCACAGGTTGTCACTGTCCGCCCAGAGCAGCTAACTGGGTTATCAAAGACCAGTCATGTCTCTCACTGTCGCATGTAAAAGAACCATTGCTGATTTTCGACAAGAGTAGGCTGCAAAGCTGTCAGTGTGTTTCCTCCCTGCGATGGTGTTCATTGCTTTGTTTATTTATAAATAAACCTTGACAGCAAGTATCATTCTTCCAATCTGTAACTCAGTGTTGATCTCCACTCCTCAGGTTCCAGCACCATTGAGGTTTGTGAGGTCAGACGTTATCATCAGATTGCTGCAGGTTTCTGAAGGACGTTTCTCACAGACAGGAATAAGACTGGGAATGGAATCAGTGTGAGAAGTTTTTAGAAAGTAAAAGTTCCTTGATTTTAATGATGGGCTGTGTGGATCAGAATGGAGCCAGTGCTCCTCTTGACATTTGCAGGTTGCTCACACTTCACCGAGAGGTTTTAGTGGAACAAGTGAAAAATACACAGTGCATTTTAGACAATCTGCAAATGAACGGATTTATCTGCACTGAAGACATCGAGATCATCCATCGTGCATCTACTAAAACAGAGCAGGTACTAAAATCTCTCTCTTCCCCTCTCTTCTTTTCTCCCTCCTGTATATACACACACACTCAAAACGAATGTATTTTTAATATAAACAGGTGCGCAAAATCTTGGAGTTGGTGCAGAGTAAAGGTGAAGAGGTCTCTGCATATTTTATTCATATTCTACACCAGGCCTATGACGCGTTCATCGACCTTCAGCCTTGGTTTAACACAATTCATTATAAACCTGCTGAGGGTGTGAAGGACATACCTGTGATTAACACGGACCCCAGTAAGTATTTTCATCAAAATTCTATAGAAATGTTCTGACATTCAAAACTTTATTGCAATAAGACTTGGTTCTGTGTTCAGTTAGCAGATACAGTGAAAAACTCAGACAGGAACTCGGCAGAGACACTCATTTTCTCACCTCATACTCTCAGAGGGAGGAAACGCGCCTGGAGGATCTTTATACAGACACACAAATGGAAATACTGAATGAGCGAGGAGAGAGTCTGGGCTTCCTGAAAAGTCTGAATGAGATTCTTGGAGACAAAGGTGTGTTTAATCAGCAGGCTGAGACTATCTTAATCACAGGAGATGCTGGTGTGGGAAAATCGATTCTGCTCCAGAAACTCCAGAACCTGTGGTCCAAAAGAGAGCTGAACACCAAAGCAAAGTTCTTCTTCACATTCAGATGCAGGATGTTTAGCAGCTTTAAGGAAACTGATAACATCTCAGTGAAGGATCTGATTTTCAAACATAACTGTTATCCAGATGGAGACCCAGATAGTGAGGTGTTCCACTACATCCTGCGATTTCCAGAGACTATAGTGTTCACATTTGATGGATATGATGAAATCCAGATGGACTTTGATTTAGATAACATGCCAGAGGTGGTTTCTCCTGAGGAAAAGACACATCCACTTTTAGTTCTCATAAATCTGCTGAGAGGAAAATTGCTTAAAGGCTCCAGAAAAATTCTAACGGCTCGGACTGGTACAGAAATCCAGATCAGCATGATCCGGAAGAAGGTGTTTCTGAGAGGTTTCTCTCCAGAACATCTCAAACAGTATCTGTCTCGTCATTTCCCTGTGCAGGAGATGAGGGACATGGTGTCTGTGCAGATGGATGCAAACCCTCACCTCTGTGGTCTCTGCTCTTTTCCACTGTTCAGCTGGATCATTTTCAAAAGCTTCAAGCATCTTCAGGCTGTTTACGAAGACATTGAGTTGCCAGACTCTTGCATTACTCTTACAAACGTCTTCCTCCTGCTGTCAGAGGTGTTCCTCAGTCGAAGCAGTAAGAATGCTGGACTACTGAGAAGAAGTACACGTTGCACCGCAGACACATTTAAATCAGGTCTAAAAATGTTCTCTACCTTTGCTAAGCTTGCCTTCCTGGGTCTGGAAAAGAGCAGCTTCATTTACACCCATGATGAGGTTTCATCCTGTGGTGTGAACGATGATGACGTACAGGTCGGATTTCTGAGGCCCGTCAGTCACTATGATACATGCGGCACTTCAGCAAAGTACGAGTTTCTCCATGTGACTCTTCAGGCATTTCTGGCTGCATTTTATCTTGTCTTGGATCTGCACATCAATCCTGAAGGGATTTTGAGGTTCTTCTCTAAGTGTGAGTACCAAAAGACATCCCAGATATCCTGCCTGTCCTGTTTGAGGACATCAACTCAGACAAGAGATTCAAATCCCTTTCAAACAGATGAGCACTTTCAATTCACAAACTTGTTCCTTTGTGGGCTGCTTTCGAAATCCAACGCTGTTCTCCTGGAGCATCTTGTTCCTCCTGCAACCCTGAAGAAAAAGCGCATGGTTCTGAAGTCCTACTTTTCCTCCAGTGTAAAATCACACTTGAGTGGCTTACCTCGCTACCCAAGCACTGACATCAAAGGAAATAAAGTGCATGTGATGCCAAACTTCATGTGGATGCTGCGCTGCATATTTGAGATGCACAGTGAGGATGTGGCTCGTCTCACAGCTAAAGGAATCTCAGCAGATTACATAAAACTGGCCTACTGTAACATCCATTCAGCTGACTGCAGTGCTCTCAATTTTGTCATTCATCACCACAGAAAGCGTTTAGCAGTCGATCTGGACAACAATAACATCAGTGATTATGGCGTGAAGCAGCTCATTCCTTCATTCAGCAAAATGACCGTAGTTAGGTACGACACTTTCCTATCAACTCACAAAATAAACCCTCATAATGGATCCACAGTTTTTGTTTCACATGCTCCTTTATTTCCAGTTTTAATGAGTTCTTATGATCCAGGGTTTCTCTCACTGTTTTGATATTCCTGGAGGCATGAACTGTAGATTTTTACATAACTCTGGGTTCTCCAGATTTGAATTGTTGTCCATTTTGTGTAAATATTTCAGGTTTTGTGTGAATCAGCTAACTGACACCAGTGTGGAAGTTTTGGCTACAGAACTCATCAAAAATAAAATTGTTAAAGTTTTGGGGTAATTTCACATGAAACAAAGAATATTCATGTTGTTGTCTTCCTACAATAGATATTCATTCATCAGTAAATTTTCATATGTTCCTTTTCTTGTAGACTTTATAAAAATGACATCACAGATGTTGGAGCCAAACTGGTAGCACAGATAATCATTGAATGTCCTTACCTGAGTGTCGTCAAGTAAGAATGCATTTATTACCTTTTAAGCACTCTATGAACTTCATCACTGTTCCTCAATAGTGTTTTATACTGACCTCATTCTCATGCTTACACTCACATCTTCTTCTTCCTCCTCCTCCTCCTTTCCCCATTTTTCCTCTTCTTTCTCTTCTCCTGGATTTTCCTCACTGCATTTCACAGCCGTACATTTGTGTGATATTTAGGATTTGTTTGTCTTTCATCACAGGCACATTTTGTATCTGTGCTGTTTATAAATTTTAAGAATTTTTCCAATTATTGTGTAAATGGCTGTTGATGTGTGTAGGCTCGGCTGTAATCGTATCACAGATGTGGGTGCGAAGTTTCTTGCTGAAGCTATTCAGAAAAGCAAATCGATCTTTGATGTCGGGTAAAACTACAACCTACAGACATATGAATTGTGTTAAGATTAAAACCTGACTACATTAATTTAAATCATTCAGTTCTGTTTTAACATCAAGTTTTATTCATGTAGCATGTGGGGGAACAACATTGGAGACGCTGGAGCTCATGCTTTTGCTGAGGCAATAAAGAACCACAGCAGTTTGACGAATCTCAGGTGAGTTTGATTATAAAAGTAACTCAGGTTTACACGTGGGGAGCCGCATTAGGGAATCAAAGATAAACAGAACATGATGTCATGCACATAAACTGTGCTTTAATCAGAATTCACTTTCCTCTGATGGTTATGAATAAATACATATTAACTATTATTAAAATTTTAAGTAAGAATAACTTCCTTTTCTTTCTGTAATTGTGTTGACATTAGTCTCTCGGCAAATGGGATCACGTCTGCAGGAGGAACAAGTTTAGCACGAGCGCTAATGCTAAATACCAGCATTCACATCTTCTGGTGCTCAGCGCATTCTTCACAGCTCACTCATCTAGAGGCTGATGTTTGCTTTAATACCTATTAAATACACCTTAACATGATGTGTGATACACATGTGTTTATTGCATAACTTCTGTGTTTTTCAGGTTGATTCAAAACACAATTTCAGATGATGCTGCGGCTGAGCTAGCCAAAGCGATTCAGAAGAACTCAGCACTCACACACCTTATGTAAGAGCCAGGTCACATCTGTAACCTCGTCGATTTTCCTATGGTTAACTCCTCTTTTTAATCTTAAATTTATGATGAACAACATTCAGGTAACTTGAATGTAGACTTAAAGAGCTCCAACACATTGATTCATTGTTCTCTTTTTAGTCTTTGTAGCTGAGGAAGAAAAAACAATTCGTTCAGGCATAAAACTTTACCTTACTTAAAATTGAAGCTCCACCCCAGACATTTACTCCAATGATGTCAGAGTACAGAATAATAATAATAATCTCAGATCAGTATTTATTCTGAGCTTAGAGTATTACTCCACTTATCTTGGAAAATTTATGATTAAATCTTCTCTGTGTGTGTGTGTGTGTGTGTGTGTGTGTGTGTGTGTGTGTGTGTGTGTGTGTGCGCGCACGCACACGCTCAGGTTAATCGATAATCAGTTTTCTGTTCGTGGAGTTGAACAGCTGACTGAAGGTCTAAAATACAACACAACAATTAAAGAAATCAAGTAAGACACACACACACACACACACACACACACACACACAAATACATTTACATGCACACACACACACACACACAAATACATTTACATGCACACACACACACACACACACACACACACACACACACACTCACATCTATGTATGATATAAAATTGTGAGTTGTTTATGATGTTTTATTGTAATCACAGTTTCAGTGTTTGTGTGAATGTTTAGTTTAAAGGGAAACCAAATCAGTGCAGAGGATGAGATGAACTTCAGGGACGAGAAAAGAATTCGATTCTGCTGATAGATTTAAGACTACCAAACCCGTACTGCAGTGTTTCAACCAGTGTCCATGTTTCATTTATCTCAGCTCAACTCTTGTAGCCTGACTCCACCCTGTTCCTAGCATGGCCTTACTTTGACTCCGCCCTGTACCTGTCTATACTCTGGCCTATTGCCAACTGTTCACAAATTCTTCATAACACACTCACATACAACAGTTTAACTCTCTATACCAAAGAACTACAAGATTTGCCCCTTTATTTAACAAATACGTATTAATGAAACTGAATAAACAAGTAGATTTTCAGAAAAAACTGAAACACTGCAGCAGCGTCTACACAAGAAGCAATGGTTGAATTGCTCTGCAAAGCTGTCTCACATGTTTCCAAGTGAATCTGTGAGCAGTGTCGAGCTAATTCACTGATAAATGTCTAATATTATCATTACCTTTAATTATTTAGAGTACATTAATACATTAACTCATATTATCATTATAAATAACTTAATAACATTACAGTGATCTCTCGCTACTTCGTGCTTCAGTTTCTGCGGATTCAGTGCATCGCAGGTTTTTCAAAAATTATTCATCGAAATTTTTTAAAAAAAATAAGGAAATTAAGGAAAAATAGATGAAAAGTTAAGGAAAATGCTGCAAAACAAAGTCAATTATGAAAAAAACAAACAAACAAAAACAACCCAACAAAACTACTTACATTTATATATGAGGTGTGCATCTGTGTGTGTGTGTGTGTGTGTGTGTGTGTGTGTGTGTGTGTGTGTGTGTGTGTATGTACATGCATTTATATTTTATTCACATATGCATTATTTTTGAATGTTTAATTGTTATTATAAGCATTTATAGCATTGAATATGTACATTAATTATGGGAAGTGAGGGATCCCTGTATTATTATTATTATTATTATTATCATCACAAGGCTTGTATAGCATGGAGACTCTTGTGCTTCACAAACCAGGAAGAGATTAATGTATGAAAATGTAAAGTCATGGGAAATGCAGACCAGCTCAGAATGGACCCAAGCGCTGCCTTTTGGGTTATCATCTTTGTAAAATTTCCATGTGTAGTGAAATGAGCTGCTTTTCCATGATAATGTGGGTGGATTCATTAAAGCTATCTCAGCCCACTCTAGGTCAGCTCACCAGACTATTGCAGGGCCACACAAAACCATGCACACTGGGAAAGTCTGGAACAGCCAGTATGCATGTTTTTGGACTGCAGGCAGAAACCAGAGTAACCAGAGGAATCCCATACAAGCACAGGGGAGAATATGTAAACTTCACACAGAAACACCTGACCTCAAGACTCGAATACAGGACCGTATTGCTGTGAGGCAGATGTGCTAACCATTACCATGACGCTCCCACCTCACATTGCTCAAGAAAATTTTGCCTCTCTAAGCCATCGGTGACTCTACACTGTCACCTGATGCTCATTTCATTTCTTCCTGTGTGTATGCAATCTGAGACTCTGGTTGAGTACCAAATATCAATTGAAATGTTGTTGTTTGTAAGAAAAAGCGTAGAATTGTGTAGAGAAAGTAACTTTACTTTATATGTTCATTTTCATTCATATATTTTTGTTTTAATCTGATTTTGTTTTATAATGTTTGTGTATCTGTCTCTCTGTACAGTAAAAGTATTCTGATCAGGGATCAATAAAGTTTTTCTGATTCTTATCATTGGGTCCTCAGTGTTCTTTCAGTTTCATCTTTTTCTCACTCAGTCTATGTTTTAAAGAAATAAACTTTAAAGGAAATCATCTCATTGCAATGAAATAGTTCATTTATTTTAGTACAGTGAGCTTTTACAGAATGATATAACAGAAATGACACCACAGATTTTATAATAGATTATAACAGTTTATAAGGTGTAAGCTGGCCAACCGAATGTCAGTGCAAAAAGAGAACAGATGTTTGCAAATACCTTAAAGTATAATATAATAATTTATAATAATAATATTTCCATGAGATATTCTTGACATTTCACATTATTATGTACAGAGAGTGTGTATATGTGTGTGTGTGTGTGTGTGTGTGTGTGTGTGTGTGTGTGTTTTAGCGACAGAGAGAGAGAGAGAGAGAGAGAGATTCCTGATTGTGAGCAACACACGTGTTTGTGATGATGGAACAGATCTGATCTCTGATAAAACATAATCAACTAAATTATGATTTGATTCCTGAAATGTGAATCCAACACTGTGCTGAATTACTCTGTGTGTAATTTAGTGTTTTCCCCAACAATGAGGTGGGACTGCATCAAGGGTCAGCTCTGAGCCCCTTCTTGTTTGCTATGATTATGGACAGGCTGGCAGAGAAGGTGAGACAAGAATCTCCATGGACTATGATGTTTGCAGATTACTTTGTGATCTGTAGTGAGAGCAGAGAACAAGTAGAGGAAAATGGTGGAGGTATGCCCTGGAAAGGAGAGGAATGGAGGTTCGCCTCAGTAAGACAGCCTACATGTGTATGAATGACAAGGACCCAAGTGGAACGGTGAGATTACAGGCAGCAGGGATAAAGAAGGTGGAGGATTTTAAGTACTTAGGCTCAACAGTCCAGAGCAATGTCGAGTGTGGAAAAGATTTCAAGAAGCATGTGCAGGCAGGTTGGAATGGTTGGAGAAAAGTGTCCAGTGTGATGTCTGACAGGAAAGTATCGACAACAATGAATGGAAAAGTGTACAAGACGGTGATGAGGCCAGCAATGTTGTATGATTTAGAAACAGCGGCCCTGAGGAAAAGACAGGAGGCAGAGCTGGCGGTAGCAGAGAAGAAAATGCTGAGGTTCTCTTTTCGGAGTAACGAGGATGGATAGAATCAGAAATTAATACATCAGAGGGACAGCACATGTATGATGTTTTGGAGACAAAGTCAGAGAGGCTAGCTTGAGATGGTTTGGACATGGACAGAGTATAGGATGCTGAGGTTGGAACTACCAGGCAGAAGGCCCAGAGGAAGACCAAAGAGGAGATTTATGGATGTGGTGAAGGAAGACATCCCTTTTCTGAATCGCCACCTTATCGTAGTGGAGAGGTTTGCATGACCTTATGATCCTGGGAGCTGTGTTGTCAGGGGCATAATGCCCCTGGTAGGGTCACTCAAAGCAAACAGGTCCTGGGTGAAGGTCCAGACGAAGTGCAATTCACCAAGACCTGGGCGGATGGGGCTCATTAACCTTGAAAGGCAACTCATCTAGGAGAAGGTAACTCTGAATCTAACACCCATGGCAAAGGAGTCCTGTCAGTGCTGGTGCATAATCCTATAGGGGAAGGTAACCCCGAAATAAAATCCCTGGCCCTCCAAGAAGGGGGTTAGGCATGGAGCTAACAACCCCAACCTATAAAACAATGAACAGTGTTATGGAAACCACAACAGATGCAAACAACTCGGACCCCGTAGTGAACTTGAGCCAACTAGTTGGCCATATGACCACACCTGATGAAAGCCTACAAGGAAGTCAGGAGTGTGACAGATAGTTTACTCGGGCCCAAAACCAAAATCCACTTAGGAGCTTGGAATGTTCGCACTATGTTTGAAACATCTAGAACAGCTCAGGTCTTACAGGAAATGAGAAGATACAAAATTGACATCTTAGGGGTCAGTGAATGCCGATGGACTGGCTCGGGGCATAAAATTTCAAATGATGGATCAGTCATACTACACTCAGGACATCAAGATCAACATATACGTGGAGTAACCATCATTATTTCAAAAGAGAAATCAAACACCTTACTGGAATGGGAACCCATCAATGACAGAATGATTAGAGCCCAATTTAACTCAAAACACTGTAAACTTTCTGTCATCCAGTGTTATTCACCAACAAATGAAGCTGAAGATGAAAATAAAGACAATTATTTTGAAGAGTTACAACTTACAGTTTCAAAAGTCCCTAAACACCATAAACTTGTGATTATGGGTGATATTAATGGTTGGAGTAGAGAATACCAATCACGAGAGAGCTATGGGAAAACATGGATGTGGTGTGATGAATAACAATGGCAAACGTCTAGCTGACTTCTGTCTGGAAAATTATTTAATTATTGCTTTCTTCTTTTCTTTCTTAATTATCGCTTTATTTAATTATCTTTCCACATAAAGATATACACAAGCTCACCTGGAAGTCACCTGATGGGGTCATAGTAAACCAGATTGACCATATATTGATCAATGGGAAGTGGTGAAGATCATTACAAGACGTGCGAGTGTACCGTGGAGCTGACATTCATAGCGATCACTACCTAGTAAAAGCTACCATAAAGCTGAAGTCGAGGAAAGTAGAAAAACAGAACAAGATAAGAAAACAACTGGACATTGCTAAGCTGAAATTTTCTAAAACTAAGAAAGAGTTTGTTTTCCAAATGAGAAATTGCTTCAGTGTTTTGACCGGCATAGCAGAAGAAAACGAAGATATTAACACCAGATGGCAAAACTATCTCTGATATTGATCTCTGATGATCAGACAGCCACCAAAGTACTTGGTTACAAAAAGAAAACTAACAAAGAATGGATTACATCTGGAACATGGCAGAAAATAAATGAGAGAAAACAACTGAAGGCAAAGATGCTAAACACAAAATCACCAAGACTACAAAAGCAAGTTTTGGAAGCATACAAGGCTAAGGATAAGGAAGTCAAAAGGAGTGCCAGGAACGACAAAATGGCCTTTGTTGATGAATTAGCTAGTGATGCTGAACAAGCTGCTGAGAGAGGAGAACTAAGTGCTGTATATAAAATCATGAAACAGCTGTGTGGCATGAACACCTGCCAGTCTGGCCCAGTGAACGGTAAGGATGGCAAGTTTTTTACAACTAAAGAACAGCAAGCAATGAGATGGATGCAGCACTTTGGTGAAGTTGTCAACAGACCTGAACCAGAGGATGCACCCAATCCCCTACCAGCAAGTGAAGTTCTTGGCATTGATGTCAGCTGTCCAAAAGAACATGAAGTCAAACGTGCCATCCAAACCATGAAGAGTGGGAAAGCAGCTGGTATGGACGTTATACACGCTGAGATGCTAAAAGCTGACCCTGAAACCTCAACAAAGGTATTAACAGAGTTTTTGAGAACTGTGTGGGAAAAAGAAGCTATTCCAGAAGACTGGACAAAAGGACTCATTATCAAACTTCCAAAGAAATGTAACCTTCAGAACTGCGACAGCTGACGAGGCATCACACTGCTTTTAATACCATCAAAAGTATTCTGTAAAATCATCCTCTGTAGAATCGATAAGGCTGTTGATACTAAACTGAGACAAGAACAGGCTGAGTTCAGAAAGGGTAGAAGGTGTATTGACCAAATCTTCACACTTAGAAACATCATTGAACAGTGTCTAGAATGGAATACCGTTCTGTACATCAATTTCATAGACTTTCAAAAGCCTTTGACAGTTTGCGCCATGAAACCCTATGGAAGATACTGCTATCTTGTGGAATTCCAGAAAAGATAGTCACACGAATCAAGATGTTCTACCAAGAGTTTGAATGCAGCATCATTGTAAATGGTAACCTAACAGAGCGGTTCACTTTGGAATCTGGTGTAAGACAGGGGTGCATCATTTCTCCGATGCTGTTTCT
>CM045739.1:167500-177500 GCA_024760905.1 Plotosus lineatus
GGAAGACTGAGTTTAAGGAAAAAGCTTCTCGTTCCCATGATGTGTTAATCTCTACATTACCAAGATATATATATTAAATAACACATTGCACACACACACACATACACATACAAATTACTGTAGTCAAACTCACTTGTTCCAGGCTTGTCTAAGTTTTTTGGCGCTATACAGGGGAAGCTGATCTGCAGAAAAAAATAAAGGAAGCCAGAGCTTTTACTTCGACCACAATGTTTATCATCTATCAGGCATGAGATTGGCCATGGATGAAAAAAGTAGAAGAGGGGGTTGTTCAGAAAATTTTTAAAAAATGGAATATTAAATGGTGGTATTACACACATTTAAAATCAGCTTTGGAACATTTATAATGTTATTGAATAAATCACTTTTTTAGAATAAATCACATCAAAATATCTTAAGAATTGTAAGTCCCCACTGATATAATGATATTTTACATGTGTATTCTTTATTCTTGTACTCTTCCACAGTTTCAGTGTTCAAACGAAGTTAATATTTAATTATTTCTATAATAATTAAAGTAATAATAAAAAGAACCTAGAAATATCTAACATGTATCATAATTATCTTCAAAAGCTGAGTAATTTCATCACTTTTGGAGGGTTTGAAAGGTTAAAGTTCTTGAGAAAGAAAAGGCATTGCTCTTTCACATATCTGTAGAAAAAGCAGATGTGCAGATGATGTCCGATTTTCCTACAGTGTTTTTAAAGCCATACAATAGATTATATGTCTGTCTGTCTTCCTTTCGGCTTTTTCCCTTTTACTCAGGAGTCGCCACAGCGAATCATCTGATTCGCACGTTTGATTTGGCAGAGGTTTTTACGTCGGATGCCCTTCCTGTCACAACCCTTTAGCAAGGGACAGAAACACGCTGACATTGCAGCCTACTCTTTATGAAAGTCAGCAATGGTTCTTTTACATGCCTCTCACCATGGACAGTGAGAGACATGGCCCGCCTTTGATAACCCAGTTAGCTGTACTGGGGGGACAGTGCCAACCTTGTGGAGAGTGGGACTCGAACCCCCAACCTTTGGATCAGCGATCCAGTGCCCTATATCACTAGACTACCACTGCCCCATACAATAGATTATATGTATTTATTACAAAAATTCAATCATCTTACCTTCTAAACTTTCAAAATTAAGGGACCACTCTTAAACAGTTTATTTACACTAACTTCTATGTTCAATATTTACTTTATGTACAAATCTCATGCTTGTTGTTTTACTTCTTAAGCTTTTTTTTTTGCGAGCGACAGGAGCTTGGCTGTTCTTTCCTTCTTTTTAGCTCCCCACTGTGCATTCTCTTCCTTCTCCTTCTGATGGTCTAACCTTGCTCTTTGTTGCTTGCTAAAATCATTTTTATAAAATACAATCACTTATTATACACATGTAAGTTGCTTTCGTATTTGAATGAATAAGTTTAAAGAAAAGATTCTACAGTATTTCCGACTTTGTTTACAATATGGCGGCGCCCATGAAGCGATAGGAATGAAGCAAACAGACTTATAAAAATGATAATTGCAATAGCACAGTAATGAGATGATTTCAGTAAATGTGACGAGCTCGAAAGTGGGCGCTTGTCACAAGTGACACACGGAGCCTGTGAGATAAAGCACGGCTTATCAGGACTCCCGATCTTTCAAGAGAGCAAGTGATGGTTGAGTACTAAACAAGTATTCAACGCACACTTGCTCACTTGAAAGATCGGAAGTCCGGATAAGTCGCGCATTGTCTCACAAGCTCCGTGTGTCACTTGCGACAAGCGCCTACTTTCGGTGGAGTGCGTCACAAATCATGAAGAAGACGAGACTTCACTGTGAGAACTTCCTGTTTAACACTAAACCTCTAATGAAATGTACATGTTAGTCGGAACATCGTATCACACAACTTCATCACACTCTGAGGGGCGGGAGTTCAACCGAAAAAAATATATATATATATATATAAACGGATTTGGAATAATATAAGAAATTGCCTCTGGAGGTCAGAAAAAGTGTATTTATGCCAAAAAGCAGAAAAATCTCATGCGTAATCTATTATTGTGTGTGCATACACAGTAGGCCCTCGTTATTCATGGAGGTTTGGTTCCGGCCCCTCCCACGAATGAAGATAGTTCTGTACCCGGAAGTAAAACCCCATGTATGATATTACATGCGCGAATGATCAACCAGAAGTAAAATACTATGTATCTATTACATACGCTAAAATATGCTTCTTAAACACATTCTATATACAGTCTTACTCATTAATGCAGTATTAATGTAGTAAAATGTAGTAATGATTAAGAAAAACTTAATTTTTTACTGTGATAATATAAATATAAATAAATAATGTAAACATTGTACAGTCTTAAAATGTTTTCCCTTAAATATACAGCACTGTAGTTTTCAAAAATGCCCACTATGGGGAGGCATTGCATTATATTTACTTTGCATTGCATTATGGTATTTTATGTGGACGGGGTGATTTTGTGTGTGTGTTCTTGTGGACATGGGCTATCGTTATATTAATAAGCTACATTGAGAGTCTCAGTGTTTTTGATCTGCTATATCAGTGAATTTCCAAACCCTTGTGTTTGAACCTTGTGTGAACACAAGCAGTGTTCTCGCCATCTGAGCGAGAGAGATTTTTCTGCTGCCGGGGTTTGTAATCCAGGAGCGAAAATCACAGCTGAAGTGAGAGACGATAGATGAGATCTAGTTTATGCACTGCAATCTCCGAATTAAATAACTCTCCTCCCAGTGACAAAATAAAAGACTGGGTGTGGTTCAGTCTCCACTCTGAGAATGAGGCGGTCAGTGCAGCATTATGTATTAATATTATTTAAAAGAATGTTCAGCAGGCTTCTTCTTAAAATAAGTCTTCATATACTTTTCTGTGTTGCTGCCGTTTTTATGAATGAAAACTGGGACAAAACAACATTAATATAATTAATAAAGAAAAAGAAGATCCCACGAAGGGAGTGATGGTGAGGTAGGCTACCCAACACATCTGGCTGCACCACGTTCCTCCCTTCGTGGGATAGACATTCATTTCTTTATAAAAATACAAGAAGGATTCAGACACATTCATTTATTTTCTGAACCGCTTAATTCTAATTAAGGTCGCAGGGAGGCTGGCGATTTTTTTTTTTTAATCTAAAGGTTTTTGTTGCAAGCAGAATTGTAATTTAATTGTCTCTGCAGTTGTTTAAATCAATGCAACTCATTGTTTTTTTATTAATATAAAGGAAAAAAGGGTAAAAATATAGTATGCAGTGTTATTTGATTTTAAATGTCAAAAAAGGATTTGTGGCTCCCCGTGTTTTCTTTACTGTGGAAAATGGCTCTTTGAATGACAGAGATTGCCGACCCCTGAACTAGAAGTATCCAGAATACTAAGGCAGGTTCCATTATGATGATGACCTTGTTTCATACAACATTCACCTTCTTAGCACTTCCATAAAAACTCGATGCTACATTAACTCTGATTGCCTTTTCATTTTTCTTTATGTAGTAGACTGCACTATCATTCACTTTATAATGATACCCTACTGCAGCAAAACATTTTCCTTCCTGAATCATATCAAGCAGTTCTACTTTTTCATGCAGCGTCATTACCTTTTCCTGACGCTTCAGCGCCTTACCAGAAGCCTGAGAAGGTGCGCAATGTTTGGGTGGCCTGACGGAGCTTAACTGTAATTAAAAACACACCCACTAAAAACACATGTACAAAGTGTGTGCGAAGGAGGAAAAAGGAGCGTTACATCATCTCAACCAATCAGCAGGAGGGAGAACAGCCATTGGCTGAATTTGAATCACGTGACAGTTGCTCGGCAATCAGTGAATATGCGGAGGCGCAAGTGCAAAACTGTGAGTAGTCAAGGGCCTACTCTATCTATATGTGGGGCCGGTGGTGTAGTGGTTAGGGTGCTGCGCTCATGATCGGGAGGTTGTGAGTTCGAATCCCACTGAGAACCTCACTGTGCTAAGACCCCTGGGCAAGGTCTCAACCACAAGTGCGCCTCTGTTCACCCAGCAGTATAAATGGATACCAGTAAAAATATACTGGGAAGGTAACCTGCGATGGACTTGCATCCCATCCAGGAGCAGTTGAACTCCTGGTCGCTTCACGCTACAGAAACCGGGGGTAAGCACTGGCCTGATGAGCCACTAGGCTCGGGTGTAAAAACCCAACAGACTTTACCTACCAACCTACTCTATATATATGTGTTTATTTGAGAGAGAGAGAAGGTGTGTGCACTTGTGTGTGTTTTCACCTGGTTTGAAGTGAGGAAGAGTATTAACACCTGGCCATGTTTCCTCAGATGGAGTACCAAGTACCTAGACAAGAACAGATAAAATGAAAGAAATTGAGCTTTAATGTGTACCTATGCTGAATTTGGATAGCTAGCTCTTTAAAATTATAATAAAGCATGACATCAGTGATTCCATCAGGCAACGCCAGTCCTTCCTTCATGTCAAGTACACTTAAGTGCTGCCGTATTACTCTTACTACTCAGCATGTGCAGTTCAATGTTACTTTCTTAACTGGCTGTTTTTTAGTCTTGATGCAAATCTGTTGTTTTGTGCAAAGCATATGGTTTCAAAAATAACAAGCCTGCACTTGCACAAACCATGGCACAACATAACATAATATCAGCACACACCATGCTGAAAACGTTTCCTTTTGGACAAAATTCAGTTGTCTGCAAAGACCACTTTAACCTGACCTGCTATCAGTGTGACCTTCAGGAAGACCTATTACGCACGTAGCCCTTTTATGTCTAAAACACGGTGCTGTTCCGACGAAATTTCTTCATAAAATTCAAAAGATGAAAATGGACCGGAGCAGCACCTCACCAAAGGGTTCCAGTAAACCATAAGAGCCTTTAGTATGTGGGGAGTTTCATCACCTAAAATGTTGCTTGCTACTTGTTTACTTGCGCTGGACAACCCTGCCCAAAGAATTCACGTCACTTCAGGGAAAAAACATTGTTCTGCATTGTTTCAGCCCAGGCTAGTAGTCCACGAGATAAAATGACAAAATATAACACTTTATATGGTCATTTATGTTAAAATCATCTTTGTATTGTTCAAACATATCACATTACACATATGGCACAAGGTGTCTTAGTGCACATGCATTTACTGGTGTGCAGCCTGTTTTAATCGCTCTGCCTTTCCCGTACTTTTATCCTTTTTTTTTTCTTTCTTACTTTAACATTTTACATGTACTTATTATTTTATTGTTCATACATAGATGGCCTAGGGCAGCACAGTGGTGCAGTAGTTAGCACGTACATCTCAGAGCAAGAAGGCTTGGGTTTGATTCCCAGCTCAGGTGTTTCTGTGTGGAGTTTGCATGCTCTCGCCATGCTTGCATGGGTTTCCTCTGGGTACTCTGGTTTCCTCTCACAGTTCATAAAAAATCCATAGGCTAAATGGCTGTTCTAAATAGCCCCTAGATTAGAGTGTGAGTGTTGGCCCTGCAATGGCCTGGCAAGCTGTCCAGGGTGTACATAACCCTCGTTCAGAGTTGGCTGAGATAGGTGCCAACCTTCATTTGACCAAAATTAGTATTAAGAAGCTTAGAAAATAAATGAAGTAGCTGCCTTCTCAATATGTGGGTTGAGAGAGTTTATGTAATTTTTAATTGCTGAGGAACTTTTACTCTCATCGAGAGTTTTGACTGCAGTGCAGCAATTACACATGCACAGCAATTACACATGCTGTTTGTGGCCAGACCAACAGACTTACTGGCTGAAATCTGGATAGAAATACACCGTAGATGAAGAGGTGGAGGACAGAAGAGGAAAAGAAGAGAGATGGTGAGATAGCAGAGGCTTACAGAGCAGAAAAGGTACAAGCCGAGTCTCCCGTCTATTCTAATGGGGAATGTGAGGTCACTGGGGAATAAAATGGATGAGTGGACAGCGCTAGCCCAGAGTCAGATGGAGGTTTGAGAGTGCAGTTTAATGTGCTTTGTGGAGACATAGCTACAGCAGGATATTCCCGATAACAACATGTGCATTGTGGGCTTTCACAGTGTCCGGGCCAATAGGGGTTGCACTGCGAGCCAAAACCAGAAAGCAGGGGGGTTTGTCATTCTCATCAATAATCATTGGTGTAATCCTGCCCATATAACCATCAAAGAGTGAAGTTGTGGATCAGACATTGAACTGTATGCTGTTGGACTCAGACATTATTATTTGTCAAGGGAATTTTCCCATGTCATCTTAGCAGCTGCTTTATGTTCCTCTATCTTACAACCTCATAGTTGCATGTGACACTGTTCATGCTACCATAGCTCAGTGACAGACTCAGCACCCGAGTGCTTTCATCATGAGGGGACCTCAGCCGTGTTACCATCAACAATACATTGCCAAACTTGGTATAGTATGTGGACTGTCTGATGAGAGAGGAGAGAACTTTAGACCTGTATGCAAACATTAAGGATGCCTACAGTTTCTTCCCCTCCCCACCAGGGAGCTGAGACCACAACTTAATTTGTCTTTTTCCATGCTATGTGCCTGTTGTGAATACAATGACTGTGAGAAGATGGTCAGAGGAGGCCTTGGAGGACCTACAGGACTGCTTTGAAGTGACAGACTGGCAAGCACTCTGTTAGTTACCTGGGGAGGACATTGATGGGCTCACTGAGTGTATTTCACACTACCTAACATTCTGCACCAACATCATTGTCCTAGTTCAGATGGTCTATTGTTACCCAAATAACAGGCAGCAGGTGACTAAAGACATCAGATGCATTCCCGAATGTATATGTAAGTCTGAAATTAGAAGTTACTAATATCTATATACAGTAGGCCCTTGACTATTTGCGGTTTTGCACTCACGGTTTGAGTATTCGCGGACTGCCAAGCAACTGACACGTCACTCAAATTCAGCCAGTGGCTGTCCTATTTCCTGCTGATTGGTTGAGATGATGTAATGCCCCTTCTTCCTCAATCGCACACAAGTTTTCAATGAGCCTCTTTTTTTAGTGTGTTTTAATTACCAGTTAAGCTCTATGATGCCACTCAAACGCTGTGCGTCTTCTCTGGCTAAGCGCTAGAAAAGGTAATGAAGTTGGATGTCTCTTCTGAATAAATAAGACTTTATCCTGAAGAAACGACAGTTTCCTCTGAAGTGCCTGAAGAGAAATAATCATCTGAAAGCACTCTAGTATGAAAGTCTTTTTCAATCATTATTCCAGTAGAGTACCTAAGTTAATGTTTAGAATGTGTGTGTGATTTGTGTGTGTGATTTTATGTACTGTGGTGAATCATGTTTATCATTTTGTTTATCCAATTTATTACATTTCATGTTATTTTATGCTCTTTTTGTTATGATCGGTGTTTTGGGGACACTTTGATTTTGACAGCTGCGTTCTCTAACTAACTGTCAGCTCCGACTGAGGGGAGTGGCTAAGCTGCTCCGTGGCTTCTAAACATTCTAAACATTAACTTGGGCAACGTACTGGAATAATAATTGATAAAGACTTTAATACTACAGCTTTACAATAGTTTCGCTGATTATCTTCAGGTACTTCAGAGGAAACTGTTGTTTCTTCAAGAGAAAGTCTTATTTCTTCAGAAGAGATGGGGCTTAGCTGGTGTTAGAGTGGCATCATAGAGCTTAACTGGATAATATATTATACCTACAAAATGAAAACATATACATACTGTATGTATATATACTGTATTAATGAATAAGGCTGTCTATCGAATGTAAGGGGCAGTGGTGGTCTAGTGGTATAGGGCGCTGGATCGCTGATCCAAAAGGTTGGGGGTTCAAGTCCCACTCTCCACAAGATTGTCACTGTCCCCCCAGTGCAGCTAACTGGGTTATCAAAGGCGGGCCATGTCTCTCACTGTCTATGGTGAGAGGCATGTAAAAGAACCATTTCTGACTTTCGTAAAGAGTAGACGGCAAAGTCGTCAGCGTGTTTCTGTCCCTTGCTAAAAAGGGTTGTGACAGGAAGGGCATCCAACGTAAAAATCTCTGCCAAATCAAACGTGCGAATCAGATGATTCTCTGTGGGGACTCTCGAGTAAAAGAGAAAAAGCTGAAAGGAAGACAGACAGACAGACTGTCTATAGAATGTGTTTAAGAAGCATATTTTAGCGCATGTAATAGATACATAGTCTTTTACTTCCAGTTACTCATTTGTGTATGTAATATGATACATGGGGTATAACTTCCGGGTACAGAACACGTGGATTATCTTCATTCGTGGGAGGGGCTGGAAGCAAACCCCCGCGAACATTGAGGGCCTACTGTACACAGATAAAGAATGAATGGAGTCAGTGAGTGATATGCACAGTTTTATCAACAGGATAAACAGTAGAATATAAATGTATAACAGTACATGTTGTTACTATATGGAAGAGTTGTACAGTTTAATGTTCACAAGAAATAATGGATTCCTGTGTCTTTCAGTGGTGCTGCTTGCACCTGATACGCCCTATTACTTCAGGCCAGGGCCATCAGCTCATCTTTTTTATTCCCTAGTGACCTCACCTTTCACATTTGAATAGCCTGGAGACTTGGATTGTACCTTTTTCTCTGTATCGCTGCAAATCATTTGTACCTGTGAATATTAAATATAACTATATATCTTCTTTTGCTTTCGGCTGTTCCATTCATGGGTCGCCACAGTGAATCATCTGTCTCCATCTCACCCTATCCTCGGCATCTTTGTCTCTTACACCAACTACCTTCATGTCCTCCTTCATCACATCCATAAATCTTCACTTTGGTCTTCCTCTAGGTCTTCTGCCTGGTAGTTCCAACCTCAGCATCCTACTACCAATATACTCACTATCCCTCCTCTGTACATGTCCAAACCATCTCAATCTGGATTCTCTGACTTTATCTCCAAAACCTCTTACATGTCCTGTCCCTCTGATGTACTCATTCCTGGTCCCAGCCATCCTCGTTACTCCCAAAGAGAACCTCAACATTTTCATCTCTGCTACCTCCAGCTCTGCCTCCTGTCTTTTCCCCAGTGCCACTGTTTCTAAACCATACAACATCACTGGTCTTGTACACTTTTCCTTTCATTCTTGCCGATACCTTCCTATCACACCGGACAATTTTCTCCAACCTGCCTGCACACGCTTCTTCACCTCCTGTTCACACTCTCCATTGTTCTGGATTGTGGAGCTTAAGTACTTAAAATCCTCCACCATCTTTATCTCTGCTCCCTATACTGTACACTTTTCCACACAATGCAGCAGTGAGGGGGAGCACAAACAACTGCCCGCCCTCACGCCGATCCCAAGCCCGGATAAATGCAGAGGGTTGAGACAAGAAGGACACCCAGCATAAAACGTTGCCAGAATACAAAATGCAAACCATAAAGACAAATTTCATACTGATCGGTCGAGGCCCAGGTTAACAACGACTGCCATCAGTGCTGTTAACCAACAGGGTGCTGATGGAAATTGGACTACTGTTGGTCGAAGAAGGAGAGGTTGAAGAAAGAAAGGCGGGAGGTTTATACAGGTTTTCACAGCAGAGAAATAGAGATGGGAAGGATGCGCAGCAAGTTAGAGTGATTAAGGACAGAGTGGGAAACGTGTTGACTGACGACAGAAGTGTGCTGGGAAGATGGAAAGAGTACTTTGAAGAGCTGATGAATGAGGAAAATGAGAGAGAGAAAAGAGTAGAAGAGGTGACCATTGAGAACCAGGAAGTAGCAAAGATTATTAAGGGTGAAGTGAGGAGGGCATTGAAGAGGATGAAGAATGGAAAGGCAGTTGGTCCTGATGACATACCAGTGGAGGTATGGAAGTGTCTAGGAGAGGTAGCAGTAGATTTTCTGACAAGAACATTCAACAAGGTCTGAGAGAGTGAAAGGATGCCAGAGGCATGGAGGAGAGGTGTGCAGTGCAATGGAGGAGAAGTGTGCTTGTGCCCATTTTTAAGAACAAGGGAGATGTGCAGAGTTGTGGCAACTGCAGAGGGATAAAGTTGATGAGCCATATGATGAAGTTATGG
>CM045739.1:182500-375000 GCA_024760905.1 Plotosus lineatus
AAAACCCTAGAGTGTCTGCTAAAGACTTACATAAATCACTGGCACAGTCTCTCTGTGCACACATCAACTATATGTAAAACAATGGCCAAGAATGGTGTTCATGTGAGGACTCCAAGGAGGAAGCCACTGCTGTCTAAAAATACATTGTTGCTTGTTTAATGTTGGCAAAAAGGCACTTGGACACTCCACAGAAGTTTTGGCAAAATATGTTCTGGACTGATGAAACCAACATTGAATTGTTTGGGAGGAACACACAATGCCATGTGGAGGAAAAATGGAACAGCTCACCAACATCAACACCTCATCCCCACCGTGAAGCATGGTGGAGGGTGCATCATGGTTTGGGGCTGTTTTGCTGCCTCGGGGACTGGACAACTTGCAATTATTAACGGAAAAATTTATTCAAAAGTTTATCAGGATGTTTTGCAGGAAAACCTGAGGCTGTCTGTCAGATAGTAGAAGCTAAAAAGAGGATGGATGCTGCAACAAGACAACGATCCAAAACACAGAAGTAAATCAACTTCAGAATGGTTTCAGAAAAACAAAATACACATTCTGGAGTGGCCAAGTCAAAGTCCAGACTTGAACCCCATTGAGATGCTGTGGCATGACCTCAAGATAACGATTCATGCTAGACATCCCAGAAATCTGACTGAACTACAGTAGTTTTGTAAAGAAGAATGGGCCAAGATTAGTCCTGATCGATGTGCCAGACTGATCTGCAGCTACAGAAAGCGTCTAGTTGAAGTTATTGCTGCCAAAGGGGGGGCCACAAAATATCCCCCTTCTGTCATTGTTTGCACTGCTATCCTCATTAAAATATGAAAACCTATAAATATTTGGGTGGTTTTAGTTAAAGCAGACACTGTTTTTTCATCTGTGTGATTATGGCAAAGATCAGATCACATTTGATGGTGATTTTATGCAAAAATGTGAGAAATTCCAAAAGATTCAGATACTTTTTCATCCCACTGTATAGGGGTTGTAGAAAAATGTTTAAACTCCTTTGTACTTTATAAATTCCTAATTTTACTGTGTAAAGCTCCTTTGCGACAATGTCAATTGCAACACGGAATTTAATTGAATTACGTGTGTGTGTGTGTGTGTGTGTGTGTGTGTGTGTGTGTGTGTGTTGTGTTTGAGTTTTACCAAAATCAGCTAGTTTGAGTTCGCCGCTCTCACTAATTAGCAGGTTTTGAGGTTTGAGGTCTCGGTGCAAGATGAAACGCTGATGGATATAAGACAATCCTCGCAATAACTGGAACAGAAACAGCTACACACACACACACACACACACACACACACACACACACACACACACACACACACACACACACACACATACACACACACACACACACACACACACACACACACACACTCCTAATCAATTGCCTTTAAGGTGAATATTAAAAGAACTTAAATCATCATCATCATCTGCTTAATCTGGGGTCGGGTCGCAGGGTCTAGACATCCCTCTTCCTGGACACTTCCTCCAGCTCTACAGTGAAGACATCAAGGCATACCCAGACCAGCCGAGACACATAGTCCCTTGAACATTCTGGGCAATTTTGGACACATTCTTACCAGATACCTGAACTGCCTCAAATGATTCTTCTCAATGCAGATGAGTCATAATTGTACTCCAAGCTGCTCTCGGATGGCTGAGCTTCTCACCCTATTTCTGAAGTAGAGCCTGCCACCCTCGAAAGTAAGCTCATTTCAGCCACTTGTATCCACAATCTCATTATTTAGGTCACTATCAAAAGCTCACTGACCACAGGTAAGGGTTGGCACATAGATCAACTGATAAATTGGGAACTTTGCCTTCCGACTCAGCCTCCCTCTTCACCACGATGGAAAGGCTGCAGCAAACCATCTGTCAATCACCCCTTTCATCCGTCACACACTCATGAACAAGACTCTTCCTTGAATCACCACCTTACCGTAATGTAAGGGTTTCTATTTCCTATTGATCCTGGAAGCTATAGGCTCAGGGACATTCTCCCCTTGGTCGGGTCACCCAAAGCAAACAGTTCCTAAGTTGAAGGTCCAGACTAAGTGTGGTTCAGAAGACCCCTATGGACAAAAAAAAAAAAAAAATACAAGAACACAGTATCCCTTGCCCGGACGTGAATCACCGGGATCCCCCTGAAGCCAGGCTTGGGGATGGGGCTCAAAGGCAAGTTCCTGGTGATCAGGTTTCTGCCCATGGAGCATGAATAAGAGACATGAGTCTGTAACTTCCCTCGGCTTTTGGGTGGGTGGGGGGAGGGGTGCTGACTGTTGTTTGTGTTTATGCACCCAATGATAGTTCAGAGTACTCATAATTTTTGGAGTCTATATAAAGATATAGAATATATAGAAAGATAGCAGTGCTTCTTAACTTTGGTTCGATCAACCCCGAGGGGTTTGGTGAGTTGATCTCAGGGGTTCGGCAGAGCCTCTGCCATGGAGGTCAAGACACATCTGCCTTCTTCTTCTTTTCCTTTCGGCTGTTCCCTTCAGGAGTCGCCACAGCGAATTATCTGCCTCCATCTCACCCTATCCTCTGCATCTTCTTCTTTTACACCAACTGCCTTCATGTCCTCCTTCACCACGTCCATGTATTGTCTTTTTGGTCTTCCTCTAGGCCTTCTGCCTGGTAGTTCCAACCTCAGCATCCTACGACCAAAATACTATCCCTCCTCTGTACATGTCCAAACCATCTCAATCTAGCCTCTCTGACTTTGTCTCCAGAACCTCTTACATGTGCTGTCCCTCTGATGTACTCATTCCTGATCCTATCCATCCTTATTACTCCCAAAGAGAACTTCAACGTTTTCATCTCTGCTACTTACAGCTCTGCCTCCTGTCTTTTCCCCAGGGCTACTGTTTCTAAACAGTACAACATTGCTGGCCTCAACACCATCTTGTACACTTTTCCTTTCATTCTTGCCAATACCTTCCTATCACACATCCCACCGGACACTTTTCTCCAACCATTCCAACCTGCCTGCATACACTTCTTCACATCTTTTCCACACTCACCACTGCTCTGGATTGTTGAGCCTAAGTACTTAAAATCCTCCACCTTCATTATCTCTGCTCCCTGTAACCTCACCGTTCCTGTTGGGTCCTTGTCATTCATACACATGTATTCTGCCTTACTGAGGATAACCTTCATTCCTCTCCTTTCCAGGGCATACCTCCACCTCTCTAGATTTTCCTGCATTTGTTCTCTGCTCTCACTGCAGATCACAATGTCATCTGCAAACATCATAGTCCATAGGGAATCTCGTCTAACCTTGTCTGTCAGCCTCTCCATCACCATAGCAAACAAGAAGAGGATCAGAGCTGACCCTTGATGCAGTCCTACGTCCACCTTGAACTCTTCTGTCACACCGACAGCACACCTCACCACTGTCTTACATGTCTTATACATGTCCTGCACCACTCTAACATACTTTTCTGCCACTCCAGACATCATCATGCAACACCACAGTTCCTCTCTCGGCACCCTGTCATATGCTTTCTCCAGATCCACAAAGGCACAATGCAGCTCCCTCTGACTTTCTCTGTACTTCTCTATTAACATCCTCAAGGCAAACACTGCATCTGTGGTGCTCTTTCTTGGCATGAAACCAAACTTTGGTTTACAAATGCTGATCTCTGCCCTTAGTCTAGCTTCCACTATTCTTTCCCATAACTTCATCGTATGGCTCATCAACTTTATCCCTCTGCAGTTGCCACAACTCTGCACGTCTTCCTTGTTCTTATAAATGGGCACCATCACACTTTTCCTCCATTCCTCTGGCATTCTCTCACTCTCTCAGCCCTTGTTGAATGTTCTTGTCAGAAAATCTACTGCTACCTCTCCTAGACACATCCATACCGCCACCGGTATGCCAACTGCCTTTCCATTCTACATCCTCTTCAATGCCCTCCTCACTTCTCCCTTACTAACCTTTGCTACTTCCTGGTCAGTAGACAACGTGTGACTGTCGTGGTAGTACATCGTGTGATTTTTTTTTTGGAATATTTTAATCCATACTAACTATGTTGAGCAAAAAAAGAAAGTGGTCGGACGAATATGTACAACATGGATGCAAAGCAGGGAAAGCCACACACCATTGGTGAAACTCTCATAAAGCCAGCTGCATTAAAGATGACGAATCTGATACTTGGAACAGCGGCCGAAGGTAAATTATCCCAAATTCCTCTTTCAAATGACACCATCAGCTACAGAATAGAGGACATGGGTAAAGATATCTTGGCTCAAATAGTCACAGGTCTGATCTCAAGCCCGCAAAATTCAGGCTTCAACTCGACGAGACCATAGACATTTCTAGTCTAAGCCAGCTTGCTGTTTTTGTGCACTTTTTGAAAGACGACAAGATTCAAGAAGAATTTTTATTTTGTCAGCCTCTTACAACAACTAAGGCAGCTGATGTGAAGAAGCTTGTGGATGACTTCTTCAGAGACAACAATCTTTCATGGGATATGGTTTCTGCAGTTTGTACAGACGGAGCTCTAGTCATGCTGGGAAGAAAGTCTAGTTTTGGTGCGCTCGTAAAAAAAGCCGATGCATCACACATCACTCTTACGCATTGTACTCTGCACAGGCATGCGTTGGCAACAAAAGCCATTCCTCCAAAATTGGCAGAAGTATTAAAAACTGTAGTGGAATGTGTGAACTATGTTTGAAATAGTGCTCTGAGGCACTGCATCTTCGGTTAGCTATGTAAAGAAATGGGCTCTGAATTTGAGGTACTTCTGTACCATTTTAATGTTCGGTGGTTATTCCGGGGACAGGTGCTGAATCGTGTTTTTGCCATGCGTGTGGAATTAGCCCTGTTTTTGCAAGAGCACCAACATTCTCATGCAGATTGCGTCAAAAATTCTGAGTTCATTCTCATTTTCGCATACATAGCTGAAATATTCGCAGCTCTCAATCAGCAGATGCAGGGTGGTGGAGTCAACATCATGGAAACAGAAAAAACCTTAAGGCTTTTCTAAAAAAGCTACCATTATTAAAAGATGAACAGAGAACAATAACTTCGCAACCTTTCCCCTTCTGGACGACTGTGTGAGTAACATCTAAGATGTATCTGCAATCGGAGACATTTCTGTACCCATAGAACTGAAGCAAGCAATTGCAACTCACTTAGATGAGCTTGCAAAGTCTCTCAACAGATACTTTCCTACAAGAGAGTCATACCTAGCATTGGTGAGACAGCCGTTCACGTTTGCTGTTGAAACAGCAAATGTCAATGATGAATACCTTGATCAAATCATTGAAATTCAGCAGAGCCAGGTTCAACAACAACTATTCAAAACAACAACACTCTCAACGTTTTGGTGTCGACTAATGGAAAAGTATCCAGTTATTGCTAAGAAAGCCCTGGATGTTTTATACCATTTGTTACAACATATCTTGGCGAGCAATTCTTTTCAAGGATGCTGAACATAAAAACGAAGAAAAGGAACAGACTTTGCTGTGAAAATGACAGGAGAGTGGCACTTCCCAAGGTGAAGGCGCGTGTATCTGAACTGGTCTCTCAAAGGCAACAGCAGAAGTCACACTGATATGCAGGTATGTAATTTTTTGTGAGTTCAAGCACTGTGTTGGTTTTGTTCTTTGAACAAGGTGATGTTCATGCACGGTTCATTTTGTGCACCAGTAAAAGAACATATACCTGTATCTTGAATTTGTAAAAAAAAAAATCATATTTTTATTTTTCACTAATGAAGGGTTCAGTGAATGTGCATATGAAAACCTGCCGACCTGTGAGCGGGTTAAGAACCACTAGAATATTTAGAAAGTATAGAATAATATTATATGTAGGTAATTTTTTTTTAAGTTCACCCGCTCGCAGGTCGGCAGGTGGTACATTCATATATCAGGGATCCCCCACTTTCAGCGGTTAATAAGGACCGAGACCCTCCCCCACAACCGCCGATTTCCGTGAAGTAGGATCGACCCCCCCTGACTGACATATACATACATGAATATGTGTGTATTGTAATGAGTTCATGACGAAGACGTACAGTTTCAACAACATTTATTTCTCTTATAACTATCATGTTACATTCACATGCCTGCTCGTGGTTGCCATGTTGGGACGAACTCCTTTCCGGATGTAATTACACTAGATACAATATAGTCCCGCATTTTTACATTTCAATAACTTGAACGACCACTAGTTTGAATTCAATGACAACATATGTTAAAACTGGTAACTACACAACTTTGGTCTGGTACTCCACAACAGCAACTGTAAAACTTGCAAAAGGTTTAAATGGTAAATATAAAACTGACTAGATGAGAAACAAGTAAGCACTTTAAAAGTCTTTCAACTTTGGCAGTATGAGTGATACTGGTTACAAATGTCAAAGTTTTCCTTAGTCACTGAACCTTGATGGATAATTGATCAGATGGCCTGATCTGGTTCGATGTCCGTCTGCGCTGACTGCCTTCTGGTTGTTCATGTTGTATCTTGGACTGGTCATAGCGTTTTGGTTGGTGTTCATTGAATGTCACTTTCTTCTCACTGATTTCTTTCAGTTGATGCCGGTTTCTTCGAAGGGTGCCACCTTCAGGGATCTGTAGAGTGTATGGCCTAGGTTCGTTTCATTTCTGTGTAACAGTCACTGGATTCCAATGTTTGGTCACCTGGTCTTGTACTCTAACTCGTTGTCCACAATACAGTTGGGGTAAGTCTTTTACATTCTTATCATGATATCATTTCTGGTCTTCCTGCCTTTCATGTAGTCTCTCTTGTATCTGGTCTCTCATTTTGTTGTTGTTGTGCTCTGACATAGGTATGTTGGTTCTAAGCTTGTGCTGAAATAGGATCTCACCTGGGCTCGATAGTTTGTGGTCAATCGGTGTTGATCGTAGTGCTGATGAAAGACAACTTGCTGTAGTAATCTGCAATGATAAGGTAGTGTTTTTGGTTGAGCTCGAACAGATCTGTGCCTAGCATCTCCCAAGGGCCGATAGGAATCTCATGTTGTTGTAGCATTTCATGTTGTTGTGATTATTGGTACTTCTGGCATATGGTGCATGACGTGCAAAGCTGTTGAATTTCAAAGTTGATTCAAGGCCAAAATATTAAGTTCTTTGCTCTGAGCTTTGTTTTTTCAATTCCAATGTGTCCAGTGTGTAGATTTCTTAGGATGTCCTGCTGAAATGATTCTGGTATAAGGACTCTTTCTCCATTGAGGATTATTCCATCTTCTATAGCTAGTTGGTATATAGCTCCAGTATTGTCGAAGACTTGCTGGAACTTCTTTTTGTGTCTCTGGCCATCCAATGGTGATTATTTCCATAAGTTATGATAATTCTGGATCATTTCTGATAGCTGTTTGGGTTTCTGAGAGTTTATTCCTGGAGAAATGGAGAAAGTCAACTCTGATGTCAAGGTCGACTGGGTCCTGGTTTTCTGGGTTAGGTAGTCTGCTGAGTGAGTCTGGTAGGGACATTTCTTTGCCAGGTCGGTATTCGATTGCAAAATCATATCCTTGTAGGCATAATATCATACGCTGGAGTCTAGGTGGTGCGCCACAAGGTTCTACTGTAGTATCATGATGAGTGGTTTGTGAACTGTGAATCTTCTTCCATAGAGGTAGGTCTTAATTCTCTCCATGCTGAAGCATACAGCTAACAGTTCTCTTTCAATGTTGGCATACCTGGTCTTGACGTCTGTTAATGATTTGGATGCGTACACAGTGGGTCTTTCCTTGCCGTTTTGATCAGGCTGTAAGAAGCGCTGCTCCTGGTCCTCTTTGGCTAGCGTCTCCTTGAAGTATTGCTGGGGCTTTGACATCGTAGTACTGTAAGCTTCCATCTTCGGTCACCATTGATTTGAGATGATCTAACTGCTGTTGATGGACGTCATTCCAGATGAAGGGTACATCGTCTTTTAATAGTTGATGGAGTGAAGTTGCTGCAATTCTTTCTTAGAGGTTGTAGTTGGCATTTTCTTTATGTCGTTGACTTTCTTTGGGTCAGGTCTGATTCCATTTGAACTGTATATCATGCTGAAGAATGGAATTTCTGTCTGTTTAATGTTGCATTTGTCGCTGTTGAAAACGAGACCATTTCTCTTTGCCACTTCCATGAGATTAATGAGGTTCTTGTCTTGTTCTTCTTCTTCTGTAGATCCACAGATGGCTACATCTTCTCCGATTCCGACTGCACCTGATGTTTGTTCAAGAATGATATCCACACGCTGTTGAAACATGTCTTGTGATACTGATAAGCTGAAAGGAAGTCTCTGGAAGCAGTATCTTCCAAATGGAGTTCTAAATGTTGTCAGAAGTTGACTGCTGTCATCAAGGAGTATGCTCCAATAACCACACTTTGCATCAAGTTTAGAGAAATATTTGGCTCCACTGAATTTGTGGTTGAGTTCTTCTAGTGTAGGTATTTTGTGGGGACATCATCGTTGTGCTTTCTTGAGTTTGGCTGGGTCTAAACATATGCGTATTGCACCTGAAGACTGTTGAAAAAGCTAGGCTGGAACACCAGTCAGTGTGGTGTTCCACTTTTCTGATGACTCCTTGTTCTTCCATTTTGTCCAGTTCTGCGTTTATCTTCTCCTTTAATAGAATAGGCCATTTCCTTGGTGCATCTGTGTATGGTTCTGCATCCTCCTGTAGATGGAGTTTTGTTGGGCCTGAGAATTTCCCCATTCTGTCGAACTGTTCTGGGTAGGCACGCTTAAGGTCTTCTTTTGTGTTTATTTTCCCTACAGTTTCCTCTCCCTTCTCGTAGATTGCGCAATGTAGAGTCACAATTCCAAGGGCTGTACATGATGGTAGTCCCATAACAGGAGGGCCTGCGACGTCAACAATATAGAATTTGGTATCTTGATGGGTCTCTTTGAAGCTACAAGGAATGTTTATTGATCCAAAGCATGGTATGGTGGTTCCATTGTACGCTGTTAGTGTGATTCCCTGGGGCTGGTCGATTTGTGTAGGTAGCCCCTGCACATCTTGTTTCTGTGGAAACATTTGTCGGAATGTCAGTAGTAGAAGGGCATTCCCTTGTGCTCCTGTATCCACTTTCAGTTTCAGATTGTAGTTCTTGTCATTCCTGTTAATGTTTACTTTGACTATAACAAATGCTTCATCAGGTGGTTTGTCGTGGTTGCTGCACTTGTTGACTGAAGAGATTTGTAATGACTCAAAAGTAATTGTCTCAAACCACTCATTCATACTGTGGATTTCTCCTTTTCTGCTCCCTGATAAAGGGATTTGATGTCTATATGAAGGGCTTCTTCTGTTTGAGTAGTCATTTCTGTGGCCATTTCTTCTTCTATCTCCTCCTCTTCTTGAATATTTTGTAGTCAGGCACAACTTTTTCCAGTGTCCTTGTTTGCCACAAGCATCAAAGATGCAATTATGAGCAGGGCACATTTCTGGTGGTTGACGTGGATGATCACGTCCACATTTCAGGCAATGAGACTGATGACATTTTGTGTGCATAGCATTGACAGATACCGTGTTAACTAGTGTAGCATTCGCTCCCATTGATTTAAGCTCTTGTATACTTTGCTGAGTAGCCTCGAATGTTCGTCCAAGGCGGAGTGCGTCATCAAGCTGGAAACCTGGTGCTTTTTCTAGCAATGCTTTCTGATACTCTGGTATGCTGGTAGAAGCTATAATCTGTTCTATAATTCATTCATTGAATTCATCTGTTTTGAACCCACATTTGTTAGCCTGTCTCCTGCATCTTGTTACACAATCATCCAATGATTCCTCTCTGTTTTGATAGAAATAATGTAGTTTTAGTCTAGTAACCCAAATGTTTTCTGCTGGTTCTAGTTGTTCCTCAAAAAGTTTCCATACATGTTTAGGATCCCTTTGTTGGTCTTTTGTCAATGTCCATGAATTAAACCTTTTAAGTCCTTCATCTCCTACTGCACGAAGTATATATATGGCATATGTTTCTCTTCTTTTACATTCTTAGTGGTGAAATATAGTTCAACCTTTTGTTTAAACAATTTGAAATGCTCTGTTAAATCACTGGCGCCCCAGTCCATGGACGGTAATGAATCAGCCATTGTGAATATGTTGATATGGTGAAAATCTTGTTAAAATAGCTGGTGATTGTCACAAAGTGATGATAAAATGTTCTACGTAGCCTTGTTGCTACACTCACACTGATAAGTTTGTTTACGATTTTTATCTTTGATACCGTGTCATTAGTCGATGTTGGCTTCCCGTCTTTTTTCCCGCTCCAAGCTGGTCACTGGTATATGAGTTGATTGGTCCTTTCGCACTGGTTTTATGGCAAACTCGCAGGTTGCCGACAAACCCAGAAGTAACTGGCACATGATTCAAATTTATCCAGTGGCTGAGAGCTTTTGCTTCTCCCTCCTGCTGATTGGTTGAGATGATGTATATGTCCCTTTTTCTCATTCATACACAAGTTGTCAATGTGCATTTTTTTTGTGTGTATTTTAATTACCACTTAAGCTCTATAATGCCACCCAAACGCAATTTCTCAGGCTTCTGGTAAGGAGCCTAAGTGCCAGAAAAAGGTAATGATGCTGCATGAAAAAGTAGAACTGCTTGATATGATACAGGAAGGAAAAAGTTATGCTGCAATATAGTGCCATTATGCAGTGTATGAAATATATATATATATATATATATATATATATATATATATTTAAGTAAAAATAAAAGGACAGGACAAAGACTATTGAAACTTCATTTTCACTGTAGATCTGTTTCGAGGGGTGGTGAAACCATCCTCTCGCTTCATGGTTTCACCACCCCTCGAAGCAGAGCTGTAGAGAAAATGTAGTTTGAATAGAAAGTCTGTGTCCTGTCCTTTTATTTTTACTTATATTTCCTCTACGAAAAAGTATTGAGTGCTCTCTTACGGAAGGATCTACTCAGAAAATTATACACACATTATATATATATATATATATATATATATATAAGATAAGATACAACTTTATTAATCTCACAATGGCGAAATTAACTGTTACAGGCTCTTCAAGTACCATCAGTAGGGGGTGCAAAATAGGTACATATACAATAATACATATACATACATACATACATGCACACATACATATATATTATATAAGTAAATAAATAAATAGATACATCATCATCATCATCATCTTCTTCCGCTTAGTCCAGGGTCGGGTCGCGGGGGCAGCAGCCTTAGCAAAAAGGTCCAGACATCCCTCTCCCGAGCTACTTCCTCCAACTCTCCCGGGGGGACACCAAGGCGGTCCCAGACAAGCCGAGAGACATAGTCCCTCCAGCGTGTTCTAGGTCGACCCCGGGGTCTCTTCCCCGGTTGACATGCCCAAACACCACACCAGGGAGGCGTCCGGGGCATTCTGACCAGATGCCCGAGCCACCTCAACTGGCCCTCTCTCAATGCGGAGGAGCAGCGGATCTACTCCAGCTCTCCCCGGATGGCGGAGCTTCACCCTATCTCTAAGGGAGAACCCCGCCACCCGGCGAAGAAAGCTCATTTCAGCCGCTTGTATCCGTGATCTTGTTCTTTCGGTCATTACCCAAAGCCTGGTGACCATAGGTGAGGGTTGGAACGTAGATCGACTGGTAATTGAGAGCCGCCTTGGCGGCTCAGCCTCCTTTTTCACCACAACGGACCGGTACAGGCACCGCTTAATAGCAGAGGCTGCAGCGATCCATCTGTCGATCTCTCTCGCTCCATCCTTCCTCACTGCAAACAAGACCCCAAGATACTTAAACTCCTCCACTTGGGGCAGGACCTCATTCCCGACCCGGAGGGTGCATTCCACCATTGTCCCACTGAGAACCATGGCCTCGGACTTGGAGGTACTGATCTTCATCCCGGCTGCTTCGCACTCGCCTGCGAATCGCCCAATGAGAGCTGGAGGGCCCGATTTGATGAAGCCAAAAGGACAACATCATCCGCAAAGCAGAGACGATATCCGATGGCCACCAAACCAGAACCCATCATCGCCGACTTGGCGCCTAGAAATTCTGTCCATAAAAATTATGAACCGAATCGGTGACAAAGCGACAGCCTTGGCGGACTCCAACTCCCACTGGAAACGAATCCGACCTGCTGTTACCAATAACGACTCAAACTCTGGCTCGGTGATACAGCGACCGACCGTCAGCAACGGATCCGAACGCCAGATTCTCGAGCACGCCCACAAGATCTTTCGAGGGACACGTCGAAAGCCTTCTCCAAATCCACAAAGCACATGTGGGACAGATTGGGCAAACTCCCATGCCCCTCCAGAATCCTCTGGAGCGTATAGAGTTGGTCAAGAGTGCTGCGGCCAGGACGAAAAACCACATTGTTCCTCCTGAACTGAGGTTCGACTATCGGTCGCATCCTCCTCTCTCGTACCCCTGCATAGACTTTCCCACGTAGGCTGAGGAGTGTAATTCCCCGATAATCGGAACACACCCTCCGGTCCCCCCTTCTTAAAAATTGGGCCCACCCCCCCACTTTGCCAATCCAGAGGTACAGCCCCGATGACCACGCCGATGTTGCAGAGACGTGCCAACCAAGACAGTCCTACAACATCCAGAGCCCTGAGATATTCTGGGCGGATCTCGCCCAACCCGGAGCTCGACCACCGAGGAGCTTTTTTACAACCTCAGTGACCTCCACTCCAGTGATGGGTGGACCCAACCCGAACCCCAGGGTCTTCCCTCTTCCACGGAGGGCGTGTTGGTGGGATTGAGAGAAGGTCCTCAAAGTATTCCCTCCACCTCTCAACAACATCCCCAGTCAAGGTAAGCAGCTCCCCACCTCCACCGTAAACAGTGTTTGTGAAGAACTGCTTCCCTCCTGAGGCGCCGGATGGTGGCCCAGAACCTTTTTGAGGCCAACCGATAATCACTCTCCAGGCCCTCACCGAACTCCTCCCACGCCCGAGATTTTGCATCTGCGTACAGCCTCGGCTGCAGCACGCTTGGCCTGCCGGGTACCCGCTGCTGCCTCAGGAGTCCACAGGCTAATAAAACCCGATAGGCCTCCTTCTTCAGCTGGACGGCCCCCTTCACCGCAGGTGTCCACCACCGGTTCGGGATTACCGCCACGACAAGCACCGACGACCTTACGGCCAGCTATGGGCTGCCGCCTCAGCAATGGAGGCACGAAACATGGCCCATTCGGATTCCATGTCCCCCGCCTCCTCCGGAACGTGGTTGTAGCTCTGCCAGAGGTGGGAGTTAAAGGCCTCTCGGACAGGGGGCTCCGCCAAACGTTCCCAGCAGACCCTGATTACACGCTTGGGCCTGCCAGGTCTGGAAGGCAACCTCCCACACCACCGAAGCCAACTCACCACCAGGTAGTGATCGGTAGACAGCTCAGCTCCTCTCTTCACCCGAATGTCCAGAACATATGGTCGCAAGTCCGATGACACGACTACAAAGTCAATCATCGAACTGCGACCTAGGGTGTCCTGGTGCCAAGTGCACTTATGGACACCCTTATGTTGAACATGGTGTTCGTGATAGACAAACCATGACGAGCACAGAAGTCCAACAACGACACACCATTCGGATTCAGACTGGAGAGGCCGACTACCGATCACACCCTTCCAGGTCACACTATCGCTGCCCACATGGGCGCTGAAGTCTCCCAAGACAACGAAGCGAGTCTCCCGAGGGAGCGTTCTCCAACACCCCAAAGACTCCAAAAGGGTGGGTACTCTGAACTGTCATTTTGGTGCATAAGCACAAATAACAGTCAGGACCCGCCCCACCCGAAGACGGAGGAAGCTACCCTTTCGCCAACCGGGAGAACCCCAACATTTGGGCACCGAGACGGGGGCAACAAGAATACCCACACCGGCTCGCCGCCTCCCCATGAGCAACTCCAGAATAGAAGAAGGTCCAGCCTCTTTCGAGATGGATGGTTCCAGAGCCCAAGCTATGCGTTGAGGTGAGCCCGACTATATCTAGTCGGTATCTCTCCACCTCACGCACCAAATCAGGCTCCTTTCCCGCCAGAGAGGTGACATTCCATGTCCCGAAGGTCAGAGTAAGCAGCCGAGGATCAGTCCGACAGAACCCATGCCTTTGGCTGCCACCCAACTCACACTGCACCCGACCCTTAGGGGTCGGGGATAAATAGATACATAAATAGTATAAAGTAATATACAATAAAAAAGAAAAAGAAAAGAACAACTTTGTAGACTGGCCTATATTCAAGTGTACATGTATCTGAGGGCAGAGTAGATGGGTTGATATGGTTCACAGTCAGTGGGGTAGATGTGGTTGATTAAAGTGCCAGGGATTTTTATTGCACATAACCGTTTTTTTCACAGACAGTTACAAAGTGGCGTTGTACAGTCTGACAGCGGTGGGAATGAAAGACCTGCGGTAGCGCTCCTTCCTGCACTGAGGATGTCTCAGTCGTCCACTGAAGGAGTTGCTCAGCTCCTCAACAGTCTGGTGCAGTGGGTGAGAGCTGTTGACCATGATGGATGTGAGCTTGGCTACCATCCTTCTCACACCCACCTCCTCCACAGAGTTCAGTGGGCAGCTTAGCACAGAGCTGGCCCTCCTGACCAGCTTATTCAGTCTCTTTCTGTCCCGCTCTGTACTGCCCGGGGCCCAGCAGATGGCAGCATAGAGGATTGCAGAGGCTACCACAGAGTCATAAAATGTCCTGAGCAGAGGTCTGCACACTTCAAAGGACCTAAGTCTCCTCAGAAGGTGGAGGTGACTCTGGCCCTTCTTGTACAGGGCATTGGCGTTGTGGGACCAGTCCAGTTTATTGTTAAGGTGAACGCCCAGGTACTTGAAACTGTCCACTGTCTCAATGTCCTGTCCCTGGATGTTCACCAGTGAGTGTGTATGTATGTGTGTGTGTGTGTGTGTGTGTGTGTGTGTTAGAGTGCTTCTCCTGAAGTCGACCACTATCTCCTTCGTCTTCTTAGTGTTCAAGCACAGGTCGTTGCGCTCACACCAGTCCACGAAGTCGACGATGACTGACCGGTACGCCAGCTCGTTCCCCTCTGTCACACGGCCCACGATGGCGGAGTCGTCAGAGAACTTCTGGAGGTGGCAGCTGTCTGTGTTACAGGTGAAGTCCGAGGTGTAAATGGTGAAAAGGAAGGGTGAGAGGACAGTGCCCTAGGGTGCCCCCGTGCTGCAGACTGCCACCTTTGACTTACAGCCACGCAGCCGCACGTACTGTGGACGGTCAATGAGGTAGTCGATAATCCAGGCAGCAAGATGTCCGTCCACACCCAGCTTCCCCCACAGAAGCGCTGGCCTGATGGTGTTGAAGGCGTTGGAGAAGTCAAAGAACATGACCCTCACAGCGCTGCCGGCGATCTCCAGGTGGGTGAGCGCCCGCTGCAGAAGGTAGATGACGGCGTCTTCTACCCCGATGTTGGGCTTGTCGGCAAACTGCAGTGGGTCTAGGGTGGGGCTCACCATAGAGCGAAGGTATCTGAGGAGGAGCCTTCCCATGGTCTTCATGAGATGGGAGGTTATGGCGACAGGTCTGTAGTGGGCCGGTTCCTTCGCTTGAGCTGTTTTGGGAACCGGAACCACACAGGAGGTCTTCCACAGGACGGAAACCTTCTCCAGGCTGAGGCTCAGGTTGTACAGGTGGCATAGGATCTCACAGAGCTGGTCCGCGCAGGTCCTCAGCAGCCTGGGACAGATGCCATCTGGTCCTGCAGATTTCCTCTGATTTAGTCGTCTCAGCTGTCTCCTCACCTGGTCTGACGTGAGGGAGAGGGGGGGCTGTGGTGGGCTGCAGAGGGAGGGGGATGTGTCTGTAGGGCTGTAGCAGTCAAGTGAAGTTGGCTTGGGGAGGGGGGGGGAGTGTCTGCTGGTCTGGAGACGTGTGAAGGGGGGGGGGCACAGGGGGAGGGGGGGAGAATCAAACCTGTTGAAGTAACAGTTTAATTCATCCGCTCAGCGCTGGTCACCATCAGCTGTCCCTCTGACACTCTGCCCAAATCCAGACATGGTCTTTAGTCCTCTCCAGACGGCCTGCATATTGTTCTGAGCCAGCTTCTCCTTCTTCCCATCGTCCTTCTTGGCCCTCCTGATCCTCCACTGGAGCTCACGCTGGACCTTTTTCTGCTCCTCCCTATCCCGAGATGAAAGCCTTCTTTTTCTGGTTCAGGAGGACTTTAAGCTCAGGGGTGACCCACGGGTGGTTGCTCGAGAAGCTTGGCATGGTGCTGTCCATGCAGGAGGCCGTCGATGTCATCACCAAAGGAGTCACAGAGCATGCTCCAGTCTGTGGTCTGGAAACAGTCCCTAAGTCTCTCATTGGTCTCCTCGGTCCACACTTTCACAGACCTCTTCTGTGCAGGTTCCTTTCGCACCCTGGGTGTGTATTGGGGGAGCAGGTAGACCAGGTTGTGGTCTGAGCGTCCCAGTGGGGGGAGGGGGTTGGAGCTGTAAGCGTCCTTCATATTAGCATACAGCAAGTCCAGAGTTTTATTGTCTCTTGTGGTGAACTTCACGTATTGTGTGAACATCGGGAGAGAGGCGGAGAGAAGGGCGTGGTTAAAGTCCCCACTGATCAGAATCATGGCGCGGGGGTGACGAGTCTGTGTCTGACTAAAAGCGCTGTGGAAACGCTCACACGCAGTCGCCACATCAGCCGAGGGCAGAATGTACATGCAAAACACAATCACGTGTGAAAACTCCCACGGTAGATATGGCCGCGCGCTCACCGCGAGCAGCTCCAGATCCCTCGTGCAAAGCTGTTCCTTCATGTGCACGTTGGCTGGCTGGCACAATCGTTCATTCACATAGACCGCCACGCCCCCTCCTTTCTTCTTTCCGCTCTCCGCCACACTCCAATTTGCACGCGTGAGTGTAAATCCATTTATTTATATTTATTATACCATTTACACAAACCACAGAGTCCAGTGTGAGTTCATTCAGCCATGTCTCTGAAAAACACATGAGGCTGCAGTCCTGGTACTCCCTCTGCTACCGGCTCAGCGCCGCCAGCTCCTCAGTCTTGTTGATGATCGCGCGGACATTTCCCATGATGACAGAGGGAACACATGTCCTCTGCGTCTTTCGTCCCCCTCTGCAGCCTCTCCTTTTCCTCTGTATTTCCACGTGAACAACAGGCTTGTCCGCATGAAGGAGGGCGGGGGTGGGCAAGCCAAGGAGGGTCTCACGTGTGTAAGACCTGCGTTGTTCAGAGCCGTCGGTGAATGAATTTCCTGACGCCGATCCAAAAAGTGAAAGTAAAAGTGCACAGCAAAACAAAAGCATTATAAAAGTGGGTTTCCAATTGCAGGATTGAAGAAAGAAAAATAAACTTTGAAAAAAGATAGAGAAACACGCCTATATACAATAGAAAAGAGGGAAAAAATTAAAATAAGGTGAAGAGCTCCTGTAACTGGCTGCAGGTCACCCAGCACCACCTTGAAAAAAAAAATAAATAAATAAAAAAATAATATATATACAGACGCTCCCCGACTTACGTTCATCCGTTTTACGTTTTTTCGCTTTTACGTTTTGTTGTTTTTTTTTTGTCAAAGTTTAGACGTACCTACGTAGTATGCTGACGTAATGATGTAATAATGCTGCGTCCATTGTTTACAAACGAGACTGAACCTGCACCTCCTTCTTCCCAGTTCAGTTTTATATATATATATATATATATATATTTATATGTGTGTGTGTGTGTGTGTGTGTGTGTGTGTGTGTGGGCAGTGGTGGTCTAGTGGATAGGGCACAGGATTGTAAGGTTGGTGGTTCAAGTCCCGACAGGGTTGTCACTGTCCCCCCCAGTGCAGCTAAGTGGGTTATCAAAGGCGGGCCATGTCCCTCACTGTCTATGGTGAGAGGCATGTAAAAGAACCATTGCTGACTTTCGTAAAGAGTAGGCTGCAAAGCTGTCAGTGTGCTTCTGTCCATTGCTAAAGGGTTGTGACAGGAAGGGCATCCGTATATATATATATATATATATATATATATATATATATATATATATATATATATATATATATATATATATATATATAAAATTTTCGGAGTAGATCCTTCCGTAAGAGAGTGCTCAATACTTTTTGGTAGAGCAAATAACAATAAAAATAAAAGGACAGGACAAAGACTTTCTAATGAAACTCCATTTATCACGACAGATCTGTTTCGAGGGATGGTGATCAATTTCAATAGAAAGTCTTTGTCCTGTCCTTTTATTTTTATTGGTATGTATATATATATATATATAGTTATATAGCATGTTACTCCTGTGTTAAAACATCGTCTTTGTGATCTTTGTGTTTACACTGTTTTGTGGACTTTTGAAACCCTAAGCAAATATGGTTGGTCAGAAGCGTAAGCCTACTAGCATGGGTGCAAGTCTCAGACACAGAGATGAATTAACTATCTGCTCAGATCGGCACAATCTACCATGCATACAGTAGGCCCTCGACATTCGCGGGGGTTCGGTTCCGAACCCTTCCGCGAATCGAGATAATCCGCAAGTTTTGTACACGGAAGTAAAACCCCATGTATCAGGTGACATGCGCGAATGAGCAGCCGGAAGTAAAATACTATGTATCTATTACATGCACTAAAATATGCTTCTTAAACACATTCTATAGACAGTCTTAGTCATTAATACAGGATGAATGTAGTAAAATATAGTAATGATTAAGAAAAACTTTAAAATTTTTACTCTTATTTTTATTGATGAGAAAATATAAACATTATACAGCATATACTGTTGTAAAGCACTCGTTTTAAAATATTTTTCAATTATTATTCCAGTACAGTACCTAAATTAATTCTTAGAATGTTTGTGCGTGAGATTTTAAGTTCTGTGGCATGTTTAACAAATGATACCAAAAGGATAAACTATATTACGCTTCATGTCCTTTTACAGTGAACTTGGAGAGACGTCTTGGAGTGATGTCTCCAAGATGGCGCTGGCTAGAGGGTGATGTCACGGAGTTCTCAGAGTCAAATTGTTTCTTTGTTCGTTTGAATTCATTTTATTTGTTTGTTCATATTTTCCACGAAGCTCGTCTATGATCGATCTACCTTACTACAGCTATGAGCAGCTTCAGCTTCAGGCAAAACATGCTTTTCATCACAGTTTGTCTATCACGAACATCATGTTTGAACATAAGTGTGCCCCTAAGTGCACTTGGCACCAGGACACCCTAGGTCACAGTTCAATGACTGACTTTGTAGTCATGTCACTGGACTTGCAGCCATATGTTCTGGACACTCGGGTGAAGAGAAGAGCTGAGTTGTCTACCGATCACCATCTGGTGGTGAGCTGGCTTCGGTGGTGGGGAGGCTAACTTCCAGATCTGGCAGGCCCAAGCATGTAAGCAGAGCTATAACCACGTCCTGGAGGAGGCAGGTGACATGGAATCCGAAAGGGCCATGTTTAGTGCCTCCATTGCTGAGGCGGCAGCCGATAGCTGTGGCCAGAAAGTCATCAGTGCTTGTCATGGCGGTAACCCCCGAACCCAGTGGTGGACACCTGTAGTGACAGGAGCATCCTTTGGAACTCCTGAGGCAGCGGGTAGGTACCAGCAGGCCAAATGTCCTGCAGCTGAGATGGTCACAGATGCAAAATCTCGGGTGTGGGAGGAGTTCAGTGAGGGCCTGGAGATTGATTATCGGTTGGCCTCAAAAAGGTTCTGGACCACCATCCGACACCTCAAAAGGGGAAAGCAGTTCTCCACAAATACTGTTTACAGTGGAGGTGGGGAGCTGCTCACTTCGACTGGGGATGTCGTTAAGAGGTGGAGAGAATATTTTGAGGACCTCCTCAATCCCACCAATACACCCTCCATGGAGGAAGACCCTGGGGGTTTAGGAGGGGGTCTGCCCATCACTAGAGTGGAGGGCACTGAGGCTGTCAAAAAGGTGGTCCAGCTCCGGGTTTGGATGAGATCCGCCCTGAATATCTCAGGGCTCTGGATGATGTAGGAATGTGTTGGGTGGAAAGTCTATGCAGGGGTACTGGCAAGAAGGATCCGACCGATAGTCGAACCTCGATTCGGGAAGAACAATGTGGTTTTCGTCCTGGCCGTAGCACTCTTGACCAACTCTATATGCTCCACAGGATCTTGGAGGGGGCATGGGAGTTTGCCCAATCTGTCCACATGTGTTTTGTGGATTTGGAGAAGGCTTTCGACCATGTCCCTCAAACAATCTTGTGGGGCGTGCTCTGGGAGAATGGCGTTCTGGACCCGTTTCTACGGGCCATTCGATTGCTGTATCACCGGAGCGAGAGTTTGTTCCGTATTGGTAACAACAGGTCGAATTAGTTTCCGGTGGGAGTTGGAGTCCGCCAAGGCTGTCCTTTGTCACTGATTCTGTTCTTAATTTTTATGGACAGAATTTCTAGGCGCAGCCGAGACGTTGAGGGACTCTGGTTTGGAGGCCATCGGATCTCATCTCTGCTTTTTGTGGATGATATTGTCCTCTTGGCTTCATGAAGTTGGGACCTCCAGCTCTCATTGAAGTGAGTCGCAGTCAAGTGCAAAGCAGCCAGGATGAAAATCAGCACCTCGAAGTCCGAGGCCATGGTTCTCAGTCGGACAAGGGTGGAATGCACCCTCCAGCTCGGGAATGAGGTCCTGCCCGAAGTGGAGGAGTTTAAGTATCTTGAGGTCCTGTTCATGAGTAAGGGAAGGATGGAGCGGGAGATCGACAGATGGATCGCTGCAACCTCTGCTGTTAAATGGAGCCAGTGCATCATGGTGAAGAAGGAGCTGAGCCATAAGGCAAAGCTCTCAATTTACCAGTCGATCTATGTTCCAATGTTCACCTATGGTCACGAGTTTTGGGTGGTGACCGAAAGAACAAGATCGTGGATACAAGCGGCTGAAATGAGCTTCCTTCGCCAGGTGGCGGGGTTCTCCCTGAGAGATAAGGTGAGAAGCTCTACCATCTGGAGAGAGCTCGGAGTGGATCTGCTGCTCCTCCGCATTTAGAGGGACCAGTTGAGGTGGCACAGGCATCTGATTAGAATGCCTCCCAGACGCCTCCCCGGTGTGGTGTTTCGGCATGTCCAGTGGGAAGAGACCCCGGGGTCAACCTAGAACACACTGGAGGGGCTGTCTCTTGGCTTGTCTGGGACCGCCTTGGTGTCCCCCCGGAAGAGCTAGAGGAAGTGACTGGGGAGAGGGATGTCTGAACCTCTTTGCTTAGGTTACTGCCCCGCGACCCAATCCTGAACTTAGTAGAAAAAGATGACTGAGAGTGTGTGTGTGTGTATATATATATATATATATATATATATATATATATATATATATATATATATATATATATATATATATATATACACAAAAATTTTTTTAATTATTCTTTTTTTTGGCTTTTCCCCTTTCTCAATGCTCACTACAGTCAATCATCTTATTCGCATGTTTGATTTGGCATAGGTTTTTATGTCGGATGCCCTTCCTGACACAACCCTTTAGCAAGGGACAGAAACACGCTGACGGCATTGCAGCCTACTCTTTGCGAAAGTTAGCAATGGTTCTTTTACATACCTCTCCCCATAGACATATCCTTTTCATTGACTTCAGTTCTGCTTTTAACACAATAAACCTGGTCAACCTCTTCAATAAACTGACGGACATGAACATTGACCCCTGTCTACGCCATTGGTTATGGAGCTTCCTATGGAAAAGGCAACAAAGGGTTAAGATGGGTAACCTCTCATCTCGACCTCTGACCCTCAGCACAGGTGTCCCCCAGGGTTGCGTCCTCTCACCATGGCTTTTTTCTCTGTACACAAACCATATGACATCCCATCACAGTTCAGTTTCCATTTTTAAATATGCAGACGACACTACTATCATTGGACTCATAACTATGGATAATGAACACCAGTACCGCCAACAAGTAGCCCAAGCTGTCTCCTGGTGCCAAGAAAACAATCTCCAGCTCAACCCATCCAAAATACAAGAACTAATAATTGACTTCAGGCACACAGCCTCACTCAAAACTCCCATTCACATCTCTAATGAACCCATAGCCATAACTGACTCTTTCAAATTTCTCGGCACTCACATTAACAATACACTAAAATGGAACACTAACACAGATTACATTCACAAAAAAGTCCACCAAAGACTGTTTTTCCTGAGACAGCTCAAGAAATTTAGAGTGAAAACAAATCTCCTCCTCCGTTTCTACTCCGCCATCATTGAGCGGTTTGCTCTCTTTCTCTCTCTCACTTCATCCATAACGGTTTGGTATGGCAGCCTAGACAGCAAATCACAGAAAAAACTACAGCGCATTGTCAATAAATCATCTAGGATCATTGGCACCCCCCTTCCATCAGTCCAATCAATATATCATAAACGCTCAATCTTAAGAGCACAAAAAATCATCTCTGATCCCTCTCACCCTGCCCATCATTTGTTTCAGCCGCTGCCCTCTAGGAGGCGATATCGATCTCTACCCACCAGAACATCCCGTTTCAAGAACAGTTTCTTCCCTACAGTCATAAGGACTCTGAACTCTTTGCACTGAATGTACATTACAGCCTTGTTTGTCTTTTTGTTGTCCGTTATTACTGTAGTTGTTATGGATATGTTTGTAATCATTTGGTTTCATGTGTGCTGTCTTTGTTGTATGATGTGTGTTGTTAATGTCCTTTGTAACTTTTGTCATAGCTGAGTGCTGTACCGACAGCAAATTCCACCAACTTGGTTGTGTGGTCATTAATAAATAAATGAAATGAATGAATGAATGAATGAATGAATGACGGTGAGAGACATGGCCGGCCTTTGATAAACCAGTTAGCTGCACTGGGGTGTGTGTGTGTGTGTGTGTGTGTGTATATATATATATATATATATATATATATAGTCGCTATTCAAATGCTTTAGAGTTCGAACAAATCAGAATCCAAACAAAAAATCCAGGATTTTTTTGTCCCAGAGATTGAACAAAAACCGGAAGTCAAACTCAAAAAACGCGGAAGAAAAAATAAGACTGAGAGGGAAGAAAAGTGCGCGACTTCAGGAAGTCCGGAAGTTGTTGTTACTATATATCACACTGATAACGCTAGTGCTGTTCTGGAAAAGTCCGGAAGTTGTTTTTACTATGTATCACTCAAATAAAACTAGTGCTGTTCTGGAGAAGTCCGGAAGTTGTTGATACTATGTATCACCCTGATAAAGCTAAAGCTACTGCTAAAGCACTAAAGCTAAGCTAAAGTGCTAGCAGCGCTGTGAACACCTTTCACAATAAGGTAATGAGCCATTTCCGTCAGGTTTTGAAAAGAAGGTAGAACCAAGTCACGTTAATAATGTTCTTCAAGAAAAGAAAGGAAGATCCTGAAGAAGAGTCATCCATGCAAAGCGGTAGCAAGAGGAAAAAATACCTTTCATCATCATCATGTTTCCCCCTGTGGCGTCGTGGACAACCTTGGGGCGCTTTTGCTGGAATCGGGTACCCAGCAGTCGCAGGAAATCGGTCATCTATGAAGACTCAATTTCATTACCTTTTAAAGCACTGTTATAAAATCGCTTAAATTTACTAGGAAAAAGAGGTTACTTCACTTCCTAGTCACCAGTGACTCCGTTGGCTCACTCTGCCACAAGGCCAAGCTACCCAGGGTGCACATGTCCTAATGACGGAGGTGGAGTCTGGCTTGAGTGTTATAGGCGTTTAGATTTAGCAGGGCTTACAATACGACTGCCTTTTAAGTCTAGCGGATAAATTCAAAAGTTGCGCTTCAACACTCCATGCACCTTTGGCTGATTTACATGAAGCTGTTATGGAAAGGAATCCTCCTCTTCTATCCCTCTCCAACATTTACGTATGCCAAGTGCTCACCACCTTCAATGGACATGTTGGTGCAGGCAACAGAGGGGACGAGGAAGTGATGGGCAGGTTTGGTATCCAGGACAGGAACGCAGAAGGACAGATGTTGATAGATTTTGCAAAAATGATGGAAATGGCTGTGGTGAATACTTTCTTCGAGAAGAAACAGGAGCATAGGGTGACTTATAAAAGTGGAGGTAGGAGCACACAGGTAGACTACATCTTGTGTAGGTGATGTAATTTGAAGGAAGTCAGTGACTGCAAAGTCATCGTGGGTGAGAGTGTTGCCAAACAGCATAGGATGGTGGTGTGCAGGATGACGCTGATGGTGAGGAAGGTGAAGAAGGCAAAGGCAGAGCAGAAGACAAAGTGGTGGAAGTTGAAAAAGGAAGTGTCGCGTTGTCTTCAAAGAGGAGTTGAAACAGGCTTTGGGTGGCCAGGAAGTGCTTCCAAATGACTGGACAACCACAGCAAATGTGATCAGGGACACAGGTAGGAGAGTACTTGGTGTGTCCTCTGGAAGGAAAGTAGATAAGGAGACTTGGTGGTGGAATGAGGAAGTGCAGGAGTGTGTACAAAGGAAGAGGTTAGCTAAGAAAAAGTGGGACATAGAGAGGACCGAAGAGAGTAAACAGGAGTACAGGGAGACACAGCGTAAGGCAAAAGTGGCAGTGGCTAAGGCCAAACAGAGGGCGTATGATGACTTGTATGATAGGTTGGACAGTAAAGAGAGAGAAAATGATCTATACAGGTTGGCACAGCAGAGAAATAGAGATGGGAAGGACGTGCAGCAAGTTAGAATGATAAAGGACAGAGAGGGAAATGTACTGACTGATGACAGAAGTGTGCTGGGAAGATGGAAAGAGTACTTGAAGAGCTGATGAATGAGGAAAATGAGAGAAAAAAAGAGTAGAAGAGGTGACCATTGAGGAGCAGGATGGAGCAAAGATCAGTAAGGGTGAAGTGAGAAGGGCACTGAAGAGGATGAAGAATGGAAAGGCAGTTGGTCCTGATGAAATACCTGTGGAGGTATGGAAGTGTCTAGGAGAGGTAGCAGTAGATTTTCTGACAAGAACATTCAACAAGGTCCTAGAGAGTGAGCAGATGCCAGAGGAGTGGAGGAGAAGTGTGCTGGTGCCCATTTTTAAGAACAAGGGAGACGTGCAGCGTTGCGGCAACTACAGGGGGATAAAGTTGATGAGCCATACGATGAAGTTATGGGAAAGAATAGTGGAAGCTAGACTAAGGGCAGAGGTCAGCATTTGTGAACAGCAGTTTGGTTTTATGCCAAGAAAGAGCACCACAGATGCAATGTTTGCTTTGAGGATGTTAATCGGGAAGTACAGAGAAGGTCAGAGGGAGCTACATTGTGCCTTTGTGGATCTGGATGGAATGAAGGTTAGCCTCAGAAAATCAGAATACGTGTGTGAATGAGAAGGACCCAGGAGGAACGGTGATGTTACAGGGAGCAGAGATAACGAAGGTGGAGGATTTTAAGTACTTAGGCTCAACATTCCAGAGCAATGGAGAGTGTGGAAAAGAGGTGAAGAAGCATGTGCAGGCAGGCTGGAATGGTTGGAGAAAAGTGTCCGGTGTGATGTGCGATAGGAGAGTGTCAGCAAGAATGAAGGGAAAAGTGTACAAGACGGTGGTGAGGCCAGCGATGTCGTATGGCTTAGAAACAGTGGCACTAAGGAAAAGGCAGGAGGCAGAGCTGGAGGTAGCGGAGATGAAAATGTTGAGGTTCTCTCTGGGAGTAACGAGGATGGATAGGATCAGAAATGAGTATATCAGAGGGACAGCCCATGTAAGACGTTTTGGAGACAAAGTCAGAGAGGCTAGATTGAGATGGTTTGGACATGTACAGAGGAGAGATAGTGAATATATTGGCAGTAGGATGCTGAGGTTGGAACTACGAGGCAGAAGGCCTCGAGGAAGACCAAAGAAGAGATTTATGGATGTGGTGAAGGAAGACATGAAGGTCGTTGGAGTCAGAAAAGAAGATGCAGAGGACAGGGTGAGATGGAGGCGGCTGATTTGCTGTGGCGACCCCTGAAGGGAGCAGCCGAAAGTAAAAGAAGAAGAAGTGCTCACCACCACAAAGGTTAAAATTCTTATCTTTATTGTTCTTATGTTTTAACTGCACTGTTATGGTCTCTTTTGTGAGAGACTCTGGTTTTGGTGGCTCTAACACGCTATCTTTCTGCAGGTTTTAGGGGGCGTGGCTGCCACACACGGGTGGAGTGCTAAACACACACACATCTCATTCCACTTAGCAATCACAGGGCTTCTATAAACAGAAAACAGATGAGCTTTATTATTCAGATGGAAGGCACTCGAGCACGGGGACACCATAGTCCATGTTATAGAAGTCCTGCGATTGCTAAATGGAATCAATTGTGTGAGTTTAGCACTCCACCCATGTGTGGCAGCCACGCCCCCTACAACACACAGAGAGAGAGAGAGTTAGAGCCACCAAAACCAGAGTATCTCACAACACAGACCATAACACACTAAAATAAAAACCACAGAAAGTTAGAGTCTCTCAGACCATAACATAGTGTACTGTATTCAATATTTTTTTCACTTAATTTGTGGACCTATGGTATGAGTTAGGGTACCGTTAACTTCTGTTCAAAAGACTAAGGAATGGATGAAGACCATTTAGATTATTTGTAATACTTTACTTGTATTTACATAATTTGTAATTACTTAGAACAAATCGGAATCCAAACAGCCGTCTGGAACGGATTAGATTTGAGTATCGAGGCGCCACTGTGTGTGTATACTAGTGTATATATATATATATATATATATATATATATATATATATGTATACACACTAGTCCTTCTCAAAAAATTAGCCTATTGTGATAAAGTTCATTATTTTCTGTAATGTACTGATAAAAATTTATATAATCATATATTTTAGATTCTTTGCACACCAACTGAAATATTTCAGGTCTTTTATTTTTTGAAGACTGATGATTTTGGCATGGAGCTCATGAAAACCCAAAATTCCTATCTCAAAAAATTAGCATCTCATGAAAAGGTACTCTAAATGAGCTATTGACCTAATCATCTGAATCAACCAATTAACTCTAAACACCTGCAAAAGATTCCTGAGGCTTTTAAAAACTCCCAGCCTGGTTCATTACTCAAAACCGCAGTCATGGGTAAGACTGCCGACCTGACTGCTGTCCAGAAGGCCATCATTGACACCCTCAAGCAAGAGGGTAAGACAAAGAAAGAAATCTCTGAGCGAATAGGCTGTTCCCAGAGTGCTGTATCAAGACACCTCAGTGGGACGTCTGTGGGAAGGAAAAAGTGTGGCAGAAAACGCTGCACAATCAGAAGAGGTGACCGGACCCTGAGGAAGATTGTGGAGAAGGGCCGATTCCAGTCCTTGGGGGACCTGTGGAAGCAGTGGACTGGGCTACAGATGCCGCATTCCCCAGGTCAAGCCACTTTTGAACCAGAAACAGCGGCAGAAGCGCCTGACCTGGGCTACAGAGAAGCAGCACTGGACTGTTGCTCAGTGGTCCAAAGTACTTTTTTCGGATGAAAGCAAATTTTGCATGTCATTCGGAAATCAAGATGCCAGAGTCTGGAGGAAGACTGGGGAGATGGAAATGCCAAAATGCCTGAAGTCCAGTGTCAAGTACCCACAGTCAGTGATGGTCTGGGGTGCCATTTCAGCTGCTGGTGTTGGTCCACTGTGTTTTATCAAGGGCAGGGTCAATGTAGCTAGCTATCAGGAGATTTTGGAGCACTTCATGCTCCCATCTGCTGAAAGGCTTTATGGAGATGAAGATTTCACTTTTCAGCACAACCTGGCACCTGCTCACAGTGCCAAAACCACTGATAAATGGTTTACTGACCATGGTATTACTGTGCTCAATTGGCCTGTCAACTCTCCTGACCTAAACCCCAGAGAGAATCTGTGGGATATTGTGAAGAGAAAGTTGAGAGACACCAGACCCAACACTGTGGTTGAGCTTAATGCTGCTATCGAAGCATCCTGGGCCTCCATAACCCCTCAGCAGTGCCACAGGCTGATTGCCTCCATGCCATGCCACACTGAAGCAGTCATTTCTGCAAAAGGATTCCCGACCAAGTATTGAGTGCATAACTGAACAGAATTATTTGAAGGTTTTTTTTATTGGTCGGATGAAATATACTAATTTTTTGAGATAGGGATTGTTAGGTTTTCTTTACTTTTTTGCCAAAATTATCAATATTAAAACAATAAAAGGTTTGAACTATTTCAGTTGTGTCTAATGAATCTAAAATATATGAAAGTCTAATTTTTATCAGTACATTACAGAAAATAGTGACCTTTATCACAATATGCTAATTTTTTGAGAAGGATTAGTATATAGTGCCCCTCCCTCATGGCTGCATTATATATATATATATATATATATATATATATATGTGTGTGTGTGTGTGTGTGTGTGTGTGTGTGTATATATACACTAGTCCTTCTTAAAAATTAGCATAATGTAATAAAGTTCATTATTTTCTGTAATGTACTGATAAAAATTAAACGTTCATATTTTCAATTTCATTTCAAATTTCAATCTCAGGTCTTTTATTGTTTTAATACTGATGATTTTGGCATACAGCTCATGAAAACCCAAAATTCCTGTTTCAAAAAACTAGCATATCATGAAAAGGTATTCTAAACGAGTTATTAACCTAATCATCTCAATCAACAAATTAACTCTAAACACCTACAAGAGATTCCTGAGGCTTTTAAAAACTCCTACCCTGGTTCATTATTCAAAACCGCAATCATGGGTAAGACTGCCGACCTGACTGCTGTCCAGAAGGCCATCATTGACACCCTCAAGCAAGAGGGTAAGACGTGGAAAAAAATCTCTGAGCGAATAAGCTGTTCCCAGAGTGCTGTATCAAGGCACCTCAGTGGGACGTCTATGGGAAGGAAAAAGTGTGGCATTAAACACTGCACATCCAGAAGAGGTGACCGGACCCTGAGGAAGATTGTGGCGAAGGGCCGATTCCAGACCTTGGGGGACCTGTGAAAGCAGTGAACTGGGCTAGAGGTGCCATATTCCCCAGGTCAAGCCACATTACTACATTTTACTACATTATTACTGTATTAATGAGTAAGATTGTTTATAGAATGTGTTTGAGAAGCATATTTTAGCGCATGTGATATCATACATAGGGTTTTACTTCCGCGTTAATAATTCACGCATGTAATATGATACATATGGTTTTACTTCCATTGGAATTTCTTGATCCGTGGGAAGGGCTGGAACTGAACCTCCGCAAAAAATGGGGGCCTACTGTATAGTGTTGAATATGTATTTATTGATATCATATACATATATCTTCTTCTTTTCCTTTCGGCTGCTCCCTTCAGGGTTCGCCACAGCAAATCATCCGCCTCCATCTCACCCTGTCCTCTGCATCTTCTTTTCTGACTCCAACAACCTTCATGTCTTCCTTCACCACATCCATAAATCTCTTCTTTGGTCTTCCTCTTGGCCTTCTGCCTGGTAGTTCCAACCTCAGCATCCTACTGCCAATATACTCACTATCCCTCCTCTGTACATGTCCAAACCATCTCAATCTAGCCTCTCTGACTTTGTCTCCAAAACATTTTACATGGGCTGTCCCTCTGATAAACTCATTTCTGATCCTATCCATCCTCGTTACTCCCAGAGAGAACCTCAACATTTTCATCTCCGCTACCTCCAGCTCTGCCTCCTGCCTTTTCCTCAACGCCAGTCTTTCTAAGCCATACAACATCGCTGGCCTCACCACCATCTTGTACACTTTTCCTTTCATTCTTGCTGACACTCTCCTATCACACATCACACCGGACACTTTTCTCCAACCATTCCAGCCTGCCTGCACACGCTTCCTGCACACGCTGATATTATATACATATATACATGTATGTATATGTCAGTCAAGGTGGTCCATCCTACTTTATGGAAATCGGCAGTCGCGGGGGTCTTAGTCCCCATTAACTGCAGACAGTGAGGGATCCCTGCATAAGTGTACCACAAATCGCAGAAGTGAGGTAGGCAGTTTGGTTACACAGCGCTAAAAAGATAAGACGTTCGTTCTATGGAGACGTTATATAAATTTAGTAAGGGAACACAGAGAGATTGCTGTACAATGAAAAGGAATTTTATTCTGGTGCATAATCTATAGTTATTTCGTCACTGCCTCTGAAACCACAAGTCATCGAAATTGGCTGGACTATCCTCAACCTCCTTATATTCAACAGAGTCTTTAGGGGATGTGTTAGTGAACACTCCTCCTGAGGACATCCTCATTCTCCTGTGAGATTTAATATCCCTCTGGGTAATAGTGTGACCTGGGAAAGTGTAATTGGTAAGTACAATCTTCTCAATTTGAACCTGAATGGTGATTCGTTGTTGGACTTCTGTGCACATCCCAGTTTGTCCTTCAAAAACTCCATACTGAACATAAGGGTATCCATAAGTGCATTTGTCACCAGGACAAACTCGGTCGCAGTTTGATGATTGACTTTGTAGCTGTGTCACTGGACTTGCAGCTGCTTGTTCTGGATACTCAGGGAAGAAAGGAGCTGAGCAGTCAACCGATCAACGCCTGGTGGTGAGCTGGCTCTGATTGCAAAGGAAGCCACTCCCCAGATCTGGCAGGCTCAAGAGTGTAGTTAGGATCTCTTGGGAACATTTGGCAAAGTCTCTTGTCAGAAGATCCTTTGACTCCCACCTCTAGCAGAGCTACAACTAAATCCCAAAGGAGGCAGGGGGGTCTGGAATCTAAATAGGCTATGTTTTGAGCTGTGGCCAGAAGGTTATCACTGCCTGTTGTGACAGTGACCCCTTTGAACCTGATGGTGGACACGTACGGCAAGAGAAGCTGTCCTGCTGACAAAGGAGGCCTATCGAGACTTATTGGTTTGTGGAACTCATCAGGCTGCAGTCGGGTTCTGACAGGCCAAATTTGCTGCAGCCTGGGCTGTCAAAGATGCAAAATCTCGAGTGTGGGAGGTGTTCGGTAAGGGCCTGAAAAGCGACTATCAGTTGGCCTCAAAAGGGTTCTGGGCCATCATCTGATGCCTCAGGAGGGGGAAGCAGTTGTCCACAAATACTGTTTACAGTGTCAGTGGAGAGCTGCTCACCTTGATTGGTGATGTTGTTGGAAGGAGGAATGATTACGTTGAGGACTTCCTTAATCACACCAACACACCTTACGTGGAGAAGGAACACCCTGGGGGTTTTGTGTGGGGGTCCACCTAATACTGGGACCTAGAGCACCAAGATAGACTAAAAGCACTGCAGTGGTCAGGCTCCAGGGGTGGATGAGAGCCACCCTGAATATCCAGAGCCCTGAGCCCAGAGCCCTGCCATACTTCTAGATTGGCAAACCAGATTGGTAGTTCCTCATTTTAAAAAGAGGGACCAGAGTCCAAATATGTTCCAATTATGGTGGAATCACACTCCTCTGATTACCCAGAAAAGTCTATGTAGGAGTACTGGAAAGGAAGGTTTGCCTATTGATTGGATCTTGCATTCAGAAAGAAAAATATGGATTTTATCCTGGCCGTGGTTCTCTCGATCAGCCGTATACACTGTGCAGGTTCCTGGAGGGGGGCAGGGGAGTTTACCCAACCTGTCCACGTGTGCTTTGAGGATTTAGAGAAGGTTTTCAACCATGTTCCTCAGGCTATTTTATGAGATGGGCTCCGGGATTATGGTGTACCAGAGCCGTTGCCACGGGCCGTTAAGTCTCTGTACCATCGGAGCCAGAGCTTGGTCCGCATTATTAACAATAGGTTGAGATATGGATTTCTAGTGAGGATTGGACTCCACCAATGCTGCCCTTTGTTACCCATTCTGTTCACATCTTTTATGGATATAATTTCTAGACACAGCCACAGTTGTAAGGAGTTCTGGTTCGGTGGCCATATGATCTCATCTCTTTCTTTTGCAGATGATGTTGTCCTTTTGGATTCATCAATGCAAGATCTCAAGGCCTCATTGGAGTAATGTGCAGCTGGGTGCAAACTGGCCGGGGTAAGAATCAGTACCTCCAAATCCAGATTAGATTCAGATTAAATAGATGTCTGAGATAGAGCAAATTTTTAACTCTGTTTGTCTCTGTTCATATGTCGGTTTTGTTTGTTTTTCATTCTGTGAATTCATTCCTTTTCAGGGAGGTCAATTCAATCCAGTGCAAGGTTTTGTGCAAGAATGAAAGATGGAAAGGACTCCACTTGACAAAGGTGTCCGCCAGTCATGCAGTTGTTGTGTACTGGGAATCCATTTTGTTCAGAACTTATATATCCAAAAACTGGTCTTTTGGTTTAAGACATGAAGAAGCGGCTCTGAATCAGCCCTCAAACTGTGCTGGTGGAAAAGTGTTCTCTCTCTCTCTCTCTCGCTCTCTCTCTCAAACACACCCACAGAGTGCACTTACTCTGACATTTTCAGGATGAAGACCCCCAGAGTGTTTGTCCATGTACCGACACAAATCTGTGTGCTGCAGAGAGAGAGAGCGAGAGAGAGAGAGGGAGAGAGAGAGAGAGAGAGAGAGAGAGAGAGAGAGTACAGGTAAAATTATAAAGAATCATATACATTCAGTGTTTTGGCTCTTTTCAGACAAGAAGTGAAGAGGGCGTTGAATAAGTTGATGTATTGGAAGCAGGTAAATGGGTGAGTGAAATGACCTGAGAGACTTTGAGAAGGACTGGATTGTGTGGGGGGTTATACGCCAGTCCCAAACCCAGATAAAAGTAGAGGTTGTGTCAGGAAGGGCATCCAACATAAAACATATTCCAAATCAAACATGCTAATCATTATTCTGACTTCCAAACTGGATCGGTCGAGGTCTGGGTTAACAACAACTGCCATCAGTGCTGTTAACCAACAGTGTGCTGGTGAAAACTGGACTCCTCTTGGTCAAAGAAGGAGAGGCAGGAGGCGTGTCCATAGGCAGAGAGAGAGAGAAGAGGAAATAAATGAGTCTACAACTGAGAGTAGTAGGGACTTTCAATGTTGGAACTGTGACAGGAAAAGCTAGAGCTGGCTGACATGATGCAGAGGAGGAAGGTGGACATACTGTGTGTTTGGGAGACCAGGTGGAACGGTAGCAAGGATAGAAGCTTAGGAGCAGGGTTTAAGCTGTTTTATCATGGTGTGGGTGGTAAAAGAAATGGAGTAGGAGTCATCTTGAAGGAGGGGTTTGTCAGGAATGTTCTCGAAGTGAAAAGAGTGTCAGACGGAGCGATTAGTCTCAAGTGAGAAATTGAAAGCGTGATAATCAATTTTGTTAGTGTTGATGTCCCACAGAAAGGATGTGAATTAGAAGTGTAGAGATTATGGGGTGAGTTAGATGAAGTGATGCAGAGTACCCCCAGAAGTGAAAGAGTCGTCACTGGTGCAGATTTTAAATGGACATGTTGGTGTAGGCAACAGAGGGGATGAAGGGATGGGCAGGTTTGGTATCCAGGACAGGAACAAAGTAGGACTTCCAGAAGAGACAGGAGCATAGGTTGACTTATAAAAGCGGAGGTAGGAGCACGCAGGTAGGCTACATCTTGTGTAGACGATGTAATTTGAAGAAAATCGGTGACTGCAAAGTAGTAGTGGGGGAGAGTGTTGCCAGACAGCTGAGGATGGTGGTGTGCAAGATAACTTTGATGATGAGGAAGGTGTAGAAGGCAAATGGCAGAGCAGAAGAAGAAGCTGAAAAAGGAAGAGTATCGTGTTGTCTTCAAGGAGGAGTTGAAACAGGCTTTGGGTGGTCAGGAAGTGCTTCCAGATGACTAGACAACTACAGCTAATGTGAGCAGGGAGATAGGTAGGAGAGTACTTGGTGTGTCATCTGGAAAGAAAGTAGAGAAAAAGATTGGTTGTGGAATGAGGAAGTGCATAAGTTTGTACAAAGGAAGAGGTTAGCTATGAAGAAGTGGGAAATTGAGAAGCCTGAAGAGAGTAAACAGGAGTACAGGGAGATGCAGCATAAGGCAAAGGTAGCGGTGTCAAAGGCCAAAGAGAAGACATATGATAAATTGTATGCTAGGTTGGACGGTAAGGATGGAGAAAATGATTTATAGAGGTTGGCACAGCAGAGAAATAGAGATGGGAAGGACATGCAGCAAGTTAGATGATTAAGGACAGAGAGGGAAATGTATTGACGGATGACAGAAGTGTGTTGGGAAGATGGAAAGACTACTTTGAAGAGCTGATGAATGAGGAAAATGAGAGAGAACAGAATAGAAGAGGTGACCATTGAGGCCCAAGAAGTAGCAAAGATTAGTAAGGGAGAAGTGAGGAGGACATTACAGAGGATGAAGAGTAGAAAGGCAGTTGGTCCTGGTGACATACCTATGGAGGTATGGAAGTGTCTAGGAGAGGTAGTAGTAGATTTTCTGACAAGAACATTCAACAAGGTCTTAGAGAGTGAGAGGATGCTGGAGGAATGGAGGAGAAGTGTGCTGATGTGCATTTTTAAGAGCAAGGGAGATGTGCAGAGTTGTGGCAACTACAGAGGGATAAAGTTAATGAGCCATATGATGAAGTTATGGGAAAGAATAAAGGAAACGAGATTAAGGGCAGAGATCAGCATTTGTGAACAACAGTTTGGTTTCATGCCAAGAAAGAGCACCACAGATGCAGTGTTTATTTTGAGGACATTAATAGAGAACTACAGAAAAGGTCAGAAGGAGCTGCATTGTGCCTTTATGGAACTGGAGAAAGCATATAACAGGGTGCCGAGAGAGAAACTGTGATATTGCATGAGGAAGTCTGGAGTAGCAGAGAAGTATTTTAGAGTGGCGCATGACATGTATGAGAGATGAAAGACAGTGGTGAGGTGTGCTGTTGGCGTGACTGAATAGTTCAAGATGGAGGTGGGACTGCATCATGGATCAGCTCTGGGCCTCTTTTTGTTTGCTATGGTGATGGACAGGCTGACAGATGAGGTTCGACAAGAATCTCGATGGACTATGATGTTTGCAGATGACATTGTGATCTGTACTGAGAGCAGAGAACAAGTGGAGGAAAATCTAGAGACATGGAGGTATGCCCTGGAAAAGAGAGAAATGAAGGTTAGCCTCAGTGAGACAGAATACATGTGTATGAACGAGAAAGACCCAAGAGGAACGGCGAGGTTACAGGGAGCAGAGATAAAGAAGGTGGAGGATTTTAAGTACTTAGGCTCAACAGTCCAGAGCAATGGAGAGTGTCAGCAAGAATGAAGGGAATGAAAGGAAAAGTGTACAAGATGATGGTGAGGCAAGCGATGTTGTATGGTTCAGAAACAGTGGCATCAAGGAAAAGATAGGGGGCAGAGCTGGAGGTAGTAGAAATAAAAATGTTAAGGTTCTCTTTGGGAGTAACGAGGATGGATAGGATCAGGAATGAGTACATCAGAGGGACAGCACATGTAAGAGGTTTTGGACACAAAGTCAAAGAGGCAAGATTGAGATGGTTTGAACATGTAAAGAGGAGGGATAGTGAATATATGTGAGGTGCAACCGAAAGTAGGCGCTTGTCGCACAGACCACTTTTGAGATAAAGGCCAGAAAAGTAAAAATGGTCCATTTTTATCGAAATTCGGATTTTTGCATAAACTATTAAAACAAGTATTTAACTATCACTTGCTCACGTGAAATTGAAAAAAACTGACTAAAAATCTCTTTTCTTTTCCATTTTTCTGATGAGTACCCTCATAAAACTAGATAAAAACAGTAGAAAACTTACTGGTTTTTGTTGCAATTATTCATCGAGTTCGGTACAAGACACACTATAATCCATACACCAGAAGAATGGTCGGAAAGTAGTCTTTCCATTTTGGATACTGTTTTGACAGTAAAATGCTGTTTCAGTGAATAAAATAAAAGCTATAAAAACGATATACTCGTAAACAATGCAGGCTAGTTGCGAAGGAAGATCTGAAATGAGCACACTGATTGGTCAGCTCGGGCTTGCACACGCTCAGTGCTCGTCACACATTAACTTCCTGTTTACTTCCGGACTCTAGTATATCGCATGCCGAACTTATCTCTGACTTTCTCTTCAATAACAGTAAGTTTATTTATAAGATTGTGAATACACATAATTTCTGGAAAAGGAGAGTGAAATGTCATCTGTGATGTCTAGCGGCATTGATAGAGATGTTAAATTCAACGTGAGAATTCTGCTTTCAAGATTGTTTCTCTCTCTCGCTCTCTCTCTATCTCTCTCACACACACACATGCACAGTGTGCAAACAGTTAAATGAGCAGCATCCTGATGAACTTGTGCAATTTGAATTGAAGAAAATATATGCATGGGTGGGTCTACAAAATGTGAAAAAAGTAGTGCCTGAAGTGAGTGGGGCAAATGAGTGGAAATGGTGCGATAGATGCAAAAATGAGCAGTCACTCTTGGTTTCTGTGTGTGTGTGTGTGTGTGTGTGTGTGTGTGTGTGTGTGTGTGTGTGTGTGTGAGATACCTCAGGTCTGCTGGAACTGCTGGAATATTAAGAAAAATACATGATTCCATTGCAATTCAGTCAAAGAAAATCCTATATCAGTATTATGTACTTTAGAAACTTAATATGAGTATTGTATGAGTATTGGTATTTTTCTCTGCATGCAAAAGTCGATTATGGATTTTTTTTTTTTGATTATTTGATTTGCGTGTAATCTTGTCTGGACTGGACATGCTGGATCGTGGGTTGTTTAGTGTTGTATGAAAATTGGTCAAGACCTGAAAAATACTTAAATGTTTCATACCTTTTACATATAAACAAACTGATGATGACTATGCCAAAATGCAGCCATGAGGTGGGGGGGCACTAACCAGTGTCTCTCCCCCTCATGCCGGTCCCAAGCCCGGAGAACTGCAGAGGGTTGTGTCAGGAAGGGAATCCGACGTAAAACCAATGCCAAACTTTATGCAGAAGTATTACCCCCATACCGGATCGGTCGAGGCCCGGGTTAACAACGACCGCCATCAGTGCTGTCAATCAACAGGGTGCTGATGGAAATTGGACTACTGTTGGTCGAAGACGTCGAAGAAGGAGAGGTGGGAGGCGTGTCCATAGGCAGAAAGAGAAGAGGAAAGGCATGAGTGTAGGACTGAGAGTGGGGACTTTGAATGTTGGAACTATGCAAAGAAAATGTAGAGAGCTGGCTGACATGATGCAGAGGAGGAAGGTGGACATACTGTGTTCAGGAGACCAGGTGGAAAGGTAGCAAAGCTAAAAGCTTAGGAGCAGGGTTTAAGCTATTTTATCATGGTGTGGATGGGAAGAGAAATGGAGTAGGAGTCATCTTGAAGGAGGGGTTTGTCAGGAATGTTCTAAAAGTGAAAAGAGTGTCAGACAGAGTGATGAATCTCAAGTTAGAAATTGAAGGTGTAATGCTCTGAGAAGTGTAATGAACTGAGAAGGGCACTGAAGAGGATGAAGAATGGAAAGGCAGTTGGTCCTGATGATATACCTGTGGAAGTATGGAAGTGTCTAGGAGAGGTAGCAGTAGATTTTCTGACAAGAACATTCAACAAGGTCCTAGAGAGTGAGCAGATGCCAGAGGAGTGGAGGAGAAGTGTGCTGGTGCCCATTTTTAAGAACAAGGGAGACGTGCAGAGTTGCGGCACCTACAGAGTGATAAAGTTGATGAGCCATACGATGAAGTTATGGGAAAGAATAGTGGAAGCTAGACTAAGGGCAGAGGTCAGCATTTGTGAACAGCAGTTTGGTTTCATGCCAAGAAAGAGCACCACAGATGCAATGTTTGCTTTGAGGATGTTAATAGAGAAGTACAGAGAAGGTCAGAGGGAACTGCATTGTGCCTTTGTGGATCTGGAAAAAGCATATGACAGGGTGCCAAGAGAAGAACTGTGGTATTGCATGAGGAAGTCTGGAGTGGCAGAGAAGTATGTTAGAGTGGTGCAGGACATGTATGAGAGATGTAAGACAGTGGTGAGGTGTGCTGTCGGTGTGACCGACGAATTCAAGGTGGAGGTGGGACTGCATCAAGGGTCAGCTCTGAGCCCCTTCTTGTTTGCTATGGTGATGGACAGGCTGACAGACGAGGTGAGACAAGAATCTCCATGGACTATGATGTTTGCAGATGACATTGTGATCTGTAGTGAGAGCAGAGAACAAGTGCAGGAAAATCTAGAGAGGTGGAGGTGTGCCCTGGAAAGGAGAGGAATGAAGGTTAGCCTCAGAAAATCAGAATACGTGTGTGAATGAGAAGGACCCAGGAGGAACGGTGATGTTACAGGGAGCAGAGATAACGAAGATGGAGGATTTTAAGTACTTAGGCTCAACATTCCAGAGCAATGGAGAGTGTGGAAAAGAGGTGAAGAAGCGTGTGCAGGCAGGCTGGAATGGTTGGAGAAAAGTGTCCGGTGTGATGTGCGATAGGAGAGTGTCAGCAAGAATGAAGGGAAAAGTGTACAAGACGGTGGTGAGGCCAGCGATGTCGTATGGCTTAGAAACAGTGGCACTGAGGAAAAGGCAGGAGGCAGAGCTGGAGGTAGCGGAGATGAAAATGTTGAGGTTTTCTCTGGGAGTAACGAGGATGGATAGGATCAGAAATGAGTATATCAGAGGGACAGCCCATGTAAGATGTTTTGGAGACAAAGTCAGAGAGGCTAGATTGAGATGGTGTGGACATGTACAGAGGAGGGATAGTGAGTATGTTGGCAGTAGGATGCTGAGGTTGGAACTACGAGGCAGAAGGCCTCGAGGAAGACCAAAGAAGAGATTTATGGATGTGGTGAAGGAAGACATGAAGGTCGTTGGAGTCAGAAAAGAAGATGCAGAGGACAGGGTGAGATGGAGGCGGATGATTTGCTGTGGCGACCCCTGAAGGGAGCAGCCGAAAGGAAAAGAAGAAGAAGAAGATGATGATGACTATGCCAGCTGTGTTGATGAAGATTTTGATTTTGATGTTGATGAAGAAGAGGCATCTGGTAATAAAAGTGTGATGACTGGTGTTTGTGAAGATGTGTTCTTATCTGCTGAGCAGGATATAGATGAATATGATGATGCTGAGCGCAGAGTTGATGAAGCTTACTTGTACAAAGAGATCAGAGTTTTGTTATACAGTTTTCTTATATATCTTCTTCTTTTCCTTTCAGCTGTTCCCTTCAGGGGTCGCCACAGCAAATGATCTGCCTCCATCTCTCCCTATCCTCTGCATCTTCTACTCTTACTCCAACGACCTTCATGTCCGCCTTCACTGCATCCATAAATCTTCTTTAAAAAAAAACAGTTTTCTTATATATAGTTTTCTTAATTTCAGTGTGATTGTTTGAACCTGACAGTGTTTTTTTTTCAATCAGTATCATTTGAAGGCATTTGAATCTTTATATAATAGTCAAAAAGATACATACTGATCTTATTGGAATAAATAGAAATGAAAAAAAAAATTGTAGGTTTTTTTTTTGTTAATTTTGGGGCTTACTACAGTGACTGATGGGTTTAAAAAGGGCCTGTCAGATTAAAATGAGGATGAGTTCTCTTATCATCTCTTCATAAAACTCTTCCTAGACATGTTTTCGAAAAGTTTATATGGCTGAAGTGCATAAAAATGTTTGGTGGCTGAGGACTAATGATCTTGGAAGAAGTGCACTCTTTGTGCTGATTTTTCTCTGAAATGTCTTTTGAAATTTTTAGTTGAATGCTGACACAAGAAATGGCATAACTCAGTCAGTTTTCAAGGTATTGACAAAATTTTTTCTGCATTTTGCAGCTTTGGGCCTCCTCCATCTGACTGTGTAAAAAAAATCTCATTTTTCATATTTGGACTCAAGAGCCTACTTTCGGTGGAGTGGCTCACATATTGGTAGTAGGATGCTGAGGTTGAAACTACCAGGCAGAAGGCCTCGTGCTTTTAGGTCTTAAAGCAAGGTGATCTCACCAAGATGGCCCCACTTCAGAATTGAAACACTAATGTCCAATCTAGTATTTTTTTTTTTCCTTTATTTTGATGATCAGTGATTAGTGGAAACAGGTGGAAGGTGTAACTACTGTTTGGTTGAAGTGAAAACCTGCACCCACACCGACCCTTTGTGGATAAGATTGGAGACCCCTGGCCAAGAGGAAGACCAAAGAGGACATTTATGGATGTGGTGAAGGAGGGCAGAAGAAGATGCAGAGGATAGGGTGAGATGGAGACAGATGATTTGCTCTGGCAAACCCTGAAGTGAACAGCTAAAAGGCAAAGAAGATGAAGAAAACCAGCAACAGGATTCCACGTACCCAAAACTCTGTGATGCTCATAAAATCTAGAATCTATGGTTAAATCCCACAGAAAAGCTATGAAGATCAAATTGACTGAAAAATGAATGCAGGTTTTGAAAGTAAGAACTCAGAACATACAGTACATCGCAGCATACTGTGTTTAGGGATATACAGCTGCAGCTTACACAAAGTGCCTGTTCTGACCCCTGTTCACCATCAAAACACCTAAAATGGACAGGTGAGCATCAGAACCGACCATGAGGTGATAGAAGATGGAAGAAGGTGGTCTGGTCTGAGAAATCATGTAGATGACTGTGTGTGTGTGTGTGTGTGTGTGTGTGTGTGTGTGTACCTTCATGGTATCGGTGTTCACTAATGAGAGTGTCCTTCTTCAGCAGTACAATACACTTTCACACAATGCAGCCAATGTTCAAAAACGGTTTGAAGAACATAACAGAATTCAAGATTTTGACTCCACCTCTCAATTCTTTAAGTCTTGATCCCATAAGGTAGGGGTCCCCAACTACCGGGCCCCAGACTGGTACCGGTCCGTGGATCACTTGGTACCCGGCCACAAAGAATGAATAATCGTGATTAAAATATATATAAAAATATGTTTTTGCTTCCAGGTGTCTTATTTTGATTATTTTGAAAGACAAGCACTTCCGCCCTTGCCTAAGTTCCGCACTTGACTCTTTGGCACGTATTTATCCTGCATCAGCAATGCAAGCCAGCCTTTGCAAAATAAGCCAGAAACAGAGTTCCCTGAAGAGTATTTTGGAAACGGTTAATGGGATAACAATGAGATAGCAGAAGGATCACAGACTGCCTGCAAAAAGAAAGCTGCATTTAAAAGAAAATACCAAGATTCCGACCCGAGTTACAGGTGCAGCGCAACAGGTGATTGTTTATATTATTAGCAACCTATGCCCCCGCTAGTCTACTGTAGTGTTGACCGGTCTGCAGTGATAAAAAGGGTGAAGACCACTGCCATAAGGTGTTTGTAAAGACATGTAGGACAGCCAGATAGCCAAGTATCATCTATGGAGGCACCACTTCACAATGTACCAAAATTAAAGGAGCTGCAATTAACATCTTGGTGAAGATACCACACACACACACACACACACACACACACACACACACACACACACACACAGAGACACACTCTCGCATGCACACACACATACTCCTTTTGAAACCACACACCTTCAGTTAGCATACAATCACCTACAAATACCACACACACCTTCACACCTTCAGAGGTTAAGTATTAGTCTATTTTGACATGTCAGAGCTGTTTCAGTGGTAGACACATCAGAGCTGTTTCAACAACAATGGGGGATCAAAACAATATTGTATGTAGGTTGTATTAATGTTGTGGCTGATGGACTGTGTGTGTGTGTGTGTGTGTGTGTGTGTATGTGTGTGTGTACACATGTCAGCACTGATACTCACCACATATTCAAAGACAAGTGTGAGTGTTTCCTTAGTATGTATGATGTCATGTAGCAGGACAATATTTGCATGTTTTAGTCCCTTCAACAGAGATGCTGAAAACATATATGCACACACACACACACACACACACACACACACACACACACACACACACACACACATAGATATGATTTATTATTGCTTTTATTATAATAAATACAAATATTTTAAGCAATAAGGTAAAAGGTTTAAAAAATGAGGTAATTTTCTCCAAAGTGAACAGGTACAGAGGTGTAAACAGGTAAGGAAAAGGAAAAAGCAGGTAGAGAGATTAGGTGAACAGGTAGATTTACATTTAGGTTCACAGCATTTAGCAGACATCTTATCCAAAGCGACTTACAGAAGCGTTAAAGACACTATCAGTGAATATATTCATATACTGGTTTGCTAGAACCAAGGATCCCAGTGAGGTTTAGAAAAAATAGAGGAAACGGGTTTACAAATAGAGGAAATTAAATATTTCAGCTGGGGGTCATGGGGGCCACAGGTCCCCTTGCGGGTTACAGAGACAGATCATACCCTAACTGAAGTGTTCAGTTCTTGACAGGGGTGACCCATTCACCAGCACGGGCATATTCCCAAGCTGTCTGGTTGGGCTTGATAGAGTAGTTGTGTCTTGGATACATTGATCTTAAGGCCAAACAAGTGGGATGCCTCGTAGAAGAAGTCAATAATTTCATGGATGTCATGTGCGTTCGTTCCAACCAAAGCAGAATCATCGCCGTAAAGTAGTTCTCTCACACATATTTCTATAGTTTTTGTGGAGGCTCTCAGTCTCCCAAGGTTGAAAAGCTTGCCATCTGATCATGTCTTCAAGTAAAGCCCTTTGTTGGTGTTGTGCGCAATAGTTTCTAAAACTGCTGCTAGGTATATTGTGAAGCGAATCGGCAAAAAAACATAACCTTGTTTTACTCTGTGATTGATGGTAAAGGCATCACTGATGTTTCCACCGATCGATACCTTTCCAGACATGCCTTCATGGAAGCTTTTGATGATGTTTATAACTTTGCCAGGGCAGCCATATAGTTTCAGCACCTTCCAAAGTGTCTCTCTATCCAGTGTCAAAGGCCTTCGAGAAATCTTCAAAGGCCACATATAGTGCTTGGAGTTGTTCGATGACTTTTTCTTGGAGCTGTCGAAGAGTGAAGAACATGTCTATAGTTGACCTGTTTGCTCAGAAATCACACTGGCTCTCTGAAAGCACCTCCTCCAAGATCTTAATGTGGTTAAGGATAATTTTAGCCAAAACCTTACCTGCTATTGACAATAGCGAGATGCCACAGTGGTTACCACATTCACTTCTCAGACCCTTCTTCTTGTAGATGATTACTATGATTGTATCCTTAAAATCTTGAGGGACGCTCTAGTTCATCAAGTAAGTATTGAACAACCAAAGTAGTTCGTGCTTCAAGAACTGACCACCAATCTTCCACAGATCTGCAGGGATTCTGTCTTGGCCAGGAGCCCTGCCAAACCTTGCACTATTCAGTGCTTTCCCTAACTCTATGGCTGTGATCGGATCAGAGAGCTCTTCCCTTGTTTCCCTCTGCTGAATCAAGCTGCAAGCATTAGGGTCTGCTGATCCCTGTTGGTTGAGGAGATCGCCAAAGTGTTCCTTCCATCTTGCCCTGATTTCTTCCAGGTTTGTATGGAGTTGGTTACAATCTGCACTCTTCACTGGAGCTATGGCATTACTTCTTGGTCTGTAGATCAATCCTTGGAAGAGGCAACGTGAGTCATTCTTGTCCACCATCTCTTGTAGTTCTGCTGCTTTCTTGCTCCACCACATGTCCTTCCTAGCTCTGATTTCTCTCTGTACTCTGGCATTTACACATTTGAAGGTAGTCTCTGTGGATCTTAAGTTTCGTCTGAGGTGTTTGTTGTACACTTTCTGCTTTTCTTGGAGAAGGCTCTGGATAATTTCCTCATTCTCTCGGAACCAATCAGGTCATTTCTTCCCTGGATGTCCTAGTACAGCTTCAGCTGCAGAGTAAGTGGATTCTTTTAGCCTGTTCCATAGCTCTTCAACATCATTGTTGTCGATGTTATTGCCATCCAGGGTGGCTGAAATGGCTGCAGCCAGTCTTTCTTGCTGCTCAATGCTTTCAAGCTTTTTGGTGTCCAGTTTCTTGGCTGGTGTATTTGCAGGTGTCTTCCTTCTAGAAAAGTAAAGTTTGAGTCTGAGTTTTGTGCGCACCATGTAATGACCCGTTGAACACTTTGCATCCCTCATGGTCTTTAATGACAATACTTCTGGCAAGCTGGTCTGTCATGTCAGAACATAGTCAAGCAGGTGGTAATGTTTAGATCTTGGATGCATCCATGTGTAGTAGTTCTTCTCTGGTTGGTGGAAATAAGTGTTAGTAATACATAGTCCACGTTGTGTACAAACGTTCAACAGCAATTCACCGTTCGAATTTTTCTCACCTTTACCAAATTTCCCAATAGTGCCTTCATTGGTGATGTGGTCGTGACCCACCCTAGCATTGAAGTCATCTAGAATAAGTAGCTTGTCTGCCAAGCTCTGGATGCATCTTTTTCTACATCACTGTACATTATGGTCGGAACGTACACAGAGATTACCATCAGATACCGCTCATGATTCTTTCCGTTTCTCCAATTGGTAATGATGCCATCTTGCTTACAATATGACTTGATAGATACCGCTCACGATTCTTTTCGTTTCTCCAATTGGTAATGATGCCATCTTGCTTACAATATGACTTGATATGGCAAGGGCAACACCAGCTTCACGCCTTTCATCTGATCTTCCACTCCAGAAGAAAGTGAACTTATGCTCACAAAGTTGACCTTGACCTTGCAACCTGGTTTCTTGCAAAGCAGCAATGTCAATGGTATAGCGTTCTAATTCCTTTGCAGTAAGTGCGGTACATCTTTCAGGTCTTCTATCATTGTCAAGCATTGTCTGCACGTTCCATGTAGCAATGTTTAAAGTTATTTTCTTATACTTCTTCCTACCGCTGTAGTGAAGACCCGCTGGTCGCGGTAAACCATTAACCAAACCTGGTTCCTCCGCTTGCCATCTGGTGATGTGCCATTGACCTAGAGGTTCCTCTGCCACAGAGCACCAAGGGCGTCCTGCTGCTGGCACCCTTGGAAGTAGTTTAAAGACATACCCTGGTCTGGTTTGAAATAATAGTTTTCCTTCCCCTAGGTGAGCAGCCCTCCAGGGTTCACGAGTCCCACCTACCCGAAGCACTGGTTTTTAGGCGTCAGAGAACTCGCCCTCGCCCCTTCTCCTGTTAGTAGAAACAGTTCCACCACGGGAGGGCCAGGAGCTGGACTTGGTTGTCAGAGGCTATATGAGACGCTTGCTATAAGGGGCATTTTATAAGCATTAGGAGCTTATCCCCAATGTCACCCCTAGGCATAACAACCTTGGAATCAGTGCGGCTAACTGGGTTATCAAAGGCGGGCCATGTCTCTCACTGTCTATGGTGACAGGTAAAGCAATAGCTAGGTCAGGGGTTGGCATCCCATAGCTCAGGGGCTGCATGCGGCTCTTTCACCTCTCTGGTGTGGCTCCGTGGCTTTTCAAAATAATGAATGTGCACTTTACGGTGGCCGACGGGTGCACCACAAATGTGCTTCATCTACAAAAACCACTGCATCACCAGCTGTCCCAGCAGCAGCGTGACGAGTGAGAGAGATTTTTCTGCTGCCGGGGTTTGTAATCACAGCTCAAGTAAGAGACAGTGGATGAGATTGGGTTTATGCACAGCAATCTCCAAAATAAAAAACTCTCCTCCCAGTGACAAAATAAAAAACTGGGTCTGATTCAGTCACCACTCTGAGAATGGGGCAGTCATTAAGCATTAATATTATTTAAAAGTGTTGAGCAGGCTCCTGCTTAAATTTAGTCTTCATATACTTTTCTGTGTTGCTGTTGTTTTTGTAAATTAAAATTATGTCAAAACAACATTAATATAATTAATTAAAAAAAGATCAAACGAAGGGAGTGATGGTGAGGTAGGCTACCCAACCCGTTAACACATCTGGCTGCATCCTCGCTTCGTGGGATAGATATTCTTTTTCTTTACAAAAATACAAGAAGGACTCTAACACATTCATTCATTTTCTGAACCGCTTAATCCTAATTAGGGTCTTGGGGAGGCTGGCACCCATCCTAGCTGACTCTGGGCAAGAGCAGAGTACACCCTGTACAGCTCGTCAGGACATAGCACGGCAGGAACACGCTGATGGCTAGGCAGCTAGATGAGATTTCCTTTCGGCTTTTTACCTTTATCAAGGGTCGCTACAGCGAATGATTCGCATGTTTGATTTGGCATAGGTGTTTACATTGGATACCCTTCCTGACACAACCCTTTTGCAAGGGACAGAAACACACTGACGGGTTTGCAGCCTACTCTTTACGAAAGTCAGCAATGGCTCTTTTACATGCGTCTGACCATAGACAGTGAGAGACAAGGCCCACCTTTAATAATCCAGTTAGCTGCTACTCTTGTTGAAAGTTAGCAATGGTTCTTTTACATGAACCTCCCACCATCGATAGTGAGAGACATGGCCAGCCTTTGATAACCCAGTTAGCTGCACTGGGGGGACAATGACAACCTGTGGAGGGTGGGGCTTGAACCTCCAACCTTAGGATCAGTGATCCAGCACCTTTCACCACCAGGCCACCACTGCCTCAGGGCTCAAATAAACACTGGAAATTTTCACTGAAAAGTAACTTTTTATTCAACGTCTTTTTTTTATTGTTGCAAGCAGAATTGTAATTTAATTGTCTCTGTAGTTGTTTAAATCAATGTAAAACATTTGTTTTTATATTAGACATTATATAAAACATTATATGCAGTGTTATTTGATTTTAAATATCAAATAAGAATTTGTGGCTCCCAGTGCTTTCTTTACTGTGGAAAACGGGTCCAAATGGCTCTTTTAATGGCAAAGGTTGCCGACCCCTGAGCTAGGTGAACAGGTAAACAGAAGTTTAGATGAACACTTAGAGACAAGAAGGCATCCAATGAGCCAGGCTAACCCTGAACGAGAAGCAGAAATTATGTCCTATCTGAAATGTTCATCTAATATCTGGACAACAGATTATCATTCATAAACAGACCAATTTTAAATATTACTGTAGAAAACACTCCATTTACTCTTCTGGGAACACCCACCTCATTGTTGAATTAAATGTGGTAACATAATGTGACATATGTTCAGAACAAAAGTGACCTTAATAACATAATAATCTATTACGCATGTGTTTTAAAATCAATCAGGTGAATGTTCTACAATGGCGTGAAGCTCAGAGCCCAATCTAAATGAGAATCTGTTACAAAGAGAGGCAAATCTCACAAACCCAGACTGCAGGATGATTCTGGGGTCTGCGGTGTGAGTCTGGGTTCTGTCAGAAGCACTGGGCATGAATTGGGAACACACCATAAATAGGATGCCAGTTCATCACTGGCCAATACACAAATTCACCCCAAAGGGCCGTTTAGCCCTTATAGTCCGTTTACTGGTAGGTTTGTAGAAGTTAGGACAGAAATGAAAAACCCAGAGGAAACTCAGGCAGGAAAACACATGAATTGTGAGTTCAGGGTCTAACCTGGAACCCTTAAGTTGTGAGGAGGAAACACCTGAAGTACCTGTGTACTGCTGTGTCACCTATTAACATACCTATAACAAATTTTTATATTCGTTACAAATATTATCAGGCACTTAAATTTATGTGATTATTTTTAAATTCATTGTACTTTATATATTCTGATATTCATATAGATTCAGCCTCTTGTGAATCAGTACAGATTATTTAAAGTAAGTTTTAAATACATGAATATTTTAATGTTGCCCTCCATATTAAATGTGTGTCTTTAAATGTCCAACATCTGAGAAATATTAATTTATCTCTCAGATCCTTCTAATTGTGTGTTTTAAGATTCAATGTTCAAGATGATTTATTGTTATAGTACAAAAACAAAAAAGCTGATGAAGATAGATGACCTTCTCTGAGGTCGCAGTTTAAAAAACATTAAAGAAACAGGATAAAGAGTTAAATAAAACAAACCCTCTCTGATAGCAGTGAACGGTGTTCCCTCCTCCTGCTGCAGTCGAATTACCTTTAGAGCAACCAACTTCCCGTTCACCCTGAACACACACACACACACACACACACACACACACACACACACACATAATGCAAAAGCTGTGGTGATTCAGTGGGGTATATGACTTATTGTAACAAATTCAAATATTGTTAAAGCCAAGTGTTTAAAAAGCACACTCAAAAATCCAAATTAATGAATCGTATATATATATATATATATATATATCCATATCCCCCAGTGCAGCTAACTGGGTTATCAAAGGTGGGCCATGTCTCTCACTGTCTATGGTGTGAGGCATGTAAAAGAACCATTGCTGACTTTCGTAAAGAGTAGGCTGCAGAGCCGTTAGCGTGTTTCTGTCCCTTGCTAAAGGGTTGTGACAGGAAGGGCATCCGACGTAAAAACCTATGCCAAATCAAATGTGCGAATCAGATGATTCGCTGTGGCGACTCCCGAGAAAGGAAAAAAGCCGAAAGAGAAGAAGAAGATATATATATATATATATATATATATATATATATTATATAAAAAATATATACACACGCAGTAGGCCCTCGAAGATAATCCACGAGTTCTGTACCTGTAAAAGTAAAACCCCATGTATCATAAGACAAGAGCGAATGATCAACCTGAAGTAAAATACTATGTTTCTATTACATGCCCTAAAATATGCTTCTTAAACACATTCTAGAGACAGTCTTACTCATTAATACAGTATTAATATACATACAGTCGGCCCTCTACTTACAAAATTAATCCGTTCCAGTGCCTTTTTTTCGTGACCTGGAGTTTTCGTAAGTAGAGGTGCATTTTACATGTAATACGCCTGATTCGTTCCAAGGCTCCAAAGACTACCCCATAAACCCTTTAAAAATTATAAAAGGACACCAATTTTGTATGAAATATGTATGAAATATGTGTTAAAAGTAAAAGAAAATTATTTACCTTTTTTTTAAATCTCTCAAACCACCCATGCGACACTTTAAAGTCCGGGGGTTGCTCGTCTGAAGAACCCTCATCCCCACTCCCATCCTCCTTCGCGAGGTCCTTAAATATGGCAGTTTCTTTTTCTGAAATAATCGCCTCCATCACTGTATCTCCACTTTTAATGCTTTCTTCTGCTTCCAGATTGTTCCAAAATAATCACCTCCATCACTGTATCTCCACTTTTAATATCTCCTTCTGCTTCAACATCGTCCCGATTGTAGAGGGGTTTCAGCCATACTCCTTTGCGATTTCGCTCAACCACATCCCAGTTTTGTAAATTTTTTATTATCTCCTGCTTCACTTCGATTGATAACGGAGCATGCTTCTTTTCGTTGTCATTAGGAATCACTTTCTTGGGGTCCATGAGGGATAACGAAATATAACGCTGCAATGATCTCTCTCAAAAAAACTTACGAGCCAACAATCCTGTTCAACTCTCCTTCATGAACAAACAGGAAGTGACAAACAGAGTGACAAACAGGAAGTATGGGTGCAGGAATGGGTACAGTTCAGTTCCCTCCTGGCCAATGGGAGGCCAGCATGGCAGGATGTTGGGAGACAGCCAATGAGAGAGCAACTCGCGCATTGTTTGAATGTTGAAATGGCGCATTTGGCGCTTTTCGTAAGAAGAGGTATACAGAGGACGAAAATTTACAAAAATGTCTTTCGTAACCTGGATTTTTCGTATTCAGAGGTTTTCGTAAGTAGAGGGCCGACTGTGTATATTATATGTATGTATATATATATATATATATATATATATATATATAGAGAGAGAGAGAGAGAGAGAGAGAGAATTTTTTTGAGTAGATCCTTCAGTAAGAGAGTGCTCAATACTTTTTCGTAGAGCAAATATAAGTAAAAATAAAATGACAGAACAAAGACTTTCTATTGAAACTTCATTTTCACTACGGATCTGTTTTGAGGGGTGGTGAAACCATCCTCTCTCTTCAGGTGATGACAGAAGAATCTTCTGTAATCACCTGAAAAGAGAGGATGGTTTCAGTACCCCTCGAAACAGATCTGTAGTGAAAATGAAGTTTCAATAGAAAGTCTGTGTTCTGTCCTTTTATTTTTACTCATATATATATATATATATATATATATATATATATATATATATATATACACACAGTAGGTGTAGACCAAAGTAGACCAAAGAGACAATTCATGGATGTGGTGAAGGAGGACATGAAGGTCGTTGGTGTAAGAGAAGAAGATGCAAAGGATAGGGTGAGATGGAGGCAGATGATTCGCTGTGGCGACCCCTGAAGGGAAAAGCCGAAAGGAAAAGAAGAAGAAGAAGAAGATATACACAATAGGCCCTCAACATTTGCAGGGGCTCGGTTCCGAGCCCTCCCGCAAATCGAGATAATCCGCGAGTTCTGTACCCGGAAGTAAAATCCCATGTAACACGTCACATGCGCAAATTAGCAGCCAAAATTAAAATACTGTGTATCTATTACATGCGGTAACATGTGCTTCTTAAACACATTCTATAGACAATCTTACTCATTAATACAGTATTAATGTAGTAAAATACAGTAATGATTAAGAAAAGCTTTTACTCTTGTTTTTATTGATGATAAAATATACACATTATACAGCATATACTGTTGTAAAGCACTCGTTTTAAAGTCTTTTTCAATTATTATTCCAGTACAGTACCTAAGTTAATTCTGAGAATGTTTGTGTGTGAGATTTTTTTATGTCCTGTAGCATGTTTAACAAATGATACCAAAAGGATAAACTTTATTACGCTTCATGTCCTTTTACATTGAACTTGGAGTGATGTCTTGGAGTGACGTCTCCAAGATGGTGCTGCTTAGAGGGCAACGTCACGGAGTTCTTCAGAGTCAAATTGTTTCTTTCTTCGTTTTAATTTGTTTTATTTGTTTATTCATTTTTTGCACTATGCTCGTCTATGGTCAGTCGACCCGACTACAGCTATGAGCAGCTTCAGCTTTGGGCAACTAAGCACGCAACAACTTCTATCGTGAGCCGCTATGCTATGGGAGCTCCATGCTAATCACCCAGGATTATGCTGATCACCTTAGAGGCTTGATTAGCACTTCCGGCCATTCTGCTTGAAAATGTTCAGTCCCTGTGAAACAAGATGGACGAGCTTCATGTTCAGATTGCGGCGTAGAGGGATCTACAGGACTGTGTTTCTGTGAAACATGGCTCGAGGAGAGTACACCCGATAAAGCGATTATACCAGCCGGCCTTCATCCCCTGCAATCCCAAGCGCCAGAGTCGTCGTTCGGCCCCTTCCCGCCTGGGCTTATTGATGCTGGGATGCGGTTCGCATTGAGCTGCCGACCATAGCATGTTAGCTCTGTTAATAGCATGTTAGCTTTGCTAATAGCATGTGAGCTCTGCTTAGTTATACACGCCCGAAGATACTCCGATCTTATAGCTGGAGTAGAGTCGACCGGTCGTAGACGAGCATCGTGCAAAACATGAACAAACAAAACAACAAATAAAACAAATTAAAATGAACAAAGAAACAATTTGACTCTGAGAACTCTGCGACATCACCCTCTGGGCAGCGCCATCTTGGAGACGTCACTCCAAGATGTCACTCCAACTTCAATGTAAAAGATCATGAAGAGTACTGTAATCAAGTTTATCCTTTTGATATCGTTTGTTAAACATGCTCCAGAACATAAAATCTCGCGCATAAACATGAACTTAGGTACTGTACTGGAATAATAATTGAAAAAGATTTTAATACAACAGTTCAGAGAAACCCATTGTTTCTCAGAAGAAAGTTTTATTTCTTCAGAAGAGACATCCAGCGTTTCCTACTGTTCAGCCAGAGAAGATGCATAGCATTTGAGTGGTATACAGCTTAACTGGTAATTAAAACACACACAAAAAAAGAGGCTCATTGACAACTTGTGTGTGGAATGAGGAAAAATGGGCGGGACACCAGCTCAACCAATCAGGAGAAAGGAGGACAACCATTGGCTGAATTTGAATCACGTGTCGGTTGCTCAGCAGTCAGCGAATACTCAAACCGTTGGTGCAAAACTGCGGTCAAGGGCATACTGTATATACACATATATATATATATTTATAAGGCTAAGGAGTAAACCCTACAGAAATCCGGAGTGGATCCCCTAAGGTAGTTGGTCTGAGGATTCCCCTACCTTCTGGCAACTCCTGCAGCTGCGCTGGTACCAAATTGCACTGATATTCCTTTCCTTTGGATGCTATCACCAAGGCCGAGAGGGGGGACTTGACGTCTGGGCAGCCCAAGTTCTCCATAGTTCCCGCCCAGGCTCGTAGCGCACTGGAGAGGACACTGGAGAGGACACTCCAGCGTTGATGCAAGACTTCGGCTCAAGACGGGAAGTAGCAGTTACCGGTTAAAAGCTCATTCCGATTGGCGTAGGATACGGGCGCCTGGGGCCGCTTCCGACAGTGGGAGAGACCATCGTGTCTCACTGGACAGCTACCGCCTGCTCCAAGCTGGGCAGCCCCCAGCCAGTAAGGTGCTGTCCCGCCACAGCTCGCCTGCCTTGCTGGGTGTGTAGGGCTTAGGGACTGACCATCCCGACAAGCAAGCTGTAAATTCTGCACCAGGCAGACAAAAACCGTTAAATACGAAGATTCCTGCTCTTCGAATAGCAAGCTGGAACGTACGGACTATGTGTCCTGGACTGACAAGTGATCTTCAGCAAATTGATGATGCCCGCAAGACTGCAGTCATCGACCATGAACTGACACGTCTGAATATCGACATTGCTTGTCTACAGGAAACACGCTTGGCTGACAGTGGTACTATCAAAGAGGCCAACTACACCTTCTACTGGCAGGGCCTGCCACAAGACAACCCGAGACTGCATGGTGTAGGTTTCGCTGTGAAGAACTCGCTGACTACGGCTATTGAACCCCCTACCAGTGGATCAGAGAGAATCCTTATTTTACGCCTCTCTACAACTGCAGGCTTTGTAAATCTCCTCAGCATCTATGCACCAACACTCAGTTCCACCCCAGAGGCCAAGAACCAGTTTTACGAGGCTCTGGATGATGCAATTTCCAGGATCCCCAGCACTGAAGGACTTTACCTACTAGGAGACTTCAATGCTAGAGTGGGCACCGACTGTGACACCTAGCATTCCTGCCTTGGTCACCACAGCATAGGCAGGATGAATGAGAATGGACAGAGGTTGTTGGAACTGTGCTGCCATCATGGCCTGTGTGTAACAAATACATACTTCAAGTGCAAAGACCGCCACAAAGTATCCTGGAGACACTCCAGATCTTGCCACTGGCACCAGCTAGACCTTATCCTCACCAGGCGCACGGATCTGAGCAGCGTTCTCCACGCTAGAAGTTTCCATAGCGCAGACTGCGACACAGACCACATCCTCGTTGGAAGCAGGATAAGGCTGACAACAAGAGGATCCATCACTCCAAAACTAAAGGCCTCCCACGCATCAACACCTGCTCCTTTAGGGATCCCTAGCGAATCCAACTGTTTCATGACATAGTCAAGGAGAAGTTGGCTTTCCAGACTCCTGGCAAAGACATCAACAGCAAGTGGAGTTTCCTGAGAGATACTATCTACACAACAGCCCTCACCGCATTTGGGAAAAAAGAGCGTCGAAGTGTAGACTGGTACGAGGCTCACTGGGAGGAGATGCAGCCTGTAACAGAAGTCAAGAGGGAAGCTCTCCTAGCATACAAGCAAACCCCAGGTACATGTACAATGGCATCAAGGCAGCTACCGGCCCAACCACAATTAAGACTGCACCCCTCAAGACCAAGACCGGGGAGGTGATCACGGACCAAGGCAAGCAGCTTCAATGCTGGGTGGAACATTACCTGGAGCTGTACACAACCAAGAATGTGGAGACCGATGCAGCATTAAATGCCCTGCCAAACTTACCTGTCACGGAGGATCTGGCTTACCTGCCTTCAGTGGACAAACTGGGCAAAGCCATTGATTGTCTGGCCTGTAGAAAAGCCCCTGGAAAGGATGGCATCCCCCCTGAAGTCTTGAAGAGTGGCAAGAGCCACCATGAGCTGCTGTGCTTATGCTGGAAGGAAGGGTTCATCCCCCAGGACATGCGCGATGCAAACATTGTAACCATCTACAAAAACAAGGGCGACCGCAGTGACCGTAACAGCTACCGTGGCATCTCCCTCCTTAGCATCATAGGGAAAGTCTTTGCTCGTGTTGTCCTTACTCGCCTTCAGATTCTTGCTTCCCGGGTGTACCCTGAATCGCAGTGTGGTTTCAGGGCAGGCCAATCCACAGTCGATATGATCTTCTCACTTCGTCAACTGCAAGAAGACCCTGTACATTGCTTTCATTGACCTGACTAAAGCATTCGACCTGGTCAGCAGAAGTGGACTCTTCAGCCTCCTGCAGAAGATTGGATGTCCTCAAAGGTTACTCCAAATCGTGACCTTTCACGAGGACATGCACAGCACAGTCTGCTTCAATGGTGGGACTTCTGAAGCCTTCCCAGTGAGCAGTGGTGTGAAGCAAGGCTGCGTCCTAGTGCCGACACTCTTTGGGATATTCTTCTCGATGCTTCTTCAGTATGCCTTCTCTGACAGTGAGGATGGGATCCATATCCACACCAGATCAGATGGAAAATTGTTTAACATAGCTCGACTGCGCGCTAAGACGAAGGTGAGGCAGGTCCTCATCCGCGAGATGCTGTTCGCGGATAACGCTGCACTGACGTCCCACACTGAGGCTGGTCTTCAAGAGCTAGTCAATCGCCTGTCCCATGCCTGTAATGAATTCGGACTGACCATCAGCCTGAAGAAGACAAACATCCTGGCCCAGGGCACAAACACAGTCCCAAACATCAACATAGATAACACGCAGATTGAGGTCGTGGACTCCTTCACCTACCTGGGATCCACTATCACCAACACTCTCTCTCTTGACACAGAGATCTCATGCAGAATCGGGAAAGCTGCCGCAGTGATGTCCAAACTGAACAAGCGTGTATGGAGTAACACCCAGCTAATGGAGAACACCAAGTTACGTTTCTACCAGGCCTGTGTACTCAGCACACTCCTTTATGGCAGTGAGGCCTGGTCCACGTACGCTGGTCAGGAAAGGCGGCTCAACAGCTTCCACCTCCGCTGTCTCAGGCGTCTGCTTCATATAAAATGGCAAGACAAAGTAACCAACATCGAGGTACTACAGCATGCTGGCATGCCAAGTCTGCTCGCACTGCTGAGCCAGAGACGACTTAGGTGGTTGGGTCACGTACGGCGAATGGACGAGGGGCGCATCCCTAAAGGCATGTTGTATGGAGAGCTGAGTAAGGGCTCCCACCGCACAGGAAGACCACAGCTTCGGTACAAGGACGTGTGCAAGCGGGACATGAAATTATCTGGCATCAACATCAACACCTGGGAAGGCACTGCTGAAACACGCCAGCTCTGGAAAACCACTGTCAACGAGGGGGTCAACAAAGCTGAAACGAACAGAATAAACAAGCTAGCTGAGAAAAGAGCAAAGAGGAAAGAATGGGCAGCCCCCATGGCACCTCAAAGCCCTTTTGTATGCAGGAATTGTTTAAGAAACTGTCGCTCTAGGGTGGGCCTTTACAGTCACTCCCGCAAATGCCATCTCTCGAGACATACGGCTGCGGACGACGATATATATATTTATATATATATCTTCTTCTTTTACTTTCGGCTGCTCCCATCAGGGGTCGCCACAGCAAATCATCCGCCTCCATCTCACCCTGTCCTCTGAATCTTCTTTTCTGTCTCCAACGACCTTCATGTCTTCCTTCGCCACATCCATAAATCTCTTCTTTGGTCTTCCTCGAGACCTTCTGCCTGGTAGTTCCAACCTCAGCATCCTACTGCCAATATAATCACTATCCCTCCTCTGTACATGTCCAATCTATCTCAATCTAGCCTCTCTGACTTTGTCTCCAAAACATCTTACATGGGGTGTCCCTCTGATATACTCATTTCTGATCCTATCCATTCTCGTTACTCCCAGAGAGAACCTCAACATTTTCATCTCCACTACCTCCAGCTCTGCCTCCTGCCTTTTCCTCAGCGCCACTGTTTCTAAACCATACAACATCACTGGCCTCACCACCGTCTTGTACACTTTTCCTTTCATTCTTGCTGACGTGCTTATCGCACATCACACCGGACACTTTTCTCCAACCATTCCAGCCTGCCTGCACACGCTTCTTCACCTCTTTTCCACACTCTCCATTGCTCTGGATTGTTGAGCGTAAGTACTTAAAATCCTCCACCTTCATTATCTCTGCTCCCTGTAACATCACCGTTCCTCCTGGGTCCTTCTCATTCACACACATGTATTCTGATTTTCTAAGGCTAACCTTCATTCCTCTCCTTTCCAGGGCATACCTCCACCTCTCTAGATTCTCCTGCACTTGTTCTCTGCTTTCACTACAGATCACAATGTCATCTGCAAACATCATAGTCCATGGAGATTCTTGTCTCACCTCGTCTGTCAGCCTGTCCATCACCATAGCAAACAAGAAGGGGCTCAGAGCTGACCCTTGATGCAGTCCCACCTCCACCTTGAATTCGTCGGTCACACCGACAGCACACCTCACCACTGTCTTACATCTTTCATACATGTCCTGCACCACTCTAACATACTTCTCTGCCACTCCAGACTTCCTCATGCAATACCATAGTTCCTCTCTCTCGGCACCCTGTCATATGCTTTTTCCAGATCCACAAAGGCACAATGCAGTTCCCTCTGACCTTCTCTGTACTTCTCTATTAACATCCTCAAAGCAAACATTGCATCTGTGGTGCTCTTTCTTGGCATGAAACCAAACTGTTGTTCACAAATGCTGACCTCTGCCCTTAGTCTAGCTTCCACTATTCTTTCCCATAACTCATTGTGTGGCTCATCAACTTTATCCCTCTGTAATTGCCACAACTCTGCACGTCTCCCTTGTTCTTAAAAATGGGCACCAGCACACTTCTCCTCCACTCCTCCGGCATCTGCTCACTCTCTAGGACCTTGTTGAGTGTTCTTGTTCAGAAAATCTACTGCTACCTCTCCTAGACACTTCCATACCTCCACAGGTATATCATCAGGGCCAATTGCCTTTCCATTCTTCATCCTCTTCAATGCCCTTCTCACTTCACCCTTACTGATCTTTCCTACATCCTGCTCCTCAATGGTCACCTCTTCTACTCTTTTTTTCTCTCTCATTTTCCTCATTCATCAGCTCTTCGGAGGTCCAAACTCAACTTTAACTTGATTCCTTGAGGGATCGGAATTCCAGGTGAGCTCACATGCGCCACATTTATTAAACATTTACTGAATTAAACAACTTTAAAAACTAAACTAAAAACTAAAGAGTTAAGCTTCCTTCTGTCTTTAGCTCTCTCTCTCTCACTCTCTCACACACACACACACATGCACGCACACACACACTCTCTCTCTCTCTCTATCTCACACACACACACACACACACACACACACACACACACACACACACACATGGACGGGATGTTTTATAAGATAAGATAAGATAAGATACAGCTTTATTAATCTCACAATGGAGAAATTCACTGTTACAGGCTCTTGAGGTACTATCAGTAGGGGGTGCAAAAATAGATACAAGTACGAACATACACACATACATATATATTATATAAGTAAATAAATAAATAGATACATAAATAGTATAAATTACTAAACAATAAAAGAAAAGAATGGAGCAACTTTATAGATTGGCCTATATTAAAGTGTAATGTATCTGAGTGCAGAGTAGATGGGTTGATATGGTTCACAGTCAGTGGGGTAGATGTGGTTGATTAAAGTACACGGGGGTTTTTATTGCACATAACCGGTATTTTCACAGACAGTTACAAAGTGGCGTTGTACAGTCTGATAGCGGTGGGAATGAACGACCTGCGGTAGCGCTCCTTCCTGCACTGAGGATGCCTCAGTCGTACACTGAAGGAGCTGCTTAGCTCCTCGACAGTCTGGTGCAGTGGGTGAGAGCTGTTGGACAGGATGGATGTGAGCTTTGCTACCATCCTCCTCTCACTCACCTCCTCCACAGAGTCCAGTGGGCAGCCGAGGACAGAGCTGGCCCTCCTGACCAGCTTGTTCAGTCTCTTTCTCTTTTATTTATAGCGGAATTACAGTACCTGTTTGAAAGATCAGAAGTCCTCACTGTATTACCACTTTAAGGTCTCCTTCTGGTTCTGTATCATCACTCCTAGCCAATGGGAGACCAGCGGGGCGGGAAATTGAGAGACAGCCAAAGAGACACTATTTTGCGCATCGTGTATAATTTTTATTGGCAGGTTTGAATGGGCTTTTCTTAAGAGGAGGTTGTTTTCATATCTCGGGGATGAAAACTTAGGAAAATGTTTTTCGTAACCCGGGATTTTCGTACCCGGGTACTTTTCATAAGTCGGGGGCCGACAGTATATGTATATATCTTCTTTTCGGCTTTTCCCTTCCGGGGTCGCCACAGCGAATCATCTGCCTCCATCTCACCCTATCCTTTGCATCTTCTTCTCTTACTCAAACTACCTTCATGTCCTCCTTCACCACATTCATGAATCGTACAATATTCCTCGAGGCCTTCTGCCTGGTAGTTCCAACCTCAGCATCCGACTGCCAATATACTCACTATCCCTCCTCTGTACATGTTCAAACCATCTCAATCTAGCCTCTTTGATTTCAAATCAAAGAACCAAATGAAACCAATTATGGTGAAGTTTAGTTCTTATAGGGATAAGGTAAGAGTAATGGAGGCATCGAGAGCTACACTGAAGGATATGGAACAACAAGTGGTCAATGACTTTACATGACGAGTTCGGCAGGACAGAAGTGGACTGATACCGCATTTGATCGAGGCCAGGAAAAACGGAAAGGATGCATACTTATCCTATGACAAGTTAGTGATCGAGGATAAAGTGTTCACTCTTAAGGACGACCAGCTTGCAGAGATTGGAAGAAACCGGAAATATAACCATCGTGATCTGCGGTTTTCTCCCAGACCGGAGACAAGTGACAATGTTAGTATTAGATAGGGGCGTGGCAGTGACCCACAAGCTGCTGAGCATATACAGAGGATATTAACAGATTTAACATTGTATAAGGATATGTACATGTGTGCAGCTGGAACATTCATGGTATCCATTCACTTCGCAGAGATTTTGATTTTCTTCAATATTTACTTTCTTTTGATATAGTAGGGTTAATCGAAACTATGCATAGTGACGATTTGTTTGTACCGGATCGTTTTCCTGGAGGTGTTGCGGTATATATTCATAATTCCCTGTCTAAAATGTTTAAAAGGCTTTATGAAAACTGGGATAATTCTGTATTTTTTATTGTTAGACCAACAGGAGTTAATCCATTCATAATGGGATTTGTTTACATTCTACCTGAGAATTTACCAATGTATGTATCCGAAAACAATGGATTGGACAGTTTAGATCAATATTTATCAACTCTCAAACATGAATATGGTGATGATACCGAATTCATGCTATTCTGTGATTTTAATGCTCATACCGGAACTAATGATGATTTTATCATTGATGATGAGGAGGATGTTGATATTCTGCCCCTGGGTGACCTGTATGAAATTGACACGTTTCGTGCTCCTCGTGCAACTCAAGATACAGTTACGAATCGTTTTGGATTGGAACTATTAGACTTGTGTCGCATCTGGGGTATTCACATTGTAAATGGACGCAAGTCAGGAGACCCCAAAGGCGCTTTCACATGCTAAGATTTCACATGCATATTTTCACATAACTAATAGTGGAATGAGCCTAGTCGATTATGTGTTTGCCTCTTCAAGCTTATTTGAAAAAATTAGTGACCTTGTTGTAATATCAAGGACAGAATCAGATCACCTTCCAGTGACATGTCAATTTGATTTATCTTTTGTGTATTATGACACTGTAAACTTTTCACAGACAGATGTAAAAACTGTGATTAGATACAGATGGCGAGAAGGTGGAGAGCATTCATATTTATAACACTTGGAGTCCCCTACAGTGTGTGAACTGTTGGATGATTTTTTTAAATGTTGTCAATATTGATGTAAACTCAGCTGTAGATAAGTTAACGAACATCTTTTATTTGGCTGGTCAACAGTTTAGAGTTGTATCATCTATGAGAAGCAGATTTTGTAAATAACCTGTTTGGTTTGATAAAGATTATGTAGCTTTAAAGCATAAAAAATATGCCTTTTTGAATCTATTCCGGAGATATAAATGTGATGTTAATTTAAAGAATTTCTTGAATTGTAGAAAGGAATTTCGAGTTCTCTGTAGCAGTAAGAAACATTTGCATAAGGATAGTTTAGTAAATGATATAAATTTGGCTATTGTTGAAAAAGATTGCAAAAAGTTTTGGCAGATGTTGAAATCTTTGTTGCTAGTTAAGGGGAAAGAGTCTCCAGTAACTATTGATACATGGTTTGATTATTTTAAGACTCTTTTGAACCCCATTTATTCTGAGCATTTTTGTCCTTTAGATGAAGTAGTTGGAAATTTTATGAAAAACCATGATAGTGAAAGTTGTGATATTTGTAATAATTCCTTTTTATTGTCTGAACCTATTTCTCAAATAGAGATAAGGAAAGCAGTGAATTCACTTCAGAATGGTAAATCAGGTGGTGTGGATGGTATTCCCTACAGTTTTAGTTCCTTTTTTTGAGATTCTGTTTAACTCGGTTTTGGACAGTGGTGTTTTTCCTGACAGTTGTAATATTGGAATGGTGGCTACTTTATTTAAGAAGGGTGATGTTATGGATCCCAATAATTATCGTGGTATATCTTTATTAAATGTTTTAGGTAAAGTCTTTACTTCTATAATTGAGGATAGTATCAGGAAATGGGTAGAATTAAATGAAATTATTTATGAATCACAAGCATGCTTTCGGTGTAATTATTCGACTATTGATAATATATTTACTCTCCAGTCATTATGTGAAAAATATTTAAGAAAACCAAGGCATCGTTTTTATATAGCTTTCATCGACTTTCGTAAGGCTTTCGATTTAGTTAATCGCCAAAAACGTTTGTATGTTCTTCATCAAAAGGGTATATGTGGTAAATTATTTAATGTTCTTTGTGATATGTATGCAAACGTTAAGACATGTGTGAAGGCAAGAGAACGGTTCTTGAGTGACTTCACCACTTCTGCCGGTGTTTGTCAGGGCTGTATATTAAGCCCAGTTCTCTTCATCATTTTTATTAATGAAATTGTATATGAATTTAATCAAAGTGATCTTAGAGGAATATTTGTTCAAGAGAATATTAAGGAAATACTATTACTTTTATTTGCAGATGATCTTGTTTTGGTTGATGACACAGTGATAGGCTTACAAAAAAAAAAACCTAGATTTTCTTGAAAGGTATGTATTAAATGGGGTTTTGATGTAAATCTTGACAAGTCTAATGTTGTCATTTTTAGAAATGAGGGTCCATTAAAATGGGAGGAGTGTTGGTCTTATGCCGGTAGGGAACTCATGTGCGTTTCGTATTATAAGTATTTAGGATTTACATTTTCTTTAAGATTAATTTGGTCGAGAGTGTGGTGTGTGATACTATTTATATCCATGCAAGAAAGGCAGTTGTTCCAGTAGATAGATTAATTAATTCTTTTCATTCAATGCCATTTCAAACTATTGCTAAAATTTTTGATTATAAGATTTCTCCAATATTATTGTATGGTGCAGAAATTTGGGGTTGTAGTTTCAGGGAACCAATTGAAAAAGTCCAATCTGATTTCTTCAAAAGGTGTCTTGGGGTTTCTAAACATACGTCTAGTAATATTATCCTTGGTGATACAGGGAGGAGTTATATGTGTTTTAGATATTACAGTCGTTGTATTAGTTACGAGTGTAGACTTATTCATATGGATAGTTCGCGTTACCCAAGGGCTTGTTACGAAATGTTGAAGCGTTTTGATGAGCAAAATACAATTTGTTGGGTTTCTCGTATTCGTGTATTATTGTTTGAAACTGGGTTTGCACATGTGTGGATTGATCAAGATTGTGGTAGGACAAACTTATTTATGGAAGTATTTTGACAAAGATGTAAGGATATTCAATTTCAAAATTGGCACTCTAAAATTTTCAAATCATCTTTTCGAAAATATTATAGTGGTTTTAAATCCAATTTAGGTGTAGAGAAGTATGTAGTGGAATTGTTTTCAGAAAAGGATTTACTAAGATTATATTGTAAATTCCGTTGTGCTTCACACAAGTTGAAAATTCAGTTATCTCGATTTAAATGTTATGAAAATCCCAATGTGCTGTGCACAAAGTGTAGTTTAGAATGTAAGATGAGTATAATTTCTTACTTGTCTGTCTTATTTTAAGGCCAGCAGACAGCAGTTTTCACCAGAATATTATTATAATGAACCTTCCGTTTCTAAAATGAATCAGTTATTGTTATCTACAAATGTAAAACTTATCAGATCTGTATCATTATACTTGAAAAGAAATCTGCTAATATGATATGAAAAATTGTATTAAAAGCGCACTGTATGTATTTTGTGTATTAGAAATTTGGGTCATGAGGACGCAAATGCAAATAAACTTGAAACTTGAAACAATCTAGCCTCTCTGACTTTGTCTCCAGAACGTCTTACATGTGCTGTCCCTCTGATGTACTCATTCCTGATCCTATCCATCCTCATTACACCTCAACATTTTCATCTCTGCTACCTCCAGCTCTGCCTCCTGTCTTTTCCACAGGGCCACTGTTTCCAAATCATACAACATCGCTGGCCTCAACACCGTCTTGTACACTGTTCCACTCTAACATACTTTTCTGCCACTCCAGACTTCCCCATGCAATATCACAGTTCCTCTCTCGGCACCCTGTCATATGCTTTCTCCAGATCCACAAAGGCGCAAAGCAGCTCCTTCTGACCTTGTCTGTACTTCTCTATTAACATCTTCAAGGCAAACACTGCATCTGTGGTGCTGTTTCTTGGCATGAAACCAAACTGTTGTTCACAAATGTGGACCTCTGCCCTTAATCTAGCTTCCACTATTCTTTCCCTTAACTTCATCGTATGGCTCATCAACTTTATCCCTCTATAGTTGCCACAACTCTGCACGTCTCCCTTGTTCTTAAAAATGGGCACCATCACACTTCTCCTCCATTCTTCTGGCATCCTCTCACTCTCTAAGACCTTGTTGAATGTTCTTGTCAGGAAATCTACTGATACCTCTCCGAGACACTTCCATACCTACACCGGTATGTCACCAGGACCAACTGCCTTTGTACTCTTCATCCTCTTCAATGCCTTCCTCACTTCACCCTTACTAATCTTTGCTACTTCCTGGTCCTCAACAGTCACCTCTTCTACTCTTTTCTCTCTCTCTCTCTCTCTCTCTCTCTCTCTCTCACACACACACACACACACATTTTCCTCATTCATCAGCTTTTCAAAGCATCTTCCCAGCACACTTCTGTCACCAGTCAATACATTTCCCTCTCTGTCCTTAATCACTCCAACTCGCTGCAGGTCCTTCCCATCTCTATTTCTCTGCTGTGCCAACCTGTATGAATCATTTTCTCCCTCCTTACTGTCCAACCTAGCATGCAAGTCATCGTACACCCTCTGTTTGGCTTTTGACACCACGACTTTGGCCTTACGCTGTGTCTCCCTGTACTCCTGTTTACTCTCTTCAGTCCTCTCTATGTCCCACTTCTTCTTAGCTAACCTCTTCCTTTGTACACACTCCTGCACTTCCTCATTCCACCACCAAGTCTCCTTATCGACTCTCCTTCCAGGTGACACACCAAGTATTCTCCTACCTGTCTCCCTGATCACATTAGCTGTAGTTGTTCAGTCATCTGGAAGCACTTCCTGACCACCTAAAGCCTGTTTCAACTCCTTCATGAGAACAACACGACACTCTTCCTTTTTCAGCTTCCACCACTTTGTCTTCTGCTCTGCTGTTGCCTTCGTCACCTTCCTCGCTATCAGCGTCATCCTGCACACCACCATCCTATGCTGTCTGGCAACACTCTCACCCACTACTACTTTGCAGTCACTGCCTTCCTTCAAATTATATCGCTTGCACAAGATGTAGTCTACTTGTGTGCTCCTACCTCCACTTTTATTAGTCACTCTATGCTACTGTCTCTTCTGGAAGAAAGTATTTACCGCAGCCATTTCCATCATTTTTGCAAAATCTACCAACATCTGTCCTTCTGTGTTCCTGTCTTGGATACCAAACCTGCCCATCACTTCCTCGTAACCTCAGTTTCCTGCACCAACATGTCCATTGAAGTCTGCCCCAACTCTTGACTGACCACTCTTTCACCTCTGGGGGTACTCTGCATCACTTCATCTAACTCACTCCAGAATCTCTCCTCTTCTAGCTCACATCCTGCCTGTGGGGTATAAGCACTAACAACATTAAACATCACACCTTCAATTTCTAACTTGAGACTCATCACTCTGCCTGACACTCTTTTCAATTCTAGAACATTCCTGACAAACTCCTCATTCAAGATGACTCCTATTCCATTTCTCTTCTCATCCACACCATAATAAAACAGCTTAAGCCCTGCTCCTAAGCTTCTAGCCTTGCTACCTTTCCACCTGGTCTCTTGAACACACAGTATGTCCACCTTCCTCCTCTGCATCATGTCAGCCTGCTCTCTACATTATATTTTATATATATATATATATATATATATATATATATATATATATACAGAGAGAGAGAGAGAGCGAGAGAGAGAGCATTCAACTAAAATATATATATATTAGCATTCAACTAAAAATTTCAAAAGATGTTTTAGAGAAAATGAGCCCAAAGATTGCCCATCTTCCAAGATCATTAGTCCTTATAAACCAAACATTTTATGCACCTCAGCAATATAAACTTTTAGAAAATGTGGCTAGTAAATGTTTTAGTATCTTCTTTTCCTTTCGGCTTTTCCCTTCAGGGGTCGCCACAGCGAATCATCTGCCTCCATCTCACCCTATCCTTTGCATCTTCTTCTCTTACACCAACGACCTTCATGTCCTCCTTTACCACATCCATGAATCTACCTTTTCCTGTCATAGTTCCAATATTCAAAGTCCCTACTTTCAGTCCTAGACTCATGCCTTTCCTCTTCTCTCTCTGGCAATGGACACGCCTCCCGCCTCTCCTTCTTCGACGTCTTCGACCAACAGTAGTCCAATTTCCATCAGCACCCTGTTGGTTGACGGCACTGATGGCGGTCGTTGTTAACCAGACTCGACCGATCCGGTATGTCATTCTTTCTTGTGATTCGCATAGTTTATTTGGCATTTGTTTTACGCCGGATGCCCTTCCTGGCGCAACCCTCTGCATTTATCCGGGCTTGGGACCGGCGTGAGGCAGAGACACTGGTTTGTGCCCCCCCCCTCACGGCTGCATTATATATATATATATATATATATATATATATATATATATATATATATATATATATATATAAAATTATTTCAAAACACACACACACACACACACACATACAGCAAATGCTTACTTGCTCTTTCCCTTGAAGACAGTAGCGTATGAACCTTCTCCAAGTTTCTCTAGTTTTTCATAGGAATCAACCTTCCCAAACCTTGGATTCGTTGGCTATAAGAAACAAATAGATTCTTCATTATCCTCAAACAACTTCATCCATCCTCAAACATTATCACACATCATATCACAACCTCAAACATCATCACACATTATCCCACAACCTCATCTACCCTTAAATGTCATCACATATCACCCATCCTCAAACATCATCACACAACATCACCCATCCTCAAATATCACAGATCTCTCATCCTCACCATCCTCAAATATCACACATGTCACATCACCTATCCTCATATGTCATATATCACACAACCTCACCCATCCTCAATCACACATCTCACATCACCTATGCTCAAACATCACACATCATCCCACAACCTCAACCATACTCAAATATGATCACACATGGCATATCCACATTGATTTTCAAACATCATTACGCATCATTTAACAACTTCAAAACTCAAATATCATCACACATTTTAATATATCACATATCTCACACAACCTCACCATCCTCAAACATTATCACAAATCACACAACTTTACCCATTCCCAAATATCATCACGTACCTAATTAATCCTCAAACACATGATCACACATGAGTTTTGAGGATGGGTGAGGTGTGATTATGTGTGATCATATGTGATCACAACTCACCCATCCTCAAAACTCATGTGTCAAAAAAATCCTGTGCCAAACCTCATGGTCATCCAAAGTCTCTCTTTCAACCTCATACAAGCTTTCACATCACACAATTTTAATTTCACCTCTGCATACATATCGCTTTTCTTTCTCGCGCACGCGCACACACACACACACACACACACAGAGAGAGAGAGAGAGACAAAGAGAGAGAGACTCACAGAGCTTGGGCTGGAGTGCCGGCGGAGTTTGGGGGACTCGGCATGTGTGGTGCTCCCAGAGGATGCATTGATGCAGGCATTGTTCTCTGAGTGCACTCTCTTCACCTGGCTGGCATGCTTGTCAAAGGGCTCAAAGCCACTCTGAGTGCGCTGGACCCGCACACGGCGTTCTTCAGGGATTGAATCCAGGGGTCTGAAGAGCGAATCTGAACCCTGGCACTCTCGAGTGGACATCATGGAGACACATATCTAACGAAAAATTATTTTAATCATCTAGCATTACTTTATTACATATTTCTCCACTTAAAGAAAATAGCACATTTATAAAGTAAAATGTTCACATTACACACAGATATACACATGCGTGCAAACATATGTAGTGTTAAGTGTGTTGAACAGCACAGACAGAGCAGTATCACATCCATAGTCCAATTAAATATTTATTGGCATTACTATAAATAACACAGAGCTTACAGCAGGCTCAGTTACACTCACACACCTGTGTGTGGAAGTCTCTTTTCTGAACAATTGATCAAATGATTCAAGTGTTACTTTGTATCCGTATTAATACTCTATTTGTTCGTGTGAACATGCATGCTCGTGCGCACACACACACACACAGATATAGATATACCATATTCAAAGTGATAAGCGCCCAGGGCGCTTTAAAAATTGGAGTCGGTGGGCGCTTATTAAAATGTTACAAGCGGAGTAGAACGGTAAGTGCTTATTACTGTTGAGGTGGAAAACATGAATAAAAACAGAACAATAAAAGAGTTTTACTGGTATTTGTCTTATGCATTATGTGGAATCAACCAAACTACTTACATGACAGCTGAAAATAAACGGAAAACAGCATCTTCTTTTTTTTTTTTAAAGACCCCTTACTTTTCCCTCCCGGTCTTCTTATTTTCCTTTCTGCTGTTCCTTTAAATATTTTCCTGGAAGTAAAATTGAGCCAATCAACACGAATGTCAACTTTAGCACATGGCACATTGAACCAATCAACAAGAACATAAACAAAAGCACATGGCCAGGAAGGTCTTTAAATTTATGAATTTAGTGAGCCAGAGAATCGGGTGAAAAATTCTCGTCATCACTTTCTGATAGGTCCATATCTGGCTCATCACTCCATTCATTCTGAGCATCCGATAGTTTTGCTTTAGCAGTTTCTAATGGTTCATCGGTTGTTGGACATTTACCAAGACAAACCATGAACATTATAGACATTCATAAAGTAAGTTTGATCCCCGATTTTGCTTCCAGTACACATGGGCAGTTATTAGACGTAAGATAAAAAACGTTGTCTTGGGAGACTTCAACGCCCATGTGGGCAACGATAGCGTGACCTGGAAGGGTGTGATCGGTAGGTACGGCCTCTCCAGTCTGAATCTGAATGGTGTTTCGTTGTTGGACTTCTGTGCTCGTCATAGTTTGTCTATCACGAACACCATGTTCGAACATAAGGGTGTCCATAAGTGCACTTGGCACCAGGACACCCTAGGTCGCAGTTCGATGATTGACTTTGTAGTGGTGTCATCGGACTTGCGATTATATGTTCTGGACACTCGGGTGAAGAGAGGAGCTGAGCTGTCTACCGATCACTACCTGGTGGTGAGTTGGCTTCGGTGGTGTGGGAGGTTGCCTTCCAGACCTGGCAGGACCAAGCGTGTAATCAGGGTCTGCTGGGAATGTTTGGCGGAGTCCCCTGTACGAGAGGCCATTAACTCCCACCTCTGGCAGAGCTACAACCACGTTCCGGAGGAGGCGGGGACATGCCTCCATTGCTGAGGCGGCATCCCATAGCTGTGGCCGTAAGGTCGTCGGTGCTTGTCGTGGCGGTAATCCCCGAACCTGGTGGTGGACACCTGTGGTGAAGGGGGCCGTCCAGCTGAAGAAGGAGGCCTATCGGGTTTTATTAGCCTGTGGGACTCCTGAGGCAGCAAACGGATACCGGCAGGCCAAACGTGCTGCAGCCGAGACTGTCGCAGATGCAAAATCTCGGGTGTGGGAGGAGTTTGGTGAGGGCCTGGAGAGTGATTATCGGTTGGCCTCAAAAAGGTTCTGGGCCACCATCCGACGCCTCAGGAGGGGGAGGCAGTTCTTCACAAACACTGTTTACAGTGGAGGTGGGGAGCTGCTTACCTTGACTGGGGATGTTGTCGAAAGGTGGAGGGAATACTTTGAGGACCTCATCAATCCCACCAACATGCCCTCCGTGGAAGAGGAAGACCCTGGGGGTTCGGGTGAGGGTCCGCCCATCACTGGAGTGGAGGTCACTGAGGTTGTCAAAAATCTCCTCGGTGGTCGAGCTCCGGGGTTGGACAAGATCCGCCCGGAGTATCTTAGGGCTCTGGATGTTGTAGGACTGTCTTGGTTGACACGTCTCTGCAACATCGCGTGGTCATCAGGGGCTGTACCTCTGGATTGGCAAACTGGGGTGGTGGTCCCAATTTTTAAGAATGGGGACGGGAGGGTGTGTTCCAATTATCGGGGAATTACACTCCTCAGCCTACCTGGGAAAGTCTATGCTGGGGTACTAGAGAGGAGGATCCGACCGATAGTCGAACCTCGGATTCAGGAGGAACAATGTGGTTTTCGTCCTGGCCGCAGCACTCTTGACCAACTCTATACGCTCCACAGGATTCTGGAGGGGGCATGGAAGTTTGCCCAATCTGTCAAACATGTGCTTTGTGGATTTGGAGAAGGCTTTCGACCGTGTCCCTCGAACGATCTTGTGGGGCGTGCTCCGAGAGTACGGCGTTCCGGATCCGTTGCTACGAGCGATTCAGTCGCTGTATCACCGGAGCCAGAGTTTGGTCCGTATTGGTAACAGCAGGTCGGATTCGTTTCCAGTGGGAGTTGGAGTCCGCCAAGGCTGTCCTTTGTCACCGGTTCTGTTCATAATTTTTATGGACAGAATTTCTAGGCGCAGTCGAGGTGATGAGGGGTTCTGGTTTGATGGCCATCGGATATCGTCTCTGCTTTTTGTGGATGATGTTGTCCTTTTGACTTCATCAAGTCGGGCCCTCCAGCTCTCATTGGAGCGATTTGCAGCTGAGTGCGAAGCAGCCGGGATGAGGATCAGTACCTCCAAGTCCGAGGCCATGGTTCTCAGTCGGACAATGGTGGAATGCACCCTCCGGGTCGGGAATGAGGTCCTGCCCCAAGTGGAGGAGTTTAAGTATCTTGGGGTCTAGTTTACGAATGAGGGAAGGATGGAGCGAGAGATCGACAGACGGATCACTGCAGCCTCTGCTGTTAAGTGGTGCCTGTACCGGTCCGTCGTGGTGAAGAAGGAGCTGAGCCGCAAGGCGAAGCTCTCAATTTACCAGTCGATCTACGTTCCAACCCTCATCTATGGTCACGAGCTTTGGGTAATGACCGAAAGAACAAGATCACGGATACAAGCGGCTGAAATGAGCTTCCTTCGCCGGGTGGTGGGGTTCTCCCTTAGAGATAAGGTGAGAAGCTCCGCCATCCGGGGAGAGCTCGGAGTAGAGCCACTGCTCCTCCGCATTGAGAGAGGCCAGTTGAGGTGGCTCGGGCATCTGGTCAGAATGCCCCCCGGACGCCTCCCTGGTGTGGTGTTTCGGGCGTGTCCAACCGGGAAGAGACCCCGGGGTCGACCTAGAACACGCTGGAGGGACTATGTCTCTCGGCTTGTGTGGGACTGCCTCGGTGTCACCCCAGGAGAGTTGGAGGAAGTGGCTCAGGAGAGGGACGTCTGGACCTCTTTGCTGAGGTTGCTGCCCCCGCGACCCGACCCTGGACTAAGCGGAAGATGATGATGATGATGAAGATAAAAAACATTGGGGGAGGCGCTGATTGGAGCAGGACGCTTATTACGTCACATATGGTGTGTGTGTGTGTGTGTGTATATATATATATATATATATATATATATATATATATATATATATATATATATATATATATATATATATACACACACACGTGTCCTTTTACATTGAACTTGGAGTGATGTCTTGGAGTGATGTCTTCCTTTCATTCTTGCCGATTCCTTCCTATCACACATCACACCGGACATTTCTCCAACCATTCCAACCAGCTAACCTCTTCCTTTGTACACACTTCTGCACTTCCACATTCCACCACCAAGTCTCCTTATCTCCTCTCCTTCCAGATGACACACCTACTGTATTCTCCTACTTGTCTCCCTGATCACATTATTCTTCAAGGAGGAGTTGAAAATGACTTTGGGTAGTCAGGAAGTGCTTCCAGATGACTGAACAACGACAGCTAATGTGATCAGGGAGACAGGTAGGAGAATACTTGGTGTGTCATCTGGAAGGAGAGTAGATAAGGAGACTTGGTGGTGGAATGAGGAAGTGCAGGAGTGTGTACAAAAGAAGAGGTTAGCTAAGAAGAAGTGGGACATAGAGAGGACCGAAGAGAGTAAACAGGAATACAGGGAAACAGCGTAAGGCGAAGGTAGCGGTGTCAAAGGCCAAACAGAGGGCGTATGATGTATGCTCAGTTGGAAAGTAAAGAGGGAGAAAATGATCTATACAGGTTGGCACAGCAGAGAAATAGAGATGGGAAGGACGTGCAGCAAGTTAGATTGATAAAGGACAGAGAAGGAACTGTATTGACTAATGACAGAAGTGTGCTGGGAAGATGGAAAGAGTACTTTGAAGAGCTGATGAATGAGGAAAATGAGAGAGAAAAGAGTAGAAGAGGTAACCATTGAGGAGCAGGATGTAGCAAAGATCAGTAAGGGTGAAGTGAGAAGGGCATTGAAGAGGATGAAGAATGGAAAGGCAGTTGGTCCTGATGATATACCTGTGGAGGTATGGAAGTGTCTAGGAGAGGTAGCAGTAGATTTTCTGACAAGAACATTCAACAAGGTACTAGAGAGTTAGCCGATGCCGGAGGAGTGGAGGAGAAGTGTGCTGGTGCCCATTTTTAAGAACAAGGGAGACGTGCAGAGTTGCGGCACCTACAGAGGGATAAAGTTGATGAGCCATACGATGAAGTTATGGGAAAGAATAGTGGAAGCTAGACTAAAGGCAGAGGTCAGCATTTGTGAACAACAGTTTGGTTTCATGCCAAGAAAGAGCACCACAGATGCAATGTTTGCCTTGAGGATGTTAATAGAGAAGTACAGAGAAGGTCAGAGGGAGCTACATTGTGCCTTTGTGGATCTGGAAAAAGCATATGACAGGGTGCCAAGAGAAGAACTTTGGTATTGCATGAGGAAGTCTGGAGTGGCAGAGAAGTATGTTAGAGTGGTGCAGGACATGTATGAGAGATGTAAGACAGTGGTGAGGTGTGCTGTCGGTGTGACTGACGAATTCAAGGTGGAGGTGGGACTGCATCAAGGGTCAGCTCTGAGCCCCTTCTTGTTTGCTATGGTGATGGACAGGCTGACAGACGAGGTGAGACAAGAATCTCCATGGACTATGATGTTTGCAGATGACATTGTGATCTGTAGTGAGAGCAGAGAACAAGTGCAGGAAAATCTAGAGAGGTGGAGGTATGCCCTGGAAAGGAGAGGAATGAAGGTTAGCCTCAGAAAATCAGAATACATGTGTGTGAATGAGAAGGACCCAGGAGGAACGGTGATGTTACAGGGAGCAGAGATAACGAAGGTGGAGGATTTTAAGTACTTAGGCTCAACAATCCAGAGCAATGGAGAGTGTGGAAAAGAGGTGAAGAAGCATGTGCAGGCAGGCTGGAACGGTTGGAGAAAAGTATCCGGTGTGATGTGCGATAGGAGAGTGTCAGCAAGAATGAAGGGAAAAGTGTACAAGATGGTGGTGAGGCCAGCGATGTTGTATGGCTTAGAAACAGTGGCGCTGAGGAAAAGGCAGGAGGCAGAACTGGAGGTAGCGGAGATGAAAATGTTGAGGTTCTCCCTGGTAGTAACGAGGATGGATAGGATCAGAAATGAGTATATCAGAGGGACAGCCCACGTAAGATGTTTTGGAGACAAAGTCAGAGAGGCTAGATTGAGATGGTTTGGACATGTACAGAGGAGGGATAGTGAGTATATTGGCAGTAGGATGCTGAGGTTGGAACTACCAGGCAGAAGGCCTCGAGGAAGACCGAAGAAGATATTTATGGATGTGGTGAAGGAAGACATGAAGGTCGTTGGAGTCAGAAAAGAAGATGCGGAGGACAGGGTGAGGTGGAGGCGGATGATTTGCTGTGGCGACCCCTGAAGGGAGCAGCCGAAAGTAAAAGAAGAAGAAGAAGAAGTTGTATTTATTTATATTTACCTTATGTTATTTTTTCAATGTTAAATTGTTATTATAAGCATTCATAGCATTGGATATGTATTTATTCATATTATATACACATATTCATGTACGTATACGTCAGTCGGGGGTGGGGGGGTGATACTACTTCGCGGATTTCGTTATACGTATACGGTGTAACCGTAACCTTGACCTCAACCTCAACTTCACTGAATATGATCTGTGGAAGGGACCACATCTGTCATGGTCTGTGCTGGCTGGAGACACTAACCTTTCCTCAGTTCATTGCAGGTGCGGGTGAGGGGCGTGGCAATCGTCGGTAGAGGAGTTTCGGAGCGGAGCACACCTGGTCCTAATCGGCAATCAGCGGCAGCCAGCTATAAATGGGAGCGGCATGCTTCCCCCACTGTCAGAAGATTGATTCCAGTGACTCTGTTCCTCGACGATCTCTCTGATCGTGCTTCGTGCACGACCAGTTCCCGCCATTCTGCGTTTTCTAGCGATTTTCAGTTCCGAACGTTTAATAAATCGTTGAATCTTCTTACATGGTCTCCTGCATCTTTGGGTCCGACGCATATACTCCAGGCATGACAACATCAGCATCAGAACTTGGAACATAAGAACACTTGTGCAGACAGGCATACTGCAAGAACTCACCCCTGAGCTAGAAAGATACACCTGGCATGCCATTGGTCTCCTTGAAACCAGATGGAAGAACATTGTAAAGCATCAAACTGAAGCAGATCACATTCTCTATTACAGTGGTGAACCTGACAGGCAGGCAAATGGCGTTGGACTCCAAGTAAACCAAACAACAATAATCAAGGACTCAATACTCGGATGCCTACCTATATCCAGCAGGCTAATCACCATCCGCCTCCAAGCAGCACCCTTTAACATCACGGTGATAGAGGTCTCTGTACCAAGGACAGACTATGACAACAACCAAATAGATGAATTCTACACCCAACTTCAGGACATCATGGGCCATGTAGATAAAAAGGATATCCTTATCATACAGGGAGATTGTAATGCTAAGGTGGGAGTAGACGCACCCAAAGTCTGGGAGAACCATTTGGCCTAGCCTGCAATGAATTAACAAATGAAAGAGGCCTTCAACTTTTAGAGCTTGCCAGCTAGAACAACATGGTGCTTCCTAATACCCTTGGTGAACATAAGGCTTCACAACGCACCAAACAGAACTCACCACTAGATAGATTACATCATGGTACAAAACCGCTTTAGATCTGGTATCCGCAGATCTGGGACAAGCCCCTTCCCAGGTGCTGATGTCAGAAGTGATCACGATCAAGTGCTACTGAACTTCAAAGTCTGACTGACTAAGACCAAAAAAACCCACAGGCTTCACGAATGAAGTTTAATCTGGAAGGGCTTAAAGACCTAACCATTCTTGAGTCCTTCCAAACAGCAATTGGCAGGAAGTTTGCAGCCCTTCTTACACTTGATGGAAATGTCAAAGAATTGACCACCAAATTCAACACGGTAATGACAGAAACAGCAAAAAACATTCTGGGAAAACACTGCCTAAAGAAGCAACCATAGGTGACAGATGAGATTCTTGATATGTGTGACAGAAAAAGAGTTTTAAAGAAATAGAAATACATAGCAGTACAGAGATCAACAAGAAGATATGAAGGAGAATGAAGAATGCCAAAGAAACCTGGATACAGAGACAGTGTGCAGTAGTTGAGGAAAATCTTAAAAACAACAATAGCATGAAAGCTTACCAAATTATAAAAAAGCTCACACGTCCTAAGCAGCCAGGAGTCAGCACCATCCAAGATAAAAGTGGAAACTGCCTCCCCAAAGAGATGGACATCATCAACAGATGGATGGAATCCTGCTCAGAGCTCTACAACCACCAGAGCAGCGGAGATCCCAACGAGCTTATTCATCAGGAATCAACAAACAACGATGACCACCTGATTCTACAAGAAGGTGTAGAGTCAGCCATCAGATCACTGAAGAACGACAAAGCGGCCGGATTACACAACGTCTCGGCTGAACTGATTAAACAGGGAGGGAAAACAACGGTAGACATCCTCACCGCAATCTGCAACAAGATCTGGCAGGCTGGAGAATGGCCAACACCATGGACACAATCCTTCATCATCACCATCCTGAAGAAAGAGAACCTTCAACTCTGCCAGAACTACAAAACTATCAGCTTGATCAGTCATGCAAGCAAAGTAATGTTGAAAGTCATCCTGAACAGATTGAAACATTAGTCAGAGGAGATTATCACCGAAGAACAGGCTGGATTCCGCAGAGGAAGGAGCACTACAGAACAAATCTTCAACCTTAGGGTATTGTGTGAAAAGTACAGTCAACACCAACAGGACACATATGTCTTCGTCGACTTGAAGAAGGCATTTGATAGTGTGGTATGATGCTCTCTGGGACACTATGAAGAAGTACAACATGGGCCAAAAGCTGACAAACACTATCAAACAACTGTATACTAAGGCCAGTAGTGCAGTGTTGGTACAAAACACAGTAGGAAGTTGGTTTCACACATCACTCGGGGTCTGCCAGGGATGTATGCTTTCACCAACTCTATTTAACATCTTTCTGGAATGCATTATGACAGATGCCCTGATAGATCATAAGGGCACAGTCAGCATTGGAGGTTGGACTATCACTAATCTGAGGTTCGCCGATGATATCGATGGATTGGCAGGTGATGAAGAGGAACTGGCTGCGCTGGTGAACCACCTGGACAGAACATCATCCAGATATGGACTAGAGATCAGTGCCGAAACGATCAAGCTGATGACAAATAATCCAACATCAATCAAGAGGAAAATCACAGCCAGCAGACAAGAGCTTGAGACGGTAGCCCAGTTCAAATATTTTGGTGCCATCCTCAGCGAAGAGGGCTCTAAAGTGGAGATTACAGCAAGATCAGCACAGACGATGGCAGCAATGGCAAAGTTGAAGCCTATATGGAGAGACAGAAACGTCTGTCATCACTCAAAGGTGAGATTGCTTAAGGAACTAGTTCTGTCCATCTTCTTATACGCTTGGGAATTGTGGACTCTGACGGAAGATCTGCAGAGGAAGATCCAGGCAGTAGAAATGAGGTGCCTCAGAAGACTACTCCGCATCTCATACACAAGTCACATATCTAAAACCGAAGTGCTCAGGAAGATCTCACAACATGTGAACCATTATGAAGATCTCTTGACCACTGTAAAGAAGAGGAAATTGAGGTGGTACGGTCATGTGACACGCTCTAGCGGGCTATAAAAGATGATCCTCCAAGGCACAGTTGAAGGGAAGAGGAAACGAGGCAGACAGAAAAAGAAGTGGGCGGACAACATTGAAGAGTGGACAAGGAAGAGCTTTGCAGAGACCTAGGCCCTCGCCTACGACAGACCAAGATGGAGAGCACTGGCACGCAGTTCAACCATGAGGTGCCCCTACGACCCAGGAGGGTTAAGGGATTCGTGATCGTGATACTCCCCTACACACTATTACACTATTCTACACACTGTTACACTCTTATACATTCCCGTACACACTGTTACACTGTTATACTCCCCTGCACACTGTTACACTGTTCTACATACTGTTACACTCTTATACAGTCCCCTACACACTGTTACTCTCTTTTCTACTCCGCTACACACTGTTACACCCTTCTGCATACTGTTACACTCTAATACATTCCCTTACACACTTTTACACTCTTCAACACACCATTACACTCTTATACATGCTCCTACACACTGTTACCCTCTGTTATAGTCACCTATACACTGGTACACTTGGTTACACTCGCCTACACACTGGTAGCATGTTGCAGCAGATAGAGAATGACACTCACAGGGTCTTTAGTGGACAAGTGTGAGTTCAAATACGACCACAGTCTTCAACATAAATGTGCAATAAGAGTCTACAGGAGAAAATGTGTGTTTATTTCAGAGAGCGAGAGATCAAGCTAATGATGCACATTGATGTGCTTATCTCAGTAGCAAGCATACACACGTCATGGAACACATGCTTGCCAAGTGACGACCTGTGTGTGTGTGTGTGTGTGTGTGTGTGTGTGTTTGTTTGTCTAAGATGCCTATTACACACATACATTATACTAATGCATGTAACAGTTACATGCAGGGATACAAACACAGACAGATAGTGTGAGACAGATACAGGGAGGAAACTGAGAAAGAGAGAGAGAGAGAGAGAGAGAGAGAGAGAATGCTTAGTTATCTTACCTTATATTCAGGATCTGTTTGCAGGACACAGCTTCAGCAAAGCAGGCGCATCCAATCAGACCATCTCTGTTTTTCTTATCCACTTTGTCTCTCTTGTTCTCGCGCTTTCTCTCTCTCTCACTCACTCTCACTCTATCATTCCCTTGTGCACCACGGGCTATACCAAAGAAAGAAGAATGGGGGGGATTTTCTCTCCTGAAGCCAGTGTGTGTGTGTGTGTGTGTGTGTGAGAGAGAGAGAGAGAGAGAGAGAGAGAGAAATGGTACAGTCTGATGAAGCAGTCTGAGGGGGCTGAGAGAAGCAATTGTAGGATCTGCATCAGGAACAGCATGCGTGTTCATACAGACAGACAGACAGACACACACACACACATACACACACACACACACACACACATACACACACACACATACTATTGAGCTCATTCTGTTCCCTCTCAAGCTGTGTGTTTTCTGTGAAACTGAATCCTCAGGGGCAGAAAAGCATCATCAGGTCCCTCCCTCACACACACACACACACACAGACACACTGCAGCAATTACAAATGCCGCTGCAGCTCCTTTATAGTGCTGTCGTGCACACATTTCCTTGAACTGCACTGATATCATCCTAATGTACTTCCTGTGATGTCCATGAGATCTCAGTTCCCTTCACCGAGCATAACACTTGAGAACGAACTGCAGACTTTAATGTTTTTGAACTATAAACTACATCATATGTACTATGATGAAGCACATCAATGCTACTGTTAAAATTAACAAAATTAATTACAATTTTTCAAATTCATCATTTAACAGCTCTGAAAGTATTACATACTTGTTAAAGCATGAAACATTTGAGTGCCACATAAACATGGTGCGCAATTATCAACCTGGAGAACATAGGTTTGAATTCAAGTTGATGCATGCAGCGGTCTGCAGCCAGGAATCCATAAGAGTTGATTGGCTGGGAGGCTGGGATGGCATTCGCTCACCTCCTTGTCACTCGTGATAAACAGCCAATCATGGGTGCCTGTGAGTTCATGCACACAAGTCCCCAATTACACGTATGTAATAGTTCACATGCTTTGCTTACTCCTCTTCCTGGTTGGACTGATCATGTGATAGGGAGGCAATATTTAAAGGGTGGGACTGATTACAGCAAAATTAGTGAGGAAAAATCAAGGGAAAATACAGATCCAGAAGCATAAAAGGCTTTTTATATACATCAAGATTCATTCATTTTTCTAAACTGCTTAATTCTAATTATGGCCGTGGGGAGACCAGCACCCATCTCTGCTACTCTGGGCAAGAGCAGAGTTCACCCTGGACGGCTCGCCAGGCCATTACCAGGCATTTAAATACCTATACTTTCATTTATTATTGAATCTATAGTTACTCTGTGAAGCTGTTTTGTGATGAGATTACTTGTAAAATATTCTGTACAAATCTAATAAATTTGAACTGATATTGACTTTAAAAGATTTTCGATAGCTGATGATTTTAACCTCAGAAAATAAAATAAATCATTAATTACAGACTGAGGACAAAAACAGGACAGTATAAAAGGACATCAATGTGTTTACACCAAATATTATCTATCAGGTATTACATTTTGAGATGTGAGTAGTCTTTCCTAAAATATGTTAGATCAGGGGTTGGGAACCTATGGCTCATGAGCCAGATGTGGCTCTTTTGATGACTGTATCCGGCTCTCAGAGAAATCAGGTGGCCTTTCTCAACAGAATAACAAATACATCATTTCACTGTCATTTAAATAAAAATACAAAAAAAGCCATCAAATAAAACAAGAACAGATGAATAAATCATGCATATTTAAATCTTTACATCTATTTTCAATGCCACATCACTGTGGCGCGCAGCGGAGAGCCAATGCTTTCTGTACACCAGTATGCGGGTGGGTCCGATACCTTCAAACTCTAATTATAGGATTATAACAACAGCCGCAGACTGTTGTTTTTGGGTAAAGAGGCAAATTTCCGTCGTTTTTGATCGGCTCATTTGCACGAAGCCAAGCACAGCTGGCAAGCAAACACAAATGGACAGACATGGAAAAACTTCAATCTGCAGACCAGCTGATTGCCAAAACTTGGCATGCGTTTCCTGTCACATAAACGATGCAGTGTGAGTCCTGTCGTATTGACCATGTTTGGCTCTACATATGCATGCAAGCATTCTTTCTCACACCTGATAAACATCAAGACCAACCTGTGGTCATCTTTAACAGACGGAAGCCTAAACGCCTGCATGAAGCTGAATCTCAGCACGTATCAACCAGACCACAAAGCCATCAGCAAAAACATGCAGCACTACAAGTTGTATTAATAGTAAGAAGTAAGTACTAATAGTACCAGTATTACTTCGTTATATTAATATTGTTTAAAATAAATTCAGAGTCTTATTATACTCTCAAATTGTTGGTCTTCTTTTGCAATTTAGTTGTATTCAGTATTTATATATATATATATATATATATATATATATATATATATATATATATATATATATATATGTGTGTGTGTGTGTAATTGAAAATAAAAGGACAGGACAAAGACTTTCTATTGAAACTTCATTTTCACAACAGATTTGTTTCGAGGGGTGGTGAAACCATCCTCTCTCTTCGGTGATTACAGAAGAATATATATACTAGTCCTTCTCAAAAAATTAGCATATTGTGATAAAGTTCATTATTTTCTGTAATGTACTGATAAAAATTAAACTTCCATATATTTTAGATTCATTGCACCCCAAGTGAAATATTTCAGGTCTTTTATTGTTTTAATACTGATGATTTTGGCATACAGCTCATGAAAATCCAAAATTCCTATCTCAAAAAATTAGCATATCATGAAAAGGTACTCTAAGCGAGCTCTTAACCTAATCATCTGAATCACCCAATTAACTCTAAACACCTGCAAAAGATTCCTGAGGCTTTTAAAAACTCCCAGAATGGTTCATTACTCAAAACCGCAATCATGGGTAAGACTGCCGACCTGACTGCTGTCCAGAAGGCCATCATTGACACCCTCAAGCAAGAGGGTAAGACACAGAAAGAAATCTCTGAGCGAATAGGCTGTTCCCAGAGTGCTGTATCAAGACACCTCAGTGGGACGTCTGTGGGAAGGAAAAAGTGTTGCAGAAAACACTGCACAACCAGAAGAGGTGACTGGACCCTGAGGAAGATTGTGGAGAAGGGCCGATTCCAGACCTTGGGGGACCTGTGGAAGCAGTGGACTGGGCTACAGATGCCGAGGTCAAGCCACTTTTGAACCAGAAACAGCGGCAGAAGCGCCTGACCTGGGCTACAGAGAAGCAGCACTGGACTGTTGCTCAGTGGTCCAAAGTACTTTTTTCGGATGAAAGCAAATTTTGCATGTCATTCGGAAATCAAGGTGCCAGAGTCTGGAGGAAGACTGGGGAGAAGGAAATGCCAAAATGCCTGAAGTCCAGTGTCAAGTACCCACAGTCAGTGATGGTCTGGGCTGCCATGTCAGCTGCTGGTGCTGGTCCACTGTGTTGTATCAAGGGCAGGGTCAATGCAGCTAGCTATCAGGAGATTTTGGAGAACTTCATGCTTCCATCTGCTGAAAAGCTTTATGGAGATGAAGATTTCATGTTTCAGCACGACCTGGCACCTGTTCACAGTGCCAAAACCACTGGTAAATGGTTTACTGACCATGGTATGACTGTGCTCAATTGGCCTGCCAACTCTCCTGACCTGAAGCCCATAGAGAATCTGTAGGATATTGTGAAGAGAAAGTTGAGAGACACCAGACCCAACACTGTGGATGAGCTTAAGGCCGCTATCGAAGCATCCTGGGCCTCCATAACACCTCAGCAGTGCCACAGGATGGTTGCCTCCATGCCATGCCGCATTGAAGCAGTCATTTTTGCAAAAGGATTCCCAACCAAGTATTGAGTGCATAACTGAACAGAATTATTTGAAGGTTGACTTTTTTTGTATTAAAAACACTTTTTTTTTATTAGTCGGATGAAATATGCTAATTTTTTGAGATAGGAATTTTGGGTTTTCATGAGCTGTATGCCAAAATCATCAGTATTAAAACAAAAGACCTGAAATATTTCAGTTGGTGTGCAATGAATCTAAAATATATGAAAGTTTAATTTTTATCAGTACATTACAGAAAATAATGAACTTTATCACAATATGCTAATTTTTTGAGAAGGACTAGTATATATATATCTTCTTCTTCTTTTCCTTTTGGCTTTTCCCTTCAGGGGTCGCCACAGCGAATCATCTGCCTCCATCTCACCCTATCCTTTGCATCTTCTCTTACACCATGACCTTCATGTCCTCCTTTACCACATCCATGATTCGTCTCTTTGGTCTTCCTCTAGGCCTTTTGCCTGGTAGTTCCAGCCTCAGCATCCTATTACCAATATACTCACTATCCCTCCTCTGTACATGTCCAAACCATCTCAATCTAGCCTCTCTGACTTTGTCTCCCAAAACGTCTTACATGTGCTGTCCTCTGGCGTGCTCATTCCTAATCCTATCCATCCTCGTTACTCCCAAGAGAACCTCAACATTTTCATCTCTGCTACCTCCAACTCTGCCTCCTGTCTTTTCCCCAGGGCCACTGTTTCTAACCCATACAGCATCGTTGGCCTCAACACCGTCTTGTACACTTTTCCTTTCATTTTGCCGATACCCTCCTATCACATCACACGGACACTTTTCTCCAACCATTCCAACCTGCCTGCACACACGCTTCTTCACCTCTTTTCCACTCTCTCCCTTGCTCTGGATTGTTGAGCCTAAGTACTTAAATCCCCCACCTTTCTTATCTCTGCTCCCTGTAATCTCACCGTTCCTCTTTGGTCCTTGGCATTCATGCACATGTATTCTGTCTTACTGAGGCTAATCTTCATTCCCCTCCTTTCCAGGGCATACCTCCACCTCTCTAGATTTTCCTGCACTTGTTCTTTGCTCTCACTACAGATTACAATGTCATCTGCAAACATCATAGTCCATGGGGAATCTTGTCTAACCTCGTCTGTCAGCGTGTCCATCACCATCGCAGACAAGAAGGGGCTGAGAGCTGACCCTTGATGCAGTCCCACCTCCCTGTTGATCGCTTCTGTCACACCGGCAGCGCACCTCACCAGTGTCTTACATCTCTCATACATGTCCTGCACCACTCTAACATACTTCTCTGCCACTCCAGACTTCCTCATGCAATACCACAGTTCTTCTCTCGGCACCCTGTCATATGCTTTCTCCAGATCCACAAAGGCACAATGCAGCTCCGTCTGACCTTCTCTGTACTTCTCCATTAACATCCTCAAGGCAAACACTGCATCTGTGGTGCTCTTTCTGGGCATGAAACCAAACTGTTGTTCACAAATGCTGACCTCTGCCCTTAGTCTAGCTTCCACTATTCTTTCCCATAACTTCATCATTATGGCTCATCAACTTTATCCCTCTGTAGGTGCCGCAACTCTGCACGTCTCCCTTGTTCTTAAAAATGGGCACCAGCACACTTCTCCTCCATTCCTCTGGCATCCTCTCCTCTCTAAGACCTTGTTAAATGTTCTTGTCAGAAAATCTACTGCTACCTCTCTAGACACTTCCATACCTCCACCGGTATGTCATCAGGACCAACTGCCTTTCCATTCTTCATCCTCTTCAATGCCCTCCTCACTTCACCTTTACTAATCTTTGCTACTTCTGGTCCTCAACAGTCACCTCTTCTACTCTTTTTCTCTCTCATTTTCCTCATTCATCAGCTCTTCAAAGTACTCTTTCCATCTTCCCAGCACACTTCTGTCATCAGTCAATACATTTCCCTCTCTGTCTTTTATCAATCTAACTTGCTGCACGTCATTCCCATCTCTATTTCTCTGCTGTGCCAACCTGTATAAATCATTTTCTCCCTCCTTACTTTCCAACCGAGCATACAAGTCATCAAAGCAGCTCTGTTTGGCATTTGACACTGCTACCACCTTTGCCTTCGCTGTGTCTCCCTGTACTCCTGTTTACTCTCTTCGGTTTTGTCAATGTCCCACTTCTTCTTAGCTAAGCTCTTCCCTTTGTACACACTCCTGCACTTCCTCATTCCACCACCAAGTCTCCTTATCTACTTTCCTTCCAGATGACACACCAAGTATTCTCCTACCTGTCTCCCTGATCACATTCGCTGTAGTTGTCCAGTCATCTGGAAGCACTTCCTGACCACCCAAAGCCTGTTTCAACTCCTCCTTGAAGACAACCCGACACTCTTCCTTTTTCAACTTCCACCACTTTGTCTTCTGCTCTGCCTTTGCCTTCTTCACCTTCCTCACCATCAGCATCATCCTGCACACCACCATCCTATGCAAGATGTAGTCTACCTGTGTGCTCCTACCTCCACTTTTATAAGTCACCCTATGCTCCTCTCTCTTCTGGAAGAAAGTATTCACCACAGCCATTTCCATCCTTTTTGCAAAATCTACCAACATCTGTCCTTCTGCGTTCCTGTCCTGGATACCAAACCTACCCATCACTTCCTCGTCCCCTCTGTTTCCTGCACCAACATGTCCATTGAAGTCTGCCCCAATGACCACTCTTTCAGCTCTGGGGGTACTCTGCATCACTTCATCTAACTCCCTCCAGAATCTCTCCTTCTCTTCTCGCTCACATCCTGTCTGTGGGGCATAAGCACTAACAACATTGACCATCACACCTTTAATTTCTAACTTGAGACTCATCACTCTGTCTGACACTCTTTTCACTTCTAGAACATTCCTGGCAAACTCCTCCTTCAAGATCACTCCGACTGCATTTCTCTTCCCATCCACACCGTGATAAAACAGCTTAAACCCTGCTCCTATGCTTCTAGCCTTGCGACCTTTCCACCTGGTCTCCTGAACACACAGTATGTCCACCTTCCTCCTCTGCATCATGTCAGCCAGCTCTCTACCTTTTCCTGTCATAGTTCCAATATTCAAAGTCCCTACTTTCAGTCCTAGACTCATGCCTTTCCTCTTCTCTCTCTGGCAACGGACCACGCCTCCCGCCCTCTCCTTCTTCGACGTCTTCGACCAACAGTAGTCAATTTCCATCAGCACCCTGTTGGTTGGCGGCACTGATATGGCGATGGTTGTTAACCGAACCTCGACCCGATCCGATTATGTCATTCTTTCTTGTGATTCGCATAGTTTATTTGGCATTTGTTTTACGCCGGATGCCCTTCCTGACGCACCCCTCTGCATTTATCCGGGCTTGGGACCGGCGTGAGGGAGAGACACTGGTTTGTGCCCCCCCCCTCACGGCTGCATTGACTAGTATATATATATATATATATATATATAATGTATATATCTCAGTTATGTAGTGTGTTACTCTTATGTTAAGATGTCTGTGATCTTGTGTTTACACTGTTTTGTGGACTTTTGTAACCCTAAGCAAATATGGTTGGTCAGAAGTGTAAGCCTACTAGCATGAGTGCAAGTCTCATACACAGAGATGAATTAACTATCTACTTAGATCAGCACAATCTTTATATTTATTATCTTTATATACGTATACATATATCTACTTACAAATTTCATCCGTTCTAGTGCCTTTTTCGTAACTTGGGGTTTTCGTAAGTAGAGGTGCATTTTACATGTAAAACGCCTGATTCGTTCCAAGGCTCCCAAGACTACCCCATAAACCCTTTAAAAATTATAAAAGTACATCAATTTTATATGAAATATGTATGAAATTATGCGTTAAAAGTAAAAGAAAATTATTTACCTTTTTTTTTTAAATCTCTCGAACCACCCATGCGACTCTTTAAAGTCCAGGGGTTGCTGGTCTGAAGAACCCTCATCCCCACCCCCACCTTCCTTCACGAGGTCCTTAAATAATCACCTCCGTCACTGTATCACCACTTTTAATGCCTCCTTCTGCTTCAATATTGTCCCGATTGTAGAGGGGTTTCGGCCATACTCCTTTGCGATTTTGCTCAACCGCATCTCACTTTCATATTTTTTTATTATCTCCTGCTTCACTTTGATTGATAACGGAGCCCACTTGGTCCAATGATTACTCTCAAAGAAAATTAACGAGCCCACAGTCCTGTTCAACTCTCCTTCACACGTGTGACAAACAGGAAGTATGGGTACAGGAAGTATGGGTACAGTTCAGCTCCCTCCTGGCCAATGGGAGGCCAGCATGGTGGGATGTTGGGAGACAGCCAATGAGAGAGCAACTCGCACATTGTTTGAATTTTTGAATGGCGCGTTTGGCGCTTTCAGTAAGAAGAGGTTGTTTCATGTGCAGAGGGTGAAAATTTAGGAAAATGTTTTTCATCAACTGAATTTTTCATATTCAGAGGTTTTCGGTTTTCGTAAGTAGAGGGCCACCAGTATATCTATCTATCTATCTCTCTCTCTCTATATATATATATATATATATATATATATATATATATATATATGGCTCTCAGAGGATTAGATTTTAAAATATGTATTTTTTTTGTGGCTCTCTTAGCCAAAAAGGTTCCCGACCCCTGTGCTAGATGATGGAAAAAAATTGGGGATTACAGTGGAGCCTCGGTACTCAAACTTAATCCATTCCAGGCGGCTGTTCGGATTTCGATTTGTTCAGATTACCAATCCGTTTTTCCCATGACAAATAATGTAAATGGTCTTAATCCGTTCTGTTGTCTGTTGAACTGTTTATTGTTCACAGGGAAGGCACCAAAGCACGGATTTCAAACTAAAACGGAACTGGTGGAACACAGTTTAGTTTGATTTCCATGTTTCTCCGCATCTCTAACAGGGACTACGGTTTCCCCATGATCTAATGCCTTCCCTGTGAACAATAAAACGTACACCTGAGAGAGACCATAACACACTAAAATAAATAACACAGAAAAGTTAAAGCATAAGAACAATAAAGATAAGAATTGTAACCTTTGTGGTAATGAGCAGTTGGCAGACGTAAATGTTAGAGAGGAAGAGAAGCGGATTCCCTTCCATAACAGTTTCAGATAAATCAGCCAAAGGTGTTTTTTTCTCTTGCTACTGCTTTGCATGGATGACTCTTCTTCAGGATGTTCCTTTCTTTTCTTGAAGAACATTTCTACCATGGCTTGATTTGAAGGCTTTCAAAACCTTACAGAAATAGCTCATGACCTTATCGTTAAATGTGTTCACAGCACTGCTAGTGCTTGAGCTTAGCTTTAGCTTAGCTTTAGCACTTTAGCTTAGCTTTAGTTTGGCTTGCTTACATACATACATACATACATACATACATACATACATACATACATCCTCTTCAGCTTCGTTTAGGCGGTTATATCTTTAAGCCAATCTGTGAGTTTTCTGTTCGGTACTCTAAATCATATTTGTTACTGGATGGGGTATATGGTGTTAGTGATTAGATAGCTTTAGCACTAGCTTTAGCTGTAGTGCTTGGATTACGTACATAGTACTGTATCAACAACTGACTTCCCCAGGACAGCTTTTAAGGTGATACATAGTATCAACAACTTCCGGACTTCCCCAGGACAGCTTTTAGGGTGGTACATAGTATCAATAACTTCCAGACTTCCCCAGAACATACATAGTACCAACAACTTCCTGACTTCCGGAAGTCAGGTGCACTTTTCCATCCTCTCTGCCTCGGTATTTTGGGGGCTTTTCGGGCATTTCACGAGTTTGACTTCAGCTTTTTGTTTGGTTTCTGATTTGTTCGGACTCGAGAGTGTTCTTATTCCGAGTCTCCACTGAACGTGGATTTCATTGGAATGTTATGGAATATTTCTGCACCCAACTGTTGTGTTCATTTTATACAGACAGTCTTAACTTACATCTTCATGATGAACCTACAAAGTTCATTCATATATATATATATATATATATATATATATATATATATATATATATATATATATATATATATATAAATATGTTTGTGAACAACAGTGTGGTTTCATGCCAAGAAAGAGCACCACAGATGCAGTGATTGCCATGAGGATGTTAATGGAGAAGTACAGAGAAGGTCAGATGGAGCTGCATTGTGCCTTTGTGGATCTGGAGAAAGCATATGACAGGGTGCCAAGAGAAGAACTGTGGTATTGTATGAGGAAGTCTGGAGTGGCAGAGAAGTATGTTAGAGTGGTGCAGGACATGTATGATAGATGTAAGACAGTGGTGAGGTGTGCTGTCGATGTGACAGAAGAGTTCAAGGTGGAGGTGGGACTGCATCAAGGGTCAGCTCTCAGCCCCTTCTTGTTTGCTATGGTGATGGACAGGCTGACAGACGAGGTTAGACAAGATTCCCCATGGACTATGATGTTTGCAGATGACATTGTGATCTGCCGTGAGAGCAGAGAACAAGTGCAGGAAAATCTAGAGAGGTGGAGGTATGCCCTGGAAAGGAGGGGAATGAAGATTAGCCTCAGTAAGACAGAATACATGTGCATGAATGACAAGGACCCAAGAGGAACGGTGAGATTACAGGGAGCAGAGATAAGAAAGGTGGAGGATTTTAAGTACTTAGGCTCAACAATCCAGACCAATGGAGAGTGTGGAAAAGGGGTGAAGAAGCGTGTGCAGGCAGGTTGGAATGGTTGGAGAGAAGTGTCCGTGTGATGTGTGATAGGAGGGTATCGGCAAGAATGAAAGGAAAAGTGTACAAGACGGTGTTGAGGCCAACGATGTTGTATGGTTTAGAAACAGTGGCCCTGGGGAAAAGACAGGAGGCAGAGCTGGAGGTAGCAGAGATGAAAATGTTGAGGTTCTCTTTGGGAGTAACGAGGATGGATAGGATTAGGAATGAGCACATCAGAGGGACAGCACATGTAAGATGTTTTGGAGACAAAGTCAGAGAGGCTAGATTGAGATGGTTTGGACATGTACAGAGGAGGGATAGTGAGTATATTGGTAATAGGATGCTGAGGCTGGAACTACCTGGCAGAAGGCCTCGAGGAAGACCAAAGAGACGATTCATGGATGTGGTGAAGGAGGACATGAAGATCGTTGGTGTAAGAGAAGAAGATGCAAAGGATAGGGTGAGATGGAGGCAGATGATTCGCTGTGGTGACCCCTGAAGGGAAAAGCTGAAAGGAAAAGAAGAATATCGTGCAGATCGCAGTGTAACGGAGAGCGGTAAGAAGAAAGGAGGGGGTGTGGCGGTCTATGTGAATGAACGATGGTGCCACCCGGCCAACGTGCACGTGAAGGAGCAGCTATGCACGCGGGACCTGGAGCTGCTCACGGTGAGCGCGCGGCCATGTTATCAACCGAGGGAGTTTTCACACGTGATTGTGTTTTGCGTGTACATTCCGCCCTTGGCTGTGAGCGTCTCCACAGCGGTGTCAATCAGACACAGACTCGTCACCCCCGTGCCATGATTCTGATCAGCGGGGACTTTAACCACGCCCCTCTCTCCGCCTCTCTCCCGACGTTCACGCAATACGTGAAGTGCACCACAAGAGACAATAAAACTCTGGACTTGCTGTATACTAATGTTAAGGACGCTTACAGCTCCACCCCCTCCCCCCACTGGGACGCTCAGACCACAACCTGGTCTACCTGCTCCCCCAATACACACCCAGGGTGCGAAAGGAACCTGCACAGAAGAGGTCTGTGAAAGTGTGGACCGAGGAGACCAACGAGAGGCAACTGAGGACTGTTTCCAGACCACAGACTGGAGCATGCTCTGTGATTCCTTTGGTGATGACATCGACGGCCTCACACACTGTATCACCAATTACATGAACTTCTGTGTGGACAGCACTGCGCCAACACGGAGGGTACGGTGCTTCTCCAACAACCACCCGTGGGTCACCCCTGAGCTTAAAGTCCTCCTGAACCAGAAAAAGAGGGCTTTCATCTCGGGGGACAGAGGAGCAGAAGAAGGTCAACGTGTGGGACGTCTGAAGAGGACTAAAGACCATGTCTGGATTTGGGCAGAGTGTCAGAGGGACAGCTGATGGTGCCCAGCGCTGGGAGGATGAACTAAACTGTTACTTCAACAGGTTTGATTCTCCCCCCTCCCCTCCCCGTTCCCCTCCCCTCTTCACACGTCTCCAGACCAGCAGACCCCTCCCCCCTCCCCAGGCCAACTTCACTTGACTGCTACAGCCCGACAGACACATCCCCCTCCCTCTGCAGCCCACTCCAGCCCCCCCCCTCTCCCTCACATCAGACCAGGTGAGGAAACAGCTGAGGCGACTAAATCAGAGGAAATCTGAAGGACCTGATGGCATCAGTCCCAGGCTGCTGAGGACCTGCGCAGACCAGCTCTGTGTGGTACTATGCTATCTGTACAACCTGAGCCTCAGCCTGGAGAAGGTTCCCGTCCTATGGAAGACCTCCTGTGTGGTTCCAGTTCCCAAAAACAGCTCAAGCGAAGGAACCAGCCCACTACAGACCTGTCGCCCTGACCTCCAACCTCATGAAGACCATGGAAAGGCTCCTCCTTGAACACCTCCGCTCTATGGTGAGCCCCACCCTAGACCCGCTGCAGTTTGCTTACAGGCCCAACATCAGGGTAGAAGACGCCATCATCTACCTTCTGCAGCGGGCACTCACCCACCTGGAGATTGCTGGCAGCGCTGTGAGGGTCATATTCTTTGACTTCTCCAGCGCCTTCAACACCATCAGGCCAGCGCGTCTGCAGGGGAAGCTGGAGGACGTGGGAGTGGACGGGCATCTTGCTGCCTGGATTATCGACTACCTTACTAACCGTCCACAGTACGTGCGGCTGCGCGGCTGTAAGTCAAAGGTGGTAGTCTGCAGCACGGGGGCACCGCAGGGCACCATCCTCTCACCCTTCCTTTTCAACAATTATACCTCGGACTTCATATATAGCACAGACAGCTGAAACCTCCAGAAGTTCTCGGACGACTCCGCCATCGTGGGCTGTGTGTCAGAGGGGAACAAGCAGGAGTACCGGTCGGTCATCGTTGACTTCGTGGACTGGTGTGAGCACAACCACCTGAGCTTGAACACTAGGAAGACGAAGGAGATGGTGGTCGACTTCAGAAGAAGCACTCGAACACACACACACACTCACTAGTGAACGTCCAGGGACAGGACATTGAGACAGTGGACAGTTTCAAATACCTGGGCGTTCACCTTAACAATAAACTGGACTGGTCCCACAACACCAACGCCCTGTACAAGAAGGGCCAGAGTCGCCTCCACCTTCTGAGGAGACCTAGATCCTTCGGAGTATGCAGCCCTCTGCTCAGGACTTTTTATGACTCTGTGGTAGCCTCTGCAATCCTCTACGCTGCCATCTGCTGGGCCCCGGGCAGCACAGAGCGGGACAGAAAGAGACTGAACAAGCTGGTCAGGAGGGCCAGCTCTGTCCTAGGCTGCCCACTGGACTCTGTGGAGGAGGTGAGTGAGAGGAGGATGGTAGCAAAGCTCACATCCATCATGGTCAACAGCTCTCACCCACTGCACCAGACTGTAGAGAAGCTGAGTAGCTCCTTCAGTGGACGACTGAGACATCCTCAGTGCAGGAAGGAGCGCTACCGCAGGTCGTTCATTCCCTTCGCTGTCAGACTGTACAACGCCACTTTGTAATTGTCTGTGAAAATACCGGTTATGTGCAATAAAAACCCCGTGCACTTTAATCAACCACATCTACCCCACTGACTGTGAACCATATCAACCCATCTACTCTGCCCTCAGATACATATACACTTGAATATAGGCCAGTCTACAAAGTTGTTCCCTTCTTTTCTTTTATTGTTTATTAATTTATACTATTTATGTATCTATTTATTTATTTACTTAATAATATATATGTATGTGTGTATGTTTGTATATGTATCTATTTTTGCACCCCCCAGTGATGGTACCTCAAGAGCCTGTAACAGTGAATTTCTCCATTGTGAGATTAATAAAGCTGTATCTTATCTTATCTTATCTTATCTGAAGATATATATAAGCCAGTGTCTCTCCCTCACGCCGGTCCCAAGCCCAGATAAATGCAGAAGATTGCATCAGGAAGGGCATCCGGCATTAAACAAATAAAACATGCGAGTCATATCAAGAAAATTCATACCGGATCGGTCGAGGCCCGGGTTAACAACAACCGCCATCATTGCCGTTAACCAACAGGGTGCTGGTGGAAATTGGACTACTGTTGGTTGAAGAAGGAGAGGCGGGAGGCGGGTCCGTAGGCAGAGAGAGAAGAGGAAAGGCAGGAGTCTAGAACTGAAAGTAGGGACTTTGAATGTTGGAACTATGCAAAGAAAAGGTAGAGAGCTGGCTGACATGATGCAGAGGAGGAAGGTGGACATACTGTGTGTTCAGGAGACCAGGTGGAAAGGGAGCAAGGCTAGAAGCTTAGGAGCAGGGTTTAAGCTGTTTTTTCATGGTGTGGATGGGAAGAGAAATGGAGTAGGAGTCAGCTTGAAGGAGGGGTTTGCCAGGAATGTTCTCAAAGTGAAAAGAGTGTCAGACAGAGTGATGAGTCTCAAGTTAGAAATTGAAGGCATGATGTTCAATGTTGTTAGTGCTTATGCCCCACAGGCAGGATGTGAGCTAGAAGAGAAGGAGAGATTCTGGAGTGAGTGAGATGAAGTGATGCAGAATACCTCCAAAGATGAAAGAGTAGTCATTGGGGCAGACTTCAATGGGCATGTTGGTGCAGGAAACAGAGGGGACGAGGAAGTGATGGGCAGGTTTGGTATCCAGGACAGGAACGCAGAAGGACAGATGTTGGTAGATTTTGCAAAAAGGATGGAAATGGCTGCGGTAAATACTTTCTTCCAGAGGAGAGAGGAGCATAGAGTGACTTATAAAAGCGGAGGTAGGAGCACACAGGTAGAGGCGATGTAATTTGAAGGAAGTCAGTGACTGCAAAGTAGTAGCGGGTGAGAGTGTTGCCAAACAGCATAGGATGGTGGTGTGCAGGATGATGCTGATGGTGAGGAAGGTGAAGAAGGCAAAGGCAGAGCAGAAGACAAAGTTGTGGAAGCTGAAAAAGGAGGAGTGTTGTGTTGTCTTCAAGGAGGAGTTGAAACAGACCGAAGAGAGTAGACAGGAGTACAGGGAGACAGAGTAAGTCGAAGGTAGCGGTGTCAAAGGCCAAACAGAGGACGTATGATGACTTGCATGCTCGGTTGGAAAGTAAAGAGGGAGAAAATGATTTATACAGGTTGGCACAGCAGAGAAATAGAGATGGGAAGGATGTGCAGAAAGTTAGAGTGATTAAGGACAGGGAGGGAAATGTCTTGACTGATGACAGAAGTGTGCTGGGAAGATGGAAAGAGTACTTTGAAGAGCTGATGAATGAGGAAAATGAGAGAGAAAAAAAGAGTACAATAGGTGACTGTTGACGACCAGGAAGTAGCAAAGATTAGTAAGGGTGAAGTGAGAAGGCATTGAAGAGGATGAAGAATGGAAAGGCAGTTTGCCCTGATGACATACCAATGGAGGTATGGAAGTGTCTAGGAGAGGAAGCAGTAGATTTCCTGACAAGAACATTCAACAAGGTCTTAGAGAGTGAGAGGATGCCAGAGGAATGGAGGAGAAGTGTGCTGGTGTCCATTTTTAAGAACAAGGTCGACGTTCAGAGTTCTGGCAACTAAAGAGGGATAAAGTTGATGAGCCATACGATGAAGTTATGGGAAAGAATAGTGGAAGCTAGACTAAGGGCAGAGGTCAGCATTTGTGAACAAAAGTTTGGTTTCATGCCAAGAAAGAAGCAGAAGAAAATGGAGACAAGGACCAAATGTAGTGATCCTGTCATTTCCTTCCCAGGTTGTTGAAATATGTTATACAGATGAATGGATTTCTATCTAGAGCTGGTGTTATGTCAATGTTCACTAACTTCAGGAGCTACAATTTGTTGAAATATGCTGTGAGTACGCGCGTGTATATTTGTGAAATTGATTTTCAGATTGTGAAAGAAAAGGTGTCAAGAGCAGTGTTCCCTCTAAGCTGCGCGAGTGAGCAATTGCGCACGTGCTCGCACACCTCAGCGCACAAGAAAATCTATGCAGCGCATAAAATAAAATTCAACATAAACGTATTAATTGCGTTGTAACTCGGCCAATGTCCAGCCAATAATACGATAAGGTTCACTTCCGCTACGCAGCCAATCATAGCATTGACATTGCTACTACATTGTCATAGCCTACACGCGCCGTGCAGGTTAGCAAGCTAACACCAGTGCGGCGGAGTTAAGAGACGCAAATACTTACCCCTTATCATGGCGAAACGAACGGGCAGTGACACATCCACTCACCAAGCCAAAGTAAAAAAGAAATGCGGTTCATTTAAGATGGAATGGCTGTCGGAGTATGTGCAAATAGAAGAACAAGCGGTGAAACTGGGTGATATTTTTTCTTTTTCGAGTGAGAAAGGTCTACTCTGCAAAACGTGCTGGTGAGATTACTCTTTTCATTAGTAGGCTCTGTGAACACATGGATGCTCGTTTTCCAGAAAATGAGTTAAAGGAGTGGTCTGCATTTGACATTGAAGCACTGAGCTCAGGCATCAGTTTTGATTATGGAATAGCAGATGTTGCCACATTGGTGAAGAAGTATGAGGCCATTCTCCACCACCCACAGTCTTTGGATTCCATTAACAGTCAATACTCCGAATTCAAGTACATAATGAAGCAAAAACTTAAACAGGGGTCAATCAGCACATTCTCAGATATGGTTGCTGCAACACTTAGATGTGAGGAGCTAAAAGAGATCTCACAGCTTGTGGATATTTGTGCTACTTTTCAAGCTTCCAGTGCAGATTGTGAAAGAGGATTTAGTTTAATGAATCACATCAAAACAGCATCCAGAAATTGTCTTGAAGTGGCACATCTGGACCAGCTGATGCGCATAAAATCAAAGCAAGCAGCAGACGAGGCCATCAACCTGGACAAAGTGTACAGCCATTGGAGAAGTGAGAAGGCCAGACGTGAACAATAAGGTACAATTTAAGTCAGATTTGTGTGTATTCTAGTGACATTTATTAAGATTGTTTAATTATGGATATGAATCATTAAATGCTGTTACTACTAGATAATTTACAGGCAGTAGAAATGCTAATAAAAAACTGAGTAATTAGATATTTTACAGACAAAGAGTTACATGAATTTACACTGTATCACAAGCAACAGCACACGTCATTGTGCAAACTGTGAATGTTTTAACAAAACATAACAAAATGTTACGTCTGAAAGGTGTATATGTATCATTTTTTCCAGAACTGGACCCTAAGCCAGGCAACAACTGATCCTCTTTTAGGCCTGTAAAAGTGTATCACATTATCATGTTCTCTGGTGCACATACTGTTTTATATAACTGTATAATGGTGCTTCATTTTTCTATGTTTTGCTATACTTAAAGGCTTGTTGAGAATAATCAAATGGAATGCTTAAGGGGGCCATTCTTTATGTCTGTTGTAAAAGTGCATACTTAAACAGAAGTGCAGGTGGGGCACCCGTGATACACCGAGCCTTTCACAGTCAGCGTGACCTTCAACAAGCTCGATAGTGTCCAGCTGCAGATTGCTTCGAGGTCAGGAGATGGGGGGTGTGTGGAGGTTGGGACGAGCCTGGAGAGAGCCCAGACCTATTGCATCCTGTTGAGATAACAACGCAACAAAGACCCAGTCACAAACCCGGAAGGAGGAACCTGGTCTGAAGCCCTTAAAGGTACCCTCCCGCGAGGGAGGGGTCAGACCTTAACTCGCGTGTCTTTTATGCATGTTTGTTGGGTCTCCATCCTTTGCAAACGACGCAATAAAGCTTCTCATATTCAACTCAAAACCAGTCTTCAGTCGTCTTCTTCCACATTCAACGGATCCTAACAGGCCAAAGCAGGACTCTTTCCGTTGCCAAAGCAGGACTCCTCCCATGGCTAAAGCAGGACTCTCACATATAACATACTACACATCTCATGAAAAACAAGATTTTTGTCTTTAATTTTAAGTGGGCCAAATCACTTATAATAAAAGTAAACTAATGAAAATTGCTGCTGCAATTTGATTCTTTTAATAAGCCATGTAACTTGCCATGATCTAAAGCTTTGAAGTGTGATACTGGTGTCGGGGCCACAGGTGCACACCTGATGTCGCTCACAATGGTCCTCAGTGTGCTCAGGGAGCTTATGTGTTTCCTCTGACACATGAAAAATTAGAGGGAACATTGGTCAAGAGTTTTAGAGAAATATCGCTATGAACAGTTTTAAAATATTAAAATCATGTTACAACCTCTGATAAACTTAATATATGAATCCAAAGCATGCCTAATGTTTTTGAAAAACTAAATGTCCATCTCTTTGAGTGATCATGTCAAGCTTCATAAAAACACTCACAACATTTACCATACTACATGAATGGATAATAATATCATAATGGACATTTTGCACATTCTTTTATCCCATGTTTGGCAGGTAAGAGACAGAAAATTATCATGTGAAGAGCAGTTTTATTGTCACATTAACAGCATTTTGTAAATGCTCTGATCCAGAGCGCCTTACATTTATCATTTTTCTTAGCTAAATGAATGTTAAGGGCCTTACTCAAGGCTACACTACCGACAGGCAAATGCGTATACACAGATGTACATGACGTCATGTTACATGACGTCATTACAGTGGCTGGAATAAGAGGGAATTTTTTTTTTTTTCAGAATTTTCCCGTTCTCAAGAGTCACCTCAGCAAATCATCTGATTCGCACATTCCCTTCCTGTCACAACTCTTTAGCAAGGGACAGGAACACGCTGACAGATTTGCAGCCGACTCTTTACAAAAGTCAGCAATGGTTCTTTTACATGCCTCTCACCATAGACAGTGAGAGACATGGCCTGCCTTTGATAACCCAATTAGCTGCACTGGGAGGACCATGACAACCCTGTGGGGACTTGAACCCCCAACCTTAGGATCAGTGATCCTGTGCCCTATCCACTAGACTAAGGACTAATATCAGGTCAGGTCAAGTATGAGGGCATGCGCCGGGACGGCACTTCGCTCTGTCCACCAGCCGCCTCCACTCATCCGGCCATCTCCTGGTGATCGACCAGGCCTGCGCAGGGCCCATACCCCCCGGCAGGGCAGCCCTCAGCTGTGACAACTACTTCGCATGCGGCCGTCCCCACGATCGGCTCCAGCCCCTATTATCCCGAACGGACAGGATCCGGTGTGAAAGACTCCATGATCTCTGCTCTTTCATGACCCACAGCGATCGAGTCAACAGCAGCATCCAAGAAGTTGCTGAAAGCCTGGATCTTGGTTTTGATCCAGTGATCCAGGAGACTCGCAAACCAAGTAGTTCCGCCTCCTCACCCAGCGAACAGAGAGTCTCCGTCCTGACATCCACTGTCTCCCCGAAGATCACTACATCATCAGCAAAGTCCAGAACAGTAATCCGAACTTCACCAAACGACACCCCGCAGGCCAATCCGCCCGATACCACCACTATGATCCAGTCCATTGCAGTACTGAAGGGAGTGGGGGCCAGAACACACCCCTGCCTCACTCCGGTCTCTACCAAAAAGAAGTCAGAGGTGGGAGCCCCACACCTCACAGCACTCTCTGTCCCAGAATACAGCGACAATATCAGCCAGACCAGAGCCGACGGGATCCCACGTAGACAAAGTATGCCCCAGAGGGCCTCCCTATCCACCGAGTCGAACGCCTTGCGAAAGTCTATATAGGCGGCAAGGAAACCCCTATCAAACTCCCGCAAGCGCTCAGATAGGACGTGGAGCGCCAGTATCCGGTCAACGGTAGACTTCTTCGGTGTAAACCCGGATTGTTCAGGGTGCTGGTGTGCTAGAAGCTGCTGTCGATCCTGTCCAGTAGAATCCGTGCGAAGACCTTGCCCGGAACTGAGAGGAGAGTAACCCCCCGGTAGCTGTTGCTTTCTCGGATATCACCCTTCCCCTTCCAGATCGGGACAACAATGCCCCGTTTCCAGTCAGTTGGGATGATACCAGTGCTCCAAACGGACTACACGAGAATGAACAGCCACCTGAGGACGGGCTCACCTCCCGACTTATGCATTTCCACGTGGATATCACAAACTCCCGCAGATTTGCCATCCGCCAAGCGCCACACTGCCCTCCGAGTTTCCTCAAGAGTTGGCGGGTCACAACTTGGGGGAGGTTCGGCAACAAGAGTTTCAGCATCCCCAACGGCCAGGCTCCGGTCGGGAGGGTCAGCAAGATACAACTCCTCAATGTACTCGAATTCAAGTAGCCCTTGACCGTCTCACAGAGATCGTGGACCGCAGCCTCCCAATCTCTTCGCACCGCCTTGACGGCTTTGCACTTCAGGTCCCTGGCCAGTCCAGCTCTGCCATCAAGTCGAGTCTGTCTTGCTCTCTCGATGACGTCGATGATCTCAGAGGAGATGGCTATTCCCAGTCGTCTGGGCGACCCTGGTATGCAGCCACGGGACACCTCCAGGATGCGGTCTCTGAAGCCAGCCCAGAGATACTCCATGCCTGCACCCGCATCCAGATCCTCCAGGGATTCCCCAAGCCTACTGGCAAACTCCGAAGCCACATCAGAGTCCCCGAGTTGGCACACGTCAATCGCATTTGATGAGCCAGGGCCTTCTCGGGGCGCCTGAATTGGATCTTCAGAGTTGCCACCAGAAGCCCGTGATCTCCTGAGAAGAGCTGGGCACTTCTGAAGACACAGCAGTTCTGGACCAGCCGCCAGTGACTACCCACGTGAACATGGTCAATCTCATTCCTAGTGATGCCGTCATTGGAGTACCAAGTCCAGCGTCGCAGATCTGATCTCTGGAACCATGAGCCAGCAATCCTTAAGCCCCGACTTTTTGTGACGTCAAGAAGCATTAAGGCGCTTTCATCGTGGCGTCCAGAGCCATGAGGACCGACACATGCTTCATAGCCATCCTGGTTAGTGCCAGTGGTCACATTGAAGTCCCCCAGTACGATCAGGGTTCCCTTCCCGGAACCCCCGACACCACTGAGTTGAGCTCATCGTAGAAGGTTTCCTTCGTGGATCGATCACTCACCCCGATCGGAGCGTACACTGCAACGATAGAGAGCGTCCCCACTGTGTGAGTCACCCTCAGTTGCATAATACGCTCGTTGACCGGAACCACCTCCAATACCAAGGGAGCCAATCAATCAGCGATGGCAACGGCCACTGCCTGAGTGTGAAGACTGTCGGCCCGGCCAGACCAGTAGTAGGTGTCCCCACCAACACCTGTCTCGCCGGACCCAGGCCTCCACACCTCAGAGAGGGCCGCAACGCCACTGCCGAGCAGACTAAGCTTCCTTGATAACTGAGGCACATGAGCGTCGTCACGCAGGGAAGTTACGTTCCATGCGCCGACCCAGACCGACCACCTCAGATTCAACCGAGGCGATCGAAAGCAGCTGGTGTCCGATACCTTTGCACCACCCAAGTCGCTCACCCTATCACGCCCGACCTGGTTGCTCCAAGATTTTACCCCTATCATGCAGTGGGGGTCCCGGCGGCTTTGCTCCACCCCCCCTCATACGACGCCGCCTGAGGCAGGCGTTGGGGTTACTCCCCGGAGCGGACTACAGCGTTTTGTTGTGTGTTCTGCTGGCGCTTTTAAGAGGGCGGGGGTGCAAGGCAGATGCCCAGAGGTACCCAGAGGCCTGAAGAGGGGATTGAAAGGACTAATCTTCTTCTTTCTTCTTTGAATCGCCATGAATCGTCTGTTTGGTTTTCCTCTAGGCATTCTGCCTGGTAGTTCCAACCTCAGCATCCTACTACCAATATACTCACGATCTCTCCTCTGTAAATGTCCAAACAATCTCAATCTAGCTTCTCTGACTTTGTCTTCAAAACGTCTCACATGTGCTGTCCCTCTGACGTGCCCATTCATGATCCTATCCATCCTCGTTACTCCCAAAGGGAACCTCAACATTTTCATCTCTGCTACCTCCAACTCTGCCTCCTGTCATTTCCCCAGGGCCACTGTTTCTAAACCATACAACATCGCTGGCCTCACCAACGTCTTGTACACTTTTCCTTTCATTCTTGCCGATACCCTCCGATCACACATCACTCTGGACACTTTTCTCCAACCATTCCAACCTGCCTGCACACACTTCTTCACCTCTTTTCCACACTCTCTACTTCTCTGGATTGTTGACCCTAAGTACTTAAAATCCACCTTCTTTATCTCTGCTCCCTGTAACCTCACTATTCCTCTTGGGTCCTTGCCATTCACACACATCTATTCTGTCTTACTGAGGCTAACCTTCATTCCCCTCCTTTCCAGGGCATACCTCCCCCTCTCTAGATTTTCCTGCACTTGTTCTCTGCTCTCACTGCAGATCACAATGTCATGTGCAAACATCATAGTCCATGGGGAATCTCGTCTCACCTTGTCTGTCAGCCTGTCTATCACCATAGCAAACAAGAAGGGGCTGAGAGCTGACCCTTGATGTAGTCCCACCTCCACCTTGAACTCTTCTGTCACACCAACGGCACACCTCACCACTGTCTTACATCTCTTATACATGTCCTGCACCACTCTAACATTCTTCTCTGCCACTCCAGACTTCCTCATACGATACCACAGTTCCTCTCTCGGCACCCTGTCATATGCTTCTCCAGATCCACAAAGGCACAATGCAGCTCCTTCTGACCTTTTCTGTACTTCTCTATTAACATCCTCAAGACAAACACTGCATCTGTAGTGCTCCTTCTTGGCATGAAACCAAACTGTTGTTCACATATGCTGACCTCTGCCCTTAGTCTAGCTTCCACTATTCTTTCCCATAACTTCATCATATGGCTCATCAACTTTATCCCCCTGGAGTTGCCACAACTCTGGACCTCTGCCTTGTTCTTAAAAATGGGCACCATCACACTTCTTCTCCATTCCTCTGGCATCCTCTCACTCTCTAAAACCTTGTTGAATGTTCTTGTCAGGAAATTTACTGCTTCCTCTCCTAGACACTTCCATACCTCCACCGGTATGTCATCAGGGCAAACTGCCTTTCCACTCTTCATCCTCTTCAATGCCTTCTCACTTCACCCTTACTAATCTTTGCTACTTCCTGGTCCTCAACTGTCACCTATTGTACTCTTTTTTCTCTCTCATTTTCCTCATTCATCAGCTCTTCAAAGTACTCTTTCCATCTTCCCAGCACACTTCTGTCATCAGTCAATATATTTCCCTCTAAGTCCTTAATCACTCTAACTTTCTGCACATCCTTCCCATCTCTATTTCTCTGCTGTGCCAACCTGTATAAATCCTTTTCTCCCTCTTTACTTTCCAACCGAGCATACAAGTCATCATACGTCCTCTGTTTGGCCTTTGATACAGATACCTTCGCCTTACTCTGTCTCCCTGTACTCCTGTTTACTCTCTTCGGTCCTCTCTATGTCCCACTTCTTCTTAGCTAACCTCTTCCTTTGTACACACTCCTGAACTTCCTCATTCCACCACCAAGTCTCCTTATCTACTCTCCTTCCAGATGACACACCAAGTATTCTCCTACCTGTCTCCCTGATCACATTAGCTGTAGTTGTCGAGGCATCTGGAAGCACTTCCTGACCACCCAAAGCCTGTTTCAACTAGACAACAACACACACTTCCTTTTTCAGCTTCCACCACTTTGTCTTCTGCTCTGCCTTTGCCTTCTTCACCTTCCTCACCATCAGCATCATCCTGCACACCACCATCCTATGCTGTTTGGCAACACTCTCACCCGCTACTACTTTGCAGTCACTGACTTCCTTCAAATTACATCGCCTGCACAAGATGGAGTCTACCTGTGTGCTCCTACCTCCGCTTTTATAAGTCACTCTATGCTCCTCTCTCCTCTGGAAGAAAGTATTTACCGCAGCCATTTCCATCCTTTTTGCAAAATCTACCAACATCTGTCCTTCTGCGTTCCTGTCCTGAATACCAAACCTGCCCATCACTTCCTCGTCCCCTCTGTTTCCTGCACCAACATGCCCATTGAAGTCTGCCCCAATGACTACTCTTTCATCTTTGGGGGTATTCTGCATCACTTCATCTCACTCACTCCAGAATCTCTCCTTCTCTTCTAGCTCACATCCTGTCTGTGGGGCATAAGCACTAACAACATTGAACATCATGCCTTCAATTTCTAACTTGAGACTCATCACTCTGTCTGACACTCTTTTCACTTTTAGAACATTCCTGGCAAACCCCTCCTTCAAGCTGACTCCTACTCCATTTCTCTTCCCATCCACACCATGAAAAAACAGCTTAAACCCTGCTCCTAAGCTTCTAGCCTTGCTCCTGAACACACAGTATGTCCACCTTCCTCCTCTGCATCATGTCAGCCAGCTCTCTACCTTTTCTTTGCATAGTTCCAACATTCAAAGTCCCTACTTTCAGTTCTAGACTCCTGCCTTTCCTCTTCTCTCTCTGCCTACGGACACGCCTCCCGCCTCTCCTTCTTCGACGTCTTCAACCAACAGTAGTCCAATTTCCACCAGCACCCTGTTGGTTAACGGCAATGATGGCGGTTGTTGTTAACCCGGGCCTCGACCGATCCGGTATGACATTCTTTGTAGTGACTCGCATATTTTATTTGGCATTTGTTTTATGCCGGATGTCCTTCCTGACGCAACCCTCTGCATTTATCTGGGGTTGGGACCGGCGTGAGGGAAAGACACTGGTTTGTGCCCCCACCCCCCTCCCCCCTCATAGCTGCATTGAAAGGACTAATATGGTGCCAAAAAAGTTCAGACCGGTGTAAAAAAAACTTTTTCCTAATTTTTTTTTAAAGGAATTTGTTTATATTGGTTTGTTATTGTTGGTGGATCCACAAAACAAGAAAAAAAAAAGAATGTATCATGTTCTAAATCATATTGTGGGTAAATATACAATAAGAGCAGTGGTGGCCTGGTGGTAAAGGGTGCTGGATTGCTTATCCTAAGGTTGGGGGTTCGAGTCCGACTCTCCACAAGGTTGTCACTGTCCCCCCCAGTGCAGTTAACTGGGTTATCAAAGGCCGGCCATGTCTCTCACTGTCTCTGGTGAGAGGTTCATGTAAAAGAACCATTGCTGACATTCGTTAATGAGTAAGCTGCAAAGTCGTCAGCGTGTTTCTGTCCCTTGCTAAAGGGTTGTGTCAGGAAGGGCATTCGACGTAAAAACCTATGCCAAATCAAATGTGCGAATCATTCGTTGTGATGACCTCTGAAAAAATGGGGAAAAGCCGAAAGAAAATCATCACTGGTTTGTTAGAACACAGACTAAGTATACCATCAGTCAAACTCAGTGGATAGGTGTTGTCTGTGTGTGTGTGTGTGTATGTGTGTGTGTGTGTGTGTGTGTATTGTGTAAGAGCTCATATAAGTGTGAATCAGCATCTGTGTACTACAGTGCAGTACACAACAGTCCACAAGACTATCAGATACTATATGAAGATTGAGTGCTGTGGCGACCCCGGAAAAAATGGGAAAAGCCGAAAGGAAAAGAAGAAGAAGATTGAAGCATCTGAAAAAAAATGTTCATGTATTATTTGGAAAATACGAATGAGATTTATGACCCAACATTGTTTATTTAAAAGCCGTTTGGAGACCTTTATTTTGAAGTGTCTTTGTTAAGCCGCCATGTTGTTGTGTATTTGAGAGTTGTGGCGTATGAATGCGTCGCTCCGTTTAAACAACTAAAGTAGAGCTGAAATCATGAAAAAGACTAAAGTTACTGTAAAGTTTATGAACGTAACTGAATTTATATTCTCAATCTGTGGTGTAGTGGTCTGTATGGTGTTTATTCAGGCTGCTAACGGTGATGCTAACGCTAAGCCTTCACCTGCCCCTCTTGGTCATCGTAAGTACTTTTAACGTTTAGCTCAGGCTCGGTGGAAGTTTCAAAAATAAATATAAAAATAAATACAACGGTCCGTCGGTGGGAACATTCTCTGAGTCTCCCCTCGCCTTCGGAGAAGAACTATTAAATACGCTAGATTAAAGGTAGACTCACTTGTAAGCGATATCGACGCGTAATAGTGCAACTTTTTTCGTGTGTTTTTTTCTTGGTTGGCCGACAAAATGCGGGGTCTCATCGAAAATCTTCGATATTGATTATCAATGAGGATCCGTAACCTGCACTGGCTGTGTCATGCACTCTATCGAACCATCACTTAAAATGTAAATAAAACGAACACAGCTATTTTCTTTAATGACCCTTTGCGCATTTTCCCTCCTCTGTATATTTTAAATGTAGCCTCTATTTGATTCTCTCGAGTCCAGAGAATTCGGTTCATTTAGTTGTGTACAGTATTTCAGTTGCTGCTCAAGTTTGGGTTATGGGACAGTCGCTGTTTCAGCCTGTAGTGTGAGGAGCACAGAACCGAGAGTAAAAACCTGCGTCTTCCTCCACAATTTGTTCATTCCATGCCAGATCGGCTCATAATTGCCTGTTAGAGTTTTTTATTAATTAAAGATGGGAATTTATTATTTATTTCGGATACGTGTAACAGATTTGGAAAATCCCATTTTATATCGGAGGAGATTATGTGGGAAATCCGAGTTGACCTAGTTACTAAAAGAAAAGTAAATAATAAACACAGCAGTAGATTCCTGCAGAGCTGATATTTATTTTCCACACGTCCCCTATAATACATCCCAAAGAACCAGATCTGAGCATAAACAGAACGGATCTTAGATGCAGTTCCTACGTCAGCAGTAACATTCAGGATTTTTTTGTCATGTTCCCACTTAACGAAATTTCAGCATTAAAAGGTACAAATGATACAATAAACTGCAATCAATGTTGTCAAGAGCAGAATATACACTAAACTTAAAGTAAAAATATAAAATGGAAATGTAAACTACCGATGAACGATAAGAGACACGTTGCATGTATGAAAAAAATGAGTTTTTTTTTTGTTGTTGTTGAAAACTAATGTATAAGCGCGCAGGACTCCCCCAGCTGCGAATTTATAGAAAGGGCAGATTTAGTGATGTGTAAAAATCAGCTACTTGAGCCGTTCGAAAACAAAAAGCTGCTCTGAATTTTCACCAAATTTTGAGCAGGACCAATACTTGATCTTTTGAGAACATACAAGTCAGTGACCTGTTATTTTTATTGTAATTGATGTTGTTATTGTAATAATTATTGTTTTTCTGTTTTATAGTGTGCAGTACTTTGACCAGCTGTGATTCCTGTCTGAAAAATGTCTCTGTAAGAAACTTAAACACAGCAGAGAGATTTTTGTTTGATATTTACACATTTGAGTTTATTTATTGTGCATTGTATGTATAATTCTCCCCCAGTGCACTAAGTGAGTTATCAAGGGTCAGCGTTGTCTCTCACTGTCTGATGAGAGGTTTATGTAAAAGAATCATTGCTGATTTTCATAAAGAGAAACTACATACCCATCAGAGTGTTTCTGCCCTGCAATGGCCTTGCGAGCTGTCCAGGGTGTACCCAGCCCTCACCCAGAATTGGCTGAGATGGGTGCCAGCGTCCCCGTGACATTAGCGAGAATTAAGCAGTTCAGAAAATGAATGAATGGATGAATGTATATTTCTATAAACACATGTTTGATTATTGTGTTCATGTGTACCATAGTGTTTGTGGTGTTACACGAATGACACCTGTACAGTTTATCCTGTGTCTCACCTGCTTCCTCCGCCATCAGTGTGTAAACTTTCTCAGGCCCGCTGGGGGGTGTGTTCAGGTATATATATGGACATGCATACATACATTATATATATATATATATATATATATATATATATATATATATATATATATGTATATATATATAAACACACACATTGTGAGAAGTGTAAACAAGTGTTAATAACAGGTATAAACTGTAAAAAAAAAAAAAGGTGTTGTTTTTTTTTTTTAATAAAAGAGGTGTGTGTGTGTGTGTGTGTGTGTGTGTGTGTGTTAGTGAACTTTGAGGCTTTGATCATTGTAATGGCTGTGTTAGTATGTGTGGTGTTGCTGGCCATCACTGTGTGCTGCTGTTTCTGCTGTTGTCGTTCTGGACGATCGTCACGGTAACTCACACTCACTCTTCTTGTCTGTCACTCTTCTGTTTTTTGTTTGTTTTTTGTTTACTTTAATACAATGTTTATTATAATAAATGTATAAATTGACAGACTCTGCCACCAGTTATACAATGACCAATCAGAGAGCTTCTTACACATATTAGAATATGTTCTGTCATTAAATATGTTTGTTAATTTTTAATATTTTGTATCTGAGTAGGAACTTACTTATAGTGGCTGTGTGTGTGTGTGTGTGTGTGTGTATGTGTGTGTGCGTGCGCACACACACAGGCCAGATCGTATTGAGGAAGAGATTGCTTGGAAAAGAGAACGAAACAGGCAGCTATCAGATGATCGGTAAGACTCTCCCATAAATCTACCCCATCATTAGTTTAGGACTGGTTGTGTCCCAAACTGCACACTAACATGCTTAATAGGCCTGCTGGGATGACAATTTTCTGCGGAATTCTGTGTTTTTAACTTAAATTGGTCATTTCTGTAAATCCTCTTAAATTCGGGGAGAAAATTTTAGGGGGGGTATAGGGCCATCAGAAGGAGGCGCTTGTCGCAAGTGACATATGGTGTTTGAGACAAAGCGCGGCTTATCCAGGCTTCTGATCTTTCAAGTGAGCAAAGTGAAGGCTGAGTACTAAACAAGTATTCAACTGCACACTTGCTCATTTGAAAGCTTGGAAGTCCGGATAAGCCGCACTTTGTCTCAAGCACATGCAAGTGAACTTGCTACAAGCGCTTACTTTTTGGAGCGCCTCACGTATTGTAAGCCGCTCGTTGATTGGCTGTTTTAAGCTTTACAATATAAAGTGACTCGGCTCAATGCAAATGACAGCGTGTTGTGTTTTTACGAAGAGAATGTCTGGTTAGAAAATCCCAAAAATGGTTTGAACTTTAATGAAAGAAGAGGAATCCCACAGGTCAGAAAAAGATAAGGATGTCTAGAATAAGTTTAAGTGGGAATGGCTAGAGAAGATTGTGAAATTTGAGGTGAAAATCGGCAAACACACTCAAAGTATCAGAACCTTTAAAGAAATCTTTCATCGCCGACAAGGTCTTGAGTGTTTATTGCAACGACCTGATCAATTATGGATCTCGCAGATGTGTTGTACTTATGGCCGACAGACAAGCGCACTCGGAGGTAATTACTAAATATTTATTTCGTTTAGATTATGTGAAATCGCATTGAAATGTAACTTCATAAAGGTAATCTGTATTGGTAAAATGATTGTGCGATAAACTTACTCGCGTTGTTGATAGCAGTTTAATAGGTATGGGAATTTTATTTTCATTTTATTCATTGGCTTTTTTTTTTTGCAGCCAAACGTAAGTAATTTGTTTTCAATTTGAAAATACTCAATACATTGATGATGGTTGTCATATAAATGAATACACTGTCGTTGTTATTTACCTGAGTCGTATCTCAGCATTAATTAGTAACTAGCAGGCTGGGACATTCAGTTGAAAATGTTTCATAAATTTATAAAGTGGTTTACAGGAAATATTTGTGCATATTTTTCATCTTTCATTGATACAACACAAAATATAGAGCCATAGTTGACCTATTTCTCAATTCTGTGTATATATTATATTGCAAATACATATATGTTAACAAATAAAATTATATTCCAATTAGTCTATGTATGAGATGATATGTTGCCGTGACGGAGCACAAGCCAGTGTTCACCCTCACGCCGGTCCCAAGCCTGGAGAAATGCAGAGCGTTGCGACAGGAAGGGCATCCGGCGTAAAACTTTTGCCAGAATCCATTTATGCAAATGATCAAAAGGAAATTCATACCGGATCGGTTGAGGCCCAGGCTGACAACGACCGCCATCAGTGCTGTTAACCAGCAGGGTGCTGATGGAAATTGGACTACTGTTGGTCGAAGAAGGAGAGGTGAGAGGCGTGTCTGTAGGTGGAGAAAGAAGAGGAAAGGCATGAGTCTAGGACTGAGAGTAGGGACTTTGAATGTTGGATCTATGAAAGGGAAAGGTAGAGAGCTGGCTGACATGATGCAGATGAGGAATGTGGACATACTGTGTGTCCAGGAGACCAGGTGGAAAGGTAGCAAGGCTAGAAGCTTAGGAGTAGGGTTTAAGCTGTTTTATCATGGTGTGGATGGAAAGAGAAATGGAGTAGGAGTCATCTTGAAGGAGGGGTTTGTCAGGAATGTTCTAAAAGTGAAAAGAGTGTCAAACAGAGTGATGAGTCTCAAGTTAGAAATTGACGGTATGATGTTCAATATTGTTAGTGCTTATGCCCCACAGACAGGATGTGAGCTAGAAGAGAAGGAGAGATTCTGGAGTGAGTTAGATGAAGTGATGCAGAGTACCACCAGAGGTGAAAGAGTGGTCATTGGTGCAGACTTCAATGGACATGTTGGTGGAGGCAACAGAGGGGATGAGGAATTGATGGGCAGGTTTGGCATCCAGGATAGGAACACTGAAGGACAGATGTTGATAGATTTTGCAAAAAGGATGGAAATAGCTGTGATGAATACTTTCTTCCAGAAGAGACAGGAGCATAGGGTGACTTATAAAAGCGGAGGTAGGAGCGGACAGGTAGACTACATCTTGTGTAGGCAATGTAATTTGAAGGAAGTCAGTGACTGCAAAGTAGTAGTGGGTGAGAGTGTTGCCAAACAGCATAAGATGGTGGTGTGTGGGATGATGCTGATGATGAGGAAGGTGAAGAAGGCAAAGGCAGAGCAGAAGACAAAGTGGTGGAAGCTGAAAAAGGAAGTGTGGTGTTGTCTTCAAGGAGGAGTTGAAACAGGCTTTGGGAAGTCAGGAAGTGCTTCCAGATGCCACAGCTAATGTGATCAGGGAGACAGGTAGGAGAGTATTTAGTCTGTCCTCTGGAAGGAGAGTAGATAAGGAGACTTGGTGGTGGAATGAGGAAGTGCAGGAGTGTGTGTAATAGAAGAGGCTAGCTAAGAAGTGGGACATTGAGAGGATGGAAGAGAGTAAACAGGAGTATAGGCAGAAACAGCATAAGGCGAAGGTAGCAGTGTCAAAGGCCAAACAGAGGGCGTATGATGACTTGTATACTCGGTTGGACATTTTCTCAAAGGGAGAAAATGATTTATACAGGTTGGCACTGCAGAGAAATGGAGATGGGAAAGACATGCAGCAAGTTAGAGTGATTAAGGACTTAGAGGAAAATGTATTGACTGATGACAGAAGTGTGCTAGGAAGATGGAAAGAGTACTTTGAAGAGCTGATGAATGAGGAAAATGAGAGAGAAAAAGAGTAGAAGAGGTGACCGTTGAGGACCAGGAAGTAGGAAAGATTGGTAAGGGTGACGTGAGGAGGGCATTGAAGAGGATCATCATCATCTTCTTTTCCTTTCGGCTGTTCCCTTCAGGGGTCGCCACAGCAAATGATCTGCCTCCATCTCTCCCTATCCTCTGCATCTTCTACTCTTACTCCAACGACCTTCATGTCCGCCTTCACCGCATCCATAAATCTTCTCTTTGGTCTTCCTCTGGGCCTTTTGCCTGGTAGTTCCAACCTCAGCATCCTACGACCAATATACTCACTATCCCTCCTCTGTACATGTCCAAACCATCTCAATCGAGCCTCTCTGACTTTCTCCCAAAGAGAAGCTCAAAATTTTCATCTCTGCTACCTCCAGCTCTGCCTCCTGTCTTTTCCCTGGGGCCACTGTCTCTAAACCATACAACATCGCTGGCCTCATCACCGTTTTGTACACTTTTCCCTTCATTCTTGCCGATACTCTCCTATCACACATCACACCGGACACTTTTCTCCATCCATTCCAACCTGCCTGCACGTGCTTCTTCACCTCTTTTCCACACTCTCCATTGCTCTGGATTGTTGAGCCTAAGTACTTAAAATCCTCCACCTTCTTTATCTCTGCCCCCTGTAACCTCAAAGTTCCTCTTGGGTCCTTGTCGTTCACACACATGTATTCTGTCTTACTAAGACTAACCTTCAATCCCCTCCTTTCCAGGGCATACCTCCACCTCTCTAGATTTTCCTCCACTTGGTCTCTGCTCTCACTGCAGATCACGATGTCATCTGCAAACATCATAGTCCATGGAGATTCTTGTCTAACCTCGTCTGTTAGCCTGTCCATCACCATAGCAAACAAGAAGGGGCTGAGAGCTGACCCTTGATGCAGTCCCACCTCCACCTTGAACTCTTCTGTCACACCGATAGCACACCTCACCACTGTCTTACATCTCTCTACATGTCCTGCACCACTCTAACATACTTCTCTGTCACTCCAGACTTCCTCATACAATACCACAGTTCTTCTCTCGGCACCCTGTCATATGCTTTCTCCAGATCCACAAAGGCACAATGCAGCTCCTTCTGACCTTTTCTGGACTTCTCTATTAACATCCTCAAAGCAAACACTGCATCTGTGGTGCTCTTTCTTGGCATGAAACCAAACTGTTGTTCACAAATGCTGACCTCTGCCCTTAGTCTTGCTTCCACTATTCTTTCCCATAACTTCATTGTATGGCTCATCAACTTTATCCCTCTGTAGTGGCCACAACTCTGTACATCTCCCTTGTTCTTAAAAATGGGCACAAGCACACTTCTCCTCCAGTCCTCTGGCATCTGCTCACTTTCTAAGACCTTGTTGAGTATTCTTGTCAGAAAATCTACTGCTACCTCCCCTAGACACTTCCATACCTCAACCGGTATGTCATCAGGGCCAACTGCCTTTCCACTCTTCATCCTCTTCAATGCCCTCCTCACTTCTCCCTTACTAATCTTTGCTACTTCCTGCTCCTCAACGGTCACCCCTTCTACTCTTTTTTCTCTCTCATTTTCCTCATTCATCAGCTCTTCAAAGTACTCTTTCCATCTTCCCAGCACACTTCTGTCATCAGTCAATACATTTCCCTCTCTGTCCTTTATCACTCTAACTTGCTGCACGTCTTTCCCATCTCTATTTCTCTGCTGTGCTAACCTGTATAGATCATATACTCCCTCCTTACTGTTCAACCTATCATACAAGTCATCATACGCCCTCTGTTTGGCCTTTGACACTGCTACCTTCGCCTTACGCTGTGTCTCCCTGTACTCCTGTTCTCTCTCTTCGGTCCTCTCAATGTCCCACTTCTTCTTGGCGAACCTCTTCTTTTGTACACACTCCTGCACTTCCTCATTCCACCACCAAGTTTCCTTATCTACTTTCCTTCCAGAGGACACACCAAGTACTCTCCTACCGGTCTCCCTGATCACATTGGCTGTGGTTGTCCAGTCCTCTGGAAGCACTTCCTGACTACCCAAAGCCTGTTTCAACTCCTCCTTGAAGACAATAACACACACTTCCTTTTTCAGCTCACACCACTTTGTCTTCTGCTCTGCCTTTGCCTGCTTCACCTTCCTCACCATCAATGTCATCCTGCACACCCCCATCCTATGCTGTTTGGAAACACTCTCACCCGCTACTACTTTGCAGTCACTGACTTTCTTCAAATTACATCGCATCGCCTGCACAAGATGTAGTCCACTTGTGTGCTCCTACCTCCACTTTTATAAGTCACCCTATGCTCCTGTCTCTTCTGGAAGAAAGTATTTACCACAGCCATTTCCACCCTTTTTGCAAAATCTACCAACATCTGTCCTTCTGCGTTCCTGTCCTGGATACCAAACCTGCCCATCACTTCCTCGTCCCCTCGGTTTCCTTCACCAACATGTCCATTGAAGTCTGCCCCAATGACCACTCTTTCATCTCTGGGGGTACTCTGCATCACTTCATCTAAGTCACTCCAGAATCTCACCTTCTCTTCTAGCACACACACTTACCTGTGGGGCATAAACACTAACAATATTGAACATCACGCCTTCAATTTCCAACTTGAGACTCATCACTCTGTCTGACACTCTTTTCACTTCTAGAACATTCCTGACAAACCCTTCCTTCAAGATGACTCCTACTCCATTTCTCTTCCCATCCACACCATTATAAAACAGTTTAAACCCTGCTCCTAAGCTTCTAGCCTTTCTACCTTTCCACCTTGTCTCCTGAACACACAGTATGTCCACCTTCCTCCTCTGCATCATGTCAGCCAGCTCCCTATCTTTTCCTTGCATACTTCCAACATTCAAAGTCCCTACTCTCAGTCCTAGGCTCATGCATTTCCTCTTCTCTCTCTGCCTACGGACACGCCTCCCGCCTCTCCTTCTTCGACGTCTTTGACCAACAGTAGTCCAATTTCCATCAGCACCCTGTTGGTTGACAGCACTGATGGCGGTCGTTGTTAACCCGGGCCTCGACCGATCCGGTATGAATTCTGTATTGATCATTTGCATTTTTAAATGTGGCAGAAGTTTTACGCCGGATGCCCTTCCTGTCGCAATCCTCTGCATTTATCCGGGCTTGGGACCGACATAAGGGTGAGAGACACTGGTTAGTCCCCCCCTCCCGCCCGCCTCATGGCTGCATTGAGGGCATTGAAGAGTGGAAAGGCAGTTGGTCCTGATGACATACCGGTGGAGGTATGGAAGTGTCTAGGGGAGGCAGCAGTAGATTTTCTGACAAGAACATTCAACAAGGTCTTAGAGAGTGAGCAGATGCCGGAGGAATGGAGGAGAAGTGTGCTGGTGCCCATTTTTAAGAACAAGGGAGACGTGCAGAGTTATGGCAACTACAGAGGGATAAAGTTGATGAGCCATACGATTAAGTTATAGGAAAGAATAGTGGAGGCTAGACCAAGGGCAGAGGTCAGCATTTGTGAACAACAGTTTGGTTTCATGCCAAGAAAGAGCACCACAGATGCAGTGTTTGCTTTGAGGATGTTAATAGAGAAGTACAGAGAAGGCCAGAGGGAGCTGCATTGTGCCTTGTGGATCTGGAGAAAGCATATGACAGGGTGCCGGGAGAGGAACTGTGGTATTGCATGAGGAAGTCTGGAGTGGCAGAGAAGTATGTTAGAGTGGTGCAGGACATGTATAAGAGATGTAAGACAGTGGTGAGGTGTGCCGTTGGTGTGACAGAAGAGTTCAAGGTGGAGGTGGGACTGCATCAAGGGTCAGCTCTGAGCACCTTCTTGTTTGCTATGGTGATGGACAGGCTGACAGACAAGGTGAGACAAGATTCCCCATGGACTATTATGTTTGCAGATGACATTGATGTGTAGTGAGAGAAGAGAACAAGAATAGGAAAATTTAGAGAGGTAGCGGTATGCCCTGGAAAAGGGAGGACTGAAGGTTAGCTCAAGTAAGAAAGAATACATGTGTGTGAACGAGAAGGACCCAAGAGAAACAGTGAGGTTACGGGGAGCAGACATAAAGAAGGTGGAGGATTTTAAGTACTTGGGCCCAACCATCTAGAGCAATGGAGAGTGTGGAAAAGAGGTAAAGAAGCGTGTGCAGGCAGGCTGCAGAAAACTATCAGGTGGGATAGGAGAGTAAGAATGAAAGGAAAAGTGTACAAGACGGTGTTGAGGCCAGCGATGTTTTATGATTTAGAAACAGTGGCCCTGGGGAAAAGACAGGAGGCAGAGCTGGAGGTAGCACAGATGAAAATGTTGAGGTTCTCTTTGGGAGTAACGAGGATGGATAGGATCAGAAATGAGTACATCAGAGGGCCAGCACATGTAAGATGTTTTGGAGACAAAGTCAGAGAGACTAGATTGAGATGGTTTGAACACGTACAGAAGCAGGATAGTGAGTATGTTGATAGCAGGATGCTGAGGTTGGAACTATCAGGCAGAAGGCCTAGAGGAAGACCAAAGAGAATATTTATGGATGTGGTGAAGGAGGACATGAAGGTAGTTGGAGTAAGAGTAGAAGATGCAGAGGATAGGGTGAGATGGAGGCAGACCATTTGCTGTGGCGACTCCTGAAGGGAACAGCCTAAAGGAAAAGAAGAGGAAGAAGATTAGATGATATGTTTCCCAACTGTAGATAGCAAACAGGCTCCGCCCTGGACCCCCTCCCCCTTCCCAAAGTTTAGCTGAAAATATATTTTGCTGGTGTTATCCCTGGGCCTGATTCTTATGGTACATGCAGTAATGTGTGTTTCAAGTGCAGTGAGGTAAAAGTGATGATTCTGGTTACACAATTTACTCCTTGACCCAAATCACTCACGGTTGTATTAGGATGCAACAGTAACCACATGTGTGGGTCCTTTGGGAGAGGTCTGTGTTCCAATACGAAAAAAAATGGTAGTATGTATTTGAGGGGAACACATTTGTGTGTGATAAACAAATCCTTAAAGAGCTTGTTCTGGTGTGCGTGTAGGAGGATTGAGCGCAGGGCAAGATATGATGAGATCCGCAAGAAATATGGTGGGTTACACACTAACATTACATCAATTAAAATCTAGTTTCATATAAAAAAAAAAACTGACCTTAAAAATACTCGTGTGTGTGTGTGTGTCTCTGCCTCTGCAGGTTTAATTTCAGACTCTGATCACCCATACAGCAAGTTTGAGAATGAGTGAGAGGGGCGTGATATGGGAGTTCTTTTCAGCAGATATTGTTTAAATATTAGTCACCATTATCACACAAAGAATCTGATTAACCACATCTCTTCAAACTGCAGTGCTGTGTGTGTGTGTGTGTGTGTGGGGGGGGGGGGGTTAAACCCTGCTGTGCTACTGTGTGATCCTGATAAATGTTTCCTAATAAATTTAACTTTTACACTTGATGTGTTCAGAAGTTCTTTAACTGTTAAAGAAGTTCACTCAGGAGTATAACTTTGAAATGCTTGCTCAGATTTTGGGAACATTTGGTATGTGGGTTGGTCTTACAGGTACCTCACCTGGGATTGGTAAAGAAAGATGGGTGGAAATTGTTGAGAGTATGAACTTCACCTACTCTAATAGACAAGCTTGGCAAACTATCAAAAAGCTTGACCCTGACTCTCATCCTACAAAATCAGCCCACCTAATTGCTCCAGATGAAATAGCTAAAGAAACAAAAGAGAGGAAAATACGTATCAAATCAGCAATTTGAAAAACAGATTAGACAAGAATACAAAACAATTATGGCAATCAAAGGACTGCTGGACTTTTTCTCAATGCTCCAATTACACATATGGCAGAGGTTATTAAATGCATTAAAAATGGTAAGGGAGCTTGTGTCAGCGGAATCTACCCAGACATAACACACCTGGGATACTATGCAATAGAATGGCTAGCTTCAGTAATGACTGACATAATGGGAAAAGGCACTTACCCGAAACTATGGAAACATGCCAGAGTATTCGCCATTCTGAAACTAGCGAACCAGCCACAGAACCATTGAGCTATAGTCCTATATCACTGCTCTGCTGTCTATACAAGTTGTTCGAGAGAATCATTCTCACAAGGATCACACCTTATATAGACCCATTCATATCAGTGCAGCAAGCAGGTTTCAGACCACAAAGAGGCACCACAGAACAGGTCCTCGCCCTAACATCACATATTGAAGCTGGTTTTGAAAAGAAGCTGAAAACAGGAGCACTCCTGGTTGACCTGTCTGCAGCCTACAATATGGTATGGACAGACAGACTTATGCTGAAGCTTGCAAAACTAATACCATGCAAGAAAATTCTCAAGATTTTGTCCCTTATGACTGGCATCAGACAGTTCCACGTGGTACTTGGAGGAGAGAAGAGCAAATCAAGAAAAATAAGGAATGGTGTTCAACAAGGTTCAGTTATTGCTCAGACTCTCTTTAACGTCTACATTAGTGATATGCCAGCAACAAAGTCTATACAACTAGGCTATGTGGATGACTGGGTCTTAGCACAATCAAATCAATCAAAAGCATGGACAGAAATCGAAGAATCACTCAGCAAAGACACATCTGCTCTTAAAGATTACTTTGACACGTGGTACCTCAAAATGAACACAACAAAGTCCGTTTCTACTGTATTTCATCCCAACAATCACGAGACATTAAAAACACAACATCCATGTCAAAGACAAGGTTTTGCCAGCAGATCGAAACCCCAAGTACTTAGGCATTACCCTAGACAGACAGCCCACCTACTGTAAACATCTTGAAGGATGCGCCAACAAGATCGCAAAAAGAAACTGCATTCTAAGAAAGCTTACAAGAACCACATGGCGTGCATCTCAAACCGTTCTGCGAACTTCAACTTTGGCCTTTTGCTTCAGTGCTGCTAAATATTGCACCCCTGTATGGACCACACACACACAAAACCTATTGATACTAAGCTGAGGGAGTCAACGCGAACCATCAGAGGGTGCCTCAAGTCAACACCGACACAGTGGCTTCCAGTTGTGAGCTGAATTGCACCACCCCACATCAGAAGGGAAGATGCGACTCAAAAAATGCTTAAAAGGCTTAAAGACATGGCAAATTATATACTGTATCTCTGAAACAAGTATACATGAATGCCCCAACAACCTCAAGTCTCAAGTCAAGAAACCCTTTCTACAAAGCAGAGCTTGAAGACTTTGATCCAACAGAAACATAGACAACAGAATGGGAAGGAAATGTTCCAATAGGTGGAAATGAGATAAATGACCTGACTCAACCCCTTCCTGGCTTCAAAATTCTTAAACGAAAACACTGGGTAGTAACCAACAGACTCAGAACAAGACATGCAAGGACTGCCTACATGATGCACAAATGGAAAGTAAAGAACTCCCCTATATGCCCTGGGTGTACCAGTGCTCCTGAAACAACAGAAAATGTCTGTCTTCCTTTCGGCTTTTTCCCTTTTACTCGGGAGTCGCCACAGCGAATCATCTGATTTGCACGTTTGATTTGGCAGAGGGTTTTTCGTCGGATGCCCTTCCTGTCACAACCCTTTTTTTCAGCAAGGGACAGAAACACGCTGACGACTTTGTAGCCTACTCTTTACGAAAGTCAGCAATGGTTCTTTTACATGCCCTCTGAGCTGTAGCCATATAACACTAACTAACCTGGGATTGGTGCACACCAAACTCACTTCATAATTAATTATCCAGTAGGACTTTATCTTTTTTAACATGATAGTTTTGATTTTGGTTTAAGGAAGATTTAGATCAAATTAAATGTTCTTGGGAGCTTTGGACCCCTGTGGTCCATTTTTATTACTGGTAATTTTATCATATTGCATACTACTATTAGTAGGTTGAGGTGATTGTTACATTAGATGTGGAAGGGACAGGATTGTGCAGCTTTACACACACACACACACACACACACACAGGTTCTATGACATGATAATTGCTCCTTTAACAGTTTTTGTGCACAATGACAAGGCCTCGTTAACAGGATATTTATCATTTGAAAGCAGTCTGTTAAAAAAACTTTTTGGCATGTGGACCCTGGAATTGCATCATCATCATCATCATCATCTTCCACTTGATCCAGAATCGAGTCGTGGGGGAGGCAACCTAAGCAAAGAGGACAAGACATCCTTCTCCCCTGCCACTTCCTCCAGCTCTTCCGGTGGGTCACCAAGGCATTTCCAGACAAGCCGAGAGACATAGTCCATCCAGTTGTTCTAGGTTGACCCCAGGGTCTCTTCCCAGTTGGATATGCCTGAACCACCACACCAGGGAGGCATTTGAGAGGCATTCTAACCAGATGCCCGAGCCACCTCAACTGGCCACTCTCAATGCGGAGGAGCAGCGCATCTACTCCGAGCTCTCCCTGGGATGGAGGAGCTTCTCACCTTATCTCTATGGGAGAGCCCCGCCACCCAATGAAGGAAGCTCATTTCAGCCCCTTGTATCCGTGATCTGGTTCTTTTGGTCACTACCCAAAGCTCATGACCATAGGTGAGGTTTGGAACATAGATCGACTGGTATATCAAGAGCTTCGCCTTGTGGCTCAACTGCTTCACAACAACGGACCGATACAGGCTGTGTTTAACAGCAGAGGCTGCAGCAATTCGTCTGTCAATCTCCCGCTCCATTCTTCCTTCACTCATGAACAGGACCCCAAGATATTTAAACTCCTCCACTTGGGGCAGGACCTCAGTCCTGACCTGTAGGGTGCATTCCACCCTTGTCTGACTGAGAACCATGGCCTCAGATTTGGAAGTACTGCTTTTCAACCCGGCTGCTTCGCACTCAACTGCAAATTGCTCGAATGAGAGCTGGAGGTCCCGGCTTGATGAAGCCAAAAGGACAACATCATCTGCAAAAAGCAGAGACAAGATCTGATGGCCACCAAACCAGAACCCCTCAAAGCCTTGTTTATGCTTCCATCTGCTGAAAAGCTTTATGGAGTTAAAGATTTCATTTTTCAGCTCGATCTGGCACCTTCTCACAGTGCCAAAACCACTGGTAATTGGTTTACTGACCATGGTATTACTGTGCTCACTTGGCCTGCCAACTCTCCTGATCTGAACCCCATAGAGAATCTGTGGGATATTGTGAAGAGAAAGTTGAGAGACACCAGACCCAACATTGTGGATGAGCTTAAGGCCACTATCAAAGCATCCTGGGCCTCCATAACACCTCAGCAGTGCCACAGGCTGATTGCCTCCATGCCACCCCACATTGAAGCAGTCATTTCTGCAAAAGGATTCCCGACCAAGTATTGAGTGCATAACTGAACATAATTATTTGAAGGTTGACTTTTTTTGTATTAAAAACACTTTTTTTATTGGTCGGGTGAAATATGATAATTTTTTGAGATAGGGTTTTTTTGTTTTTCTTTACTTTTTTGCAAAAAATGATCAATATTAAAACAATAAAAGGCTTGAACTACTTCAGTTGTGTGTAATGAATCTAAACTATATGAAAGTCTAATGTTTATCAGTACATTACAGAAAATAATGAACTTTATCACAATATGCTAATTTTTTTTAGAAGGACCTGTATACTAGGAGAGTTGTGGCCCAGTGGTAAGGTGCTGGATTGCCAATCCTAAAGTTGGGGGTTCAAGTTGGGGATTCACTATCGATGGGAAGGTGTACTTGGCAGACACAGGGTGGGCAAGATGAACAACAATGGTCTTCTTTTGCTGTGCAGAGCACAATTTAGCTATCAGTAACACCACATTCAGGATGGCTTATACGTACAAGACCACATGGGATCAAGACTCACACTCTAGACAATGGCACCTCATTGAATATGTTATTCTTCGCCAGTGAGACGTTCTAATAACAAGAGTAATGAGGGGTGCAGAATGTTGGACGGATCATAGGCTTGTGCGCACAATCCTTTGATTGCACATAGCTCGCCACTTCCCAAGGAGGCCAAATCAAACTCGTGCAGCTTTCAACACAGCCAGACTCCAGGACCCCTCCTCCCTTGGTATGTTCAACGACAGTCTGGACCAAAAGCTGTCCACTACAGGACCACTGACTGGAAACCTGACTCACAAATGTTAGACACTCGGGTATGATACAGGAGACAGCTAAGACTGTGCTTGGCCCTAAACGGAGACATCACCAAGACTGGTTTGATCAGAACAACACTGCCATAGAGGATCTCTTGGCCAAGAAAAACAAGGCATTCCTGGAGTGGCAAAACACCCCAGATTCAGTGCCAAAGAAAAACAGATTCAAGTCCTTGCAGAGTGAGGCTCAGAGGGAGATAAGGAAAATGCAGAATAAGTGGTGGGATGAGAACGCTGAAGAGATCCAAGGGTTTGCTGACTCAAATAATGCAAAACAGTTTTTCAGTTCCTTCAAGACAGTGTTTGGTCCCTCCTAATCTGGCTTCACTCCTCTGCTTTCCTCAGACGGAACAATACTGACCAAGGACAAAACTGGCATCACAGTTGACCAGTGAACATTTGACCAGATAAAACAACAAGCAGAGCACACTGAATTAGATGAACCACCCTATATGGATGAAATCAAAGGAGCCATTAAACAGATGAGCTGTGGAAAAGCTCCTGGCAAGGATGGCATTCCTGCGGAATTCTACAAAGAACTTGGTGGCATAGCCCTGGAAGCCTTTTACAGTGTGTTAGTCAGCATCTGGGTAGAGGAAGAACTGCCTGCAGATTTTCGCATTGCATCAATAGTTGCCCTCTTCAAGAACAAGGGATCAAGAGCAGACTGTGGAAATTACAGGGGCATATCTCTCCTCGCCACAGCTGGCAAAATACTGGCCCGAGTGCTACTCAACAGACTCATCCCAACCGTGGCTGAATGAAATCTCCAGGAATCACAGTGCGGCTTTTGCCCAAACCACAGCACTGTCGACATGGTCTTTCCCTTCAGACAGGTCCATGAAAAGTGTATGGAACAGAACATGAACCTATACTTGGTATTTATAGACCTCACCAAGGCATTTGACACAGTCAACAGAGAAGCTCTCTGGACTATTCTCAGAAAGCTTGGCTGTCCTCCAAAATTCACAGCGTTCGTCAACCTGTTCCACCCGGATATGACTGGAGAAATACTCTCAAATGGCGAACCATCAGACTGCTTCGAAATCTCAAATGGAGTAATGCAAGGTTGTGAATCAGGTTGCACCAAGCCGGTCTGTCTGTCAAATGCTGCGGTTTCCCACGTTGCAACATTGATGTTGAAGTCCTTCAGGTATACTTTGATGGAGTCTTTGTAGCGTTTGCACTGGCCTCCTGCTTTCCTGCTACCACGACTGAGTTCACCGTACAGTAACTGCTTGGGTATCCTGGAGTCTGACATACGGCAGATGTGTCCTGCCCATCGTGTCTGAGCTTTGCGCATGATGGTAATAACGCTGGGGAGGTCTGCTCTCTCCAGAACCTCGGTGTTTGTGATCCTATCTTGCCAGTGAATATCAAAGATGTTTTGGAGACAACAGAGATGGAACTGCTGGAGAAGTTTCTCATGTCTTCTGTAGATGGTCCAAGATTCACAGCCATAATGAAGTATGGTTAAGACGATTGCTCTGTACAATTTGATCTTGTTGTATTGTGAGATGCCTCTTCGTTTCCAGACTAACTTCTTCAATCTCCCAAAAGTGCTGCTTGCCTTCACAATGCGGTTGCTGAGTTCAGCAGCGATGTTGGCGTAGCAAGAGAGAGTGCTGCCGAGGTAGGTGAAGTTAAAGGTAAAGGGGGCTGTCCAGCTGAAGAAGGAGGCCTATCGGGTTTTGTTAGCCTGTGGGACTCGCAAAGCAGCAAACAGGTACCGGCAGGCCAAACGTGCTGCAGCTGAAGCTGTTGCAGATGCAAAATCTTGGGCGTGGGAGGAGTACGGTGAAGGCCTGGAGAGTGATTATTGGTTGGCCTCAAAAAGGTTCTGGACCGCCATCCGCCTTAGGAGGGAGAAGCAGTTCTCCATAAACACTGTTTACAGTGGAGGTGAGGAGCTGCTTACCTCGACTGGGGATGTCGTCGAGAGGTGGAGGGAATACTTTGAGGGCCTCCTCAATCCCACCAACATGCCCTCTGTGGACAATGAAGACCCAGGGGGTTGGGGTGGGGGTCCGCCCATCACTGGAGTGGAGGTCACAGCTTTATGTGGTTGTCAAAAAGCTCCTCGGTTGGACAAGATCCGCCCAGATTATGTCAGGACCCTGGATGCTGTTGGACTGTCTTAGTTGACACGTCTCTGCAACATCACGTGGTCATCACGGGCTGTACCTCTGGATTGGCAAACTGGAGTGGTGGTCCCGATTTTTAAGAAGGGGGACCAGAGGGTGTGTTTCAATTATCGGGGAATTACACTCCTCAGCCTACCTGGGAAAGTTTATGCAGGAGTACGAGAGAGGAGGATCCGACCGATAGTCGAACCTCGGATTCAGGAGGAACAATGTGGTTTTCGTCCTGGCCGTAGCACTCTTGACCAACTCTATACGCTCCACAGGATTCTGGAGGGGGCATGGGAGTTTGCCCAATCTTTCCACATGTGCTTTGTGGATTTGGAGAAGGCTTTCGACCGTGTCCCTCAAACGATCTTGTGGGGCGTGCTCCGAGAGTACGGCGTTCCGGACCCGTTGCTACGAGCCATTCGGTTGCTGTATCACCGGAGCCGTGGTCCGTATTGTCAAAAACAGGACGAATTTGTTTCCGGTGGGAGTTGGAGTCTGCCAAGGCTGTCCTTTGTCACCGATTCTGTTCATAATTTTTATGGGCAGAATTTCTAGGCACAGTCGAGACGTTGAGGGGCTCTGTTTTGGTGGCCATCAGATCTCATCTCTGCTTTTTGCGGATGATCAAGATGGCGGCCGTGAGGCTCGCCCCGGTACAAGCTCTGCTTCTATGTCTTGCACTTTTGTCAATGTTTTATGTTAAAAAGTCGGAATGTCTTCTCACATACACTCGTTGGGAGTTACTATCCCTTAGAGCTAACTCAGCAGCAACTGTTTCATCCATGATCTCATCGCTACCTGCGGAAATTCTAGACATGAACAACTCATCTGGATATCCGACCTCCTGGAGACGCAAGCGAGACAGGCGGAAGCGACGAGCCGGCGTCCTTTCCAGGTTCAGGGAGCGGCCGCATCGCCACCTTTACCAGCTCTGCTGCTGACAAACGTGAGATCTATCAGAAATAAAATTGACGAACTCTTCCTTCTTCTTCAAAATAAGAAGGATTACAAAGACTGTTCTGCCATCTGCCTGACCGAGACCTGGCTCGACCACAGCGTGCCAGACCAGGCGGTAACCCCGCCCGGCTTCTCACTCTACCGTGCCGACAGGTCAGTCAAGCTATCTACAAAAACTAAAGGTGGTGGAATTTGTTTCTTGATTAACCAACGCTGGTGTAGCAACACGACTGTATTAAACACTACTTGTTCACCACAATTGGAATACATCAGCGTGAAATGCAGACCCGCCTACCTCCCGAGAGAATTTGCCTCCGTTATACTGATTGGCGTTTACATCCCGCCATCGGCTAACGCCAACTTCGCCATCACGGAGCTTACAACCTACATATCAACCGTTGAAAACTCTCATCCCGATGCAGTAGTTACTGTGCTCGGTGACTTTAATCATACCAACTTGTCCACTGAACTCCCCAACTATATTCAACAGGTCACATGTCCTAGCAGAGGCACGAACACACTGGACCATTGCTACGTCACCATCAGCGATGCTTACCGAGCTTTCCCGAGGGCTCCGCTTGGAACGTCCGACCACGCCATGCTGCTCCTCATCCCGAAATACAAACAAAAACTTAAATCCACAAACTCCACATCCAAAACAGTTAAGTCCTGGTCCAAGGCAGCCGTTGAGACTTTGAGAGGCTGCTTTGAATGCACTGATTGGGATGTATTCAGTGCAGGTGAGAACTGCCTCGACGTGCTCACGGACGTGGTGACGTCATACATCAACTTCTGCGTGGATCTGTGTATTCCAACAAAACTGTGGAGGCATACAGTAATAACAAACCTTGGTTTACAAAAGATATCTTACTCATACGTAAGAAAAAGAACTCTGCTTTCCTCAGCAGAGACAAGGAGTCATACACCACTGCCAAATATCAATTGAGGTCTGCAATCAGGAAAGCTAAATCAAACTATGCAATAAAGCTGGAACATCAGATCACATCAAACAATACCCGATATGTATGGAAAAACTAAAGGACATGACTGATTACAAAAAAAACCCTCCATTTCATCTGACATTGATATGGACCTTCCAAACACACTCAATGAGTTCTTTGGGAGGTTTGAACAGTCCCCAGTCCCCCTATCCCCTCCTCACCCCTCCCACACCCCTCATTTCACATCCAGGAGGAAGAGGTCAGGAACATCTTTAAGAAAAATAACAAGAGGAAAGCAGCTGGCCCAGACGGGATCACCCCTGCTGTTCTTAAGTACTGCGCAGCTCAACTGGCCCCAATATTCACCTCCATCTTTAATACGTCCCTCCGCCACTGTACAGTTCCACTATGTTTCAAGGTTTCATCCATAATCCCTGTCCCAAAATCATCAAAGATCTCATGTCTCAACGACTACAGACCAATCGCCCTAACATCCGTGGTCATGAAGTCGTTTGAACGCATCATCCTCAATCATCTGAAGGCATCCACTACCCCCCTGCTCGACCCTCATCAATTTGCTTACCGTGACAACAGGTCTGTTGAGGATGCCGTCAACCTAGCCCTCTACCACATCTTACAGCACCTTGAGTCTCCTAACAGCTATGCTCGTATCCTTTTCATTGACTTCAGTTCTGCTTTTAACACAATAAACCTGGTCAACCTCTTCAATAAACTGACGGACATGAACATTGACCCCTGTCTACGCCATTGGTTATGGAGCTTCCTATGGAAAAGGCAACAAAGGGTTAAGATGGGTAACCTCTCATCTCGACCTCTGACCCTCAGCACAGGTGTCCCCCAGGGTTGCGCCCTCTCACCATGGCTTCTTTCTCTGTACACAAACCATATGACATCCCATCACAGTTCAGTTTCCATTTTTAAATATGCAGACGACACTACTATCATTGGACTCATAACTATGGATAATGAACACCAGTACCGCCAACAAGTAGCCCAAGCTGTCTCCTGGTGCCAAGAAAACAATCTCCAGCTCAACCCATCCAAAACACAAGAACTAATAATTGACTTCAGGCACACAGCCTCACTCAAAACTCCCATTCACATCTCCAATGAACCCATAGCCATAACTGACTCTTTCAAATTTCTCGGCACTCACATAAACAATACACTAAAATGGAACACTAACACAGACTACATTCACAAAAAAGTCCACCAAAGACTGTTTTTCCTGAGACAACTCAAGAAATTTAGAGTGAAAACAAATCTCCTCCTCCGTTTCTACTCTGCCATCATTGAGCGGTTTGCTCTCTCTCTCTCTCTCTCACTTCATCCATAACGGTTTGGTATGGCAGCCTAGACAGCAAATCACAGAAAAAACTACAGCGCATTGTCAATAAATCATCTAGGATCATTGGCACCCCCCTTCCATCAGTCCAATCAATATATCATAAACGCTCAATCTTAAGAGCACAAAAAATCATCTCTGATCCCTCTCACCCTGCCCATCATTTGTTTCAACCGCTGCCCTCTAGGAGGCGATATCGATCTCTACCCACCAGAACATCCCGTTTCAAGAACAGTTTCTTCCCTACAGTCATAAGGACTCTGAACTCTTTGCACTGAATGTACATTACAGCCTTGTTTGTCTTTTTGTTGTCCGTTATTACTGTAGTTGTTATGGATATGTTTGTAATCATTTGGTTTCATGTGTGCTGTCTTTGTTGTATGATGTGTGTTGTTAATGTCCTTTGTAACTTTTGTCATAGCTGAGTGCTGTACCGACAGCAAATTCCACCAACTTGGTTGTGTGGTCATTAATAAATAAATGAATGAAATGAAATGAAAAATGAAATGAATGATGTTGTCCTTTTGGCTTCATAAAGTCGGAACCTCCAGCTCTCATTGGAGTGATTAGCAGCTGAGTGCGAAGCAGTCGGGATGAGGATCAGTACCTCCAAGTCTGAGGCCATGGTTCTCAGTCGGACAAAGGTGGAATGCACCCTCCGGGTCAGGAATGAGGTCCTGCCCCAAGTGGAGGAGTTGAAGTATCTTGGGGTCTTGTTCACGAGTGAGGAAGGATGGAGCGAGAGATCAACAGATGGATCGCTGCAACCTCTGCTGTTAAGCGGAGCCTGTATCGGTCCGTCGTGGTGAAGAAGGAGCTGAGCCGCGAGGCGAAGCTCTCAATTTACCAGTCAATCTACATTCCAACCCTCACCTATGGTCACAAGCTTTGGGTAGTGACTGAAAGAACAAAATCACGGATACAAGCGGCTGAAATGAGCTTCCTTTCGTCGGGTGGCGGGGTTCTCCCTTAGTGATAAGGTAAGAAGCGCTACCATCTGGGGAGAGCTCGGAGTAGATCCGCTGCTCCACCGCATTGAGAGGGGCCAGTTGAGGTGGCTCAGGCATCTAGTCAGAATGCCTCCCGGACGTCTCCCTGGTGTGGTGTTTCGGGCATGTCCAACCGGGAAGAGACCCCGGGGTTGACCTAGAACACACTGGAGGGACTATGTCTCTCGGCTTGTCTGGGACCGCCTCGGTGTCCCCCCGGGAGAGTTGGAGGAAGTGGCTGGGGAGAGGGATTTCTGGACCTCTTTGCTTAGGTTGCTGCCCCCGAGACCCGACCCTGGTTGATGATGTTTTAGTATTTGTTGAAATGTATGTTGTGTTTCGGTGTTTTGTTGTGTACTATGTGTTTTACGATGTAACCAAAATTTCCCCCAGGATAATAAAGTATTATCTTCTCTTACCTCTTATCTTATCTTACACACTCCTGCAATTCCTCATTCCACCACCAAGTCTGCTTATCTTCTTTCCTTCCAGAGGAGACACCAAGTACCTGTTTCAACTGTCTTCACCTTCCTCACCATCAGCATCATCCTGCACACCACCATCCTATGCTGTCTAGCAACACTCTCACCCACTACTACTTTGCAGTCACTGACTTCCTTCAAATTACATTGTCTACACAAGATGTAGTCTACCTGTGTGCTCCTACCTCCGCTTTTATAAGTCACCCTATGCTCTTGTCTCTTCTGGAAGAAGGTATTCACCACAGCCATTTCCATCCTTTTTGCAAAATCTATCAATATCTGTCCTTCTGTGTTCCTGTCCTGGATACCAAACCTGCCCATCACTGCCTCGTCCACTGTTCCCTGCATCAACATGTCCATTGAAGTCTGCACCAATGACCACTCTTTCACCCCTGGGGGTACCCTGCATCACTTTATCGAACTCACTCCAGAAGCTCCTCTTCTCTTGTAGCTCACATCCTGCCTGTGAGGCATAAGCTCTAACAACATTAAACATCACGCCTTCAATTTCCAACTTGAGACTCATCACTCTGTCGGACACTCTTTTCAGTTTTAGAATACGCCTGACAAACCCCTCCTACAAGATGACTCCTACTCCATTTCTCTTCCCATCCATACCATGATAAAAGAGTTTAAACCCTGCTCCGAAGCTTCTAGCCTTGCTACCTTTCCATCTGGTCTCCTGAACACACAGTATGTCCACATTCCTCCTCTGCATCATGTCAGCCAGCTCTCGATCTTTTCCTGTCATTGTCCCAACATTCAAAGTCCCTACTCTCAGTCCTAGATTCATGTCTTTCCTCTTCTGTCTCTGCCTACGGACACGCCTTTCACCTCTGCGTCTTCGACCAACAGTAGTTCAGTTTCCACTGGCACCCTGTTGGTTAACAGAACTGATAGCGGTCGTTGGCGATGATGGTGGTTAACCCGGGCCGCGACCAATTCGGTATGGAGGTAATATTGATGCTTTGCACATCAAACCTGGCACATGATTTATGTTGGATGCCCTTTCTGACACAACTCTCTGCATTTATCCGGGTTTGGAACCAGCGTGAGAGAGAACACTGGCTTGTGCCCCCCCACACACTGTATTGTGTTTACTCTCATTCTAAACTAATTTAAACCATCGATACATATTAAAAGATACATAATACAGTTATTTGGTAAGGAACAATGACCTTGAGAACAAATATACTGCACACAGGCCCCTTTTCACATGGTAATTCGGCTTCAACTTTCTGTCAGGGCCAAACATTGCTTTGGGTACTATTTCACTTGAAAGTTGACATCCTTTGGCATCCATACAATTGTACTTTATGTCACATAACATCAAATTTAATTGGAATACGTTAGTTTTAGCTTTTTTGGTGTCAGTATGGTTAATTCTTGTTGCTCTGTTGGCTGTCAAAATCGTGCAGGCGGTTGCAAAGAAGTAACTTTTCACCAGTAAGTGTGTTTCAGTTTAATCTTCTTTCGGCCATAGGCTTGAAGCTTAAGTAACATTACTTACGCTGAAATTTATGAATCTTCTTCTTTTCCTTTCGGTTTTTCCTTTCAGGGGTCGCCACAGCAAATCATCTGCCTCCATCTCACCCTGTCCTCTGCATCTTCTTCTCTTACTCCACGACCTTCATGTCTTCCTTCACCACATCCATAAATCTCTTCTTTGGTCTTCCTCTAGGCCTTCTGCCTGGTAGTTCCAACCTCAGCATCCTACTGCCAATATACTCACTATCCCTCCTCTGTACATGTGCAAACCATCTCAATCTAGCCTGGTGGTTCTCAAATAGTGGGGCGCACTGCCAAAATCCATATCGCGATGCCAGGGGGGGCACGTGTGACCCCTGGGAACATGCTTTTTTTTTTTTTTTGCCGTATTAGTATAAAGTGTAATTCTACATCCACTACAGCAGGCGGCAGTGACTTCCTCACTGTCAGAGTGTGCCCAGAGGTAAAATAAGAAGTGAAGTTATTAAACCCACCATGGAAATTTTTAACAGGGATGGAAAGATAGGCAGAGAGAGACGGAGACAGTGAGAGAAATGAAAGTCTCCCAGAAGTTAAGTGGAGGAGGTATGATGAAGCGGATGTAGTACTCGGCTTCACTGTGCTGCGGTGAGAAACAAGGAAAGACCGCTGTGTTTACTCTGTCCGAAAACATTGGCAGCGGACAGAATGAACCCAAATAAATTCAGGCATCTCTTAAATACATCACACCCTGACTCCCCGCAGCAGAGCAGAGTAACTGATCCTACCTGCAGCACACACAGTCTCTGTCATGCTGGATGACCTCACTGCTGCGAAAATAAGTCCAGGTCCCAGTTCAGCATTGAGCAGGAGCTGAGAGTTCAGTATCGGGCTTTAAACCCAGCTTCGAAAAGCTGTGCACTGACAAATGTGCTCATTATAGCCATTAATCTGGACTTAATCATTTTGATAATGATAATAATAATAATAATAATAATAATAATAATAATAATAATAATCCCTTGATGCAGTCCCACCTCCACCTTGAATTCGTCAGTCACACCGACAGCACACCTCACCACTGTCTTACATCTCTCATACATGTCCTGCACCACTCTAACATACTTCTCTGCCACTCCAGACTTCCTCATGCAATACCACAGTTCTTCTCTTGGCACCCTGTCATATGCTTTTTCCAGATCCACAAAGGCACAATGCAGTTCCCTCTGACCTTCTCTGTACTATGCAGTTCCCTCTGACCTTCTCTGTACTACTCTGTACCCTGAAATTTATGAATGACTCCTTTTTAATTATTATTCTCAGTGTAACAAGCATGTATGTAACTGCTCTGTTATTGTGTATATCTGTAATCAATACAAAATGTATCATGTTGCTACTGCTCATTTATATGATGTAATATTACATGTGTAGCTTAACTGTAAGTGTTTGTGGTTATAAATGTGTAGTGCTGTTTGGTATATTTTCATCTCTCAAGTTCTGGGGATGGGCTGCAGGTTCTGATTCCGCTGGGGAGCTTTTGTTCTAACATTAAGCAAATAAAACTAACGTACATGCCTCAGGTGATTGATTTCTGAACCTGAGAGCGATACTTGTGTGGAATATATTAATAACGTTTCTGAGATCCTTCATCTTCTTGTACAAAAAGTGTCCGAAAAATTCCTTGTAATTTATGGAATATATCAATTGAAATCCCTGCTTCACTATACTGTACTAAGACAAGAGAGGTGGGCATGGCAGTTGACATGTTTGGCATGGGGGATACTGTTATTCGGGTCTGTATCTCCTATAATGTGTCGGTGTATCTTCCAAACCTTCCTGGGCATGCTGCAAATGTTTAGATTATATTCATGTCTCTAGGGATCCAAAACACCCTAAGTATTTAGATTTATCGCATCGTTTTCCATATCAATGTGTGTATGTTTGCCATGCTTTATGCCCTTACCGGAAGTCAGAACCTATTGACCATAGCGGCATGCATAATGTTGGCAGCATGCGCAGTCTAGTTTTTCTTCTATGTCATTGGTAAGGAATGAATGATTGTGCGACACTAATGAGAGCAATGACATGGAAGAAAAATTAGACTGCAGACAGGCCCCTTTCACGTGGTAATTCAGCTTCAACTTCCGGTTAGGGCAAAACAGTGCTTCGGGTACTATTTTAAATTGAAAGTTGACATCCTTTGGCGGCCTTATAATGGTACGATTTGAAACATAACAACATAAAATTTAATTGGAATACGATAGGTTTAGCTTGTTTTGTGTAAATGGTTAATTCTTGATGTGCTGTTGACTGTCAAAACCAAGCAGGCGGTCCCAAAGGAGCAACTTTTTACCAGTAAGTGTGTTTCAGTTTAACCGTGAATTTACAGTTTGGTAGTTGATGTTTGGTTTTGAATTCATTCATGTACTGTTTGAAATAGATACGCCATGTTTACTTTGACTTTTTGTTAATATTATTAGTTAATGTTCTTGCTTTCAGAGCTATACTGTGACTGTCAGTATGTCGCCAGCCATATATCATTGGAAGTGGCTTACAAGGTTCATGAGTAAATTACTTCTTGAATCACTGTTCTGGACACAACATTGGTCTTCTTCTTCTTCTTCTTGTCCTTTCGGCTTTTCCCTTCAGGGGTCGCCACAGCGAATCATCTGCCTCCATCTCACCCTATCTTCTGCATCTTTTTCTCTTACACCAACTGCCTTCATGTCCTCCTTCACCACATTCATGAATCGTCTCTTTGGTCTTCCTCTAGGCTTTCTGCCTGGTAGTTCCAACCTCAACATCCTACTACCAATATACTCACTATCCCTCCACTGTACATGTCCAAACCATCTCAATCTGGCCTCTCTGACTTTGTCTCCAAAACGGCTTACATGTGCTGTCCCTCTGATGTGCTCATTCCTGATCCTATCCATCCTCGTTACTCCCAAAGAGAACCTCAACATTTTCATCTCTGCTACCTCCAGCTCTGCCTCCTGTCTTTTCTTCAGGGCCACTGTTTCTAAACCATACAACATCGCTGGCCTCAACACCGTCTTGTACACTTTTCCTTTCATTCTTGCCGATACCTTCCTATCACACATCACACCGGACACTTTTCTTCAACCATTCCAACCAGCCTGGAAACGCTTCTTCACCTCTTTTCCACACCCTCCACTGCTCTGGATTGTTGAGCCTAAGTACTTAAAAATCCTCCACCTTCCTGATCTCTGCTCCTTGTAACCTCACCGTTCCTGTTGGGTCCTTGGCATTCATACACATGTATTCTGTCTTACTTAGGCTAACCTTCATTCCCGTCCTTTACAGGGTATACCTCCACCTCTCTAGATTTTCCTGCACTTGTTCTCTGCTCTCACTGCAGATCACAATGTCATCTGCAAACATCATAGTCCATGGAGATTCTTGTCTAACCTTGTCTGTCAGCCTGTCCATCACCATAGCAAACAAGAAGGGGCTCAGAGCTGACCCTTGATGCAGTCCCACCTCCATCTTGAACTCTTCTGTCACACCTCACCACTGTCTTACCTGTTTACTCTCTTCGGTCCTCTCTATGTCCCACTTCTTCTTAGCTAACCTCTTCTTTTGTACACACTCCTGCACTTCCTCATTCCACCACCAAGTCTCCTTATCTACTCTCCTTCCAGATGACACACCAAGTATTCTCCTACCTGTCTCCCTGATCACATTAGCTGTAGTTGTCCAGTCATCTGGCAGCACTTCCTGACCACCCAAAGCCTGTTTCAACTCCTCCTTGAAGACAACAACACACTCTTCCTTTTTCAGCTTCCACCACTTTGTCTTCTGCTCTGCCTTTGCCTTCTTCACCTTCCTCACGATCAATGTCATCCTGCACACCACCATCCTATGCTGTTTGGAAACACTCTCACCCGCTACTACTTTGCAGTCACTGACTTTCTTCAAATTACATCGCCTGCACAAGATGTAGTCCACTTGTGTGCTCCTACCTCCACTTTTATAAGTCACCCTATGCTCCTGTCTCTTCTGGAAGAAAGTATTTACCACAGCCATTTCCATTCTTTTTGCAAAATCTACCAACATCTGTCCTTCTGCGTTCCTGTTCTGGATACCAAACCTGCCCATCACTTCCTCGTCCCCTCTGTTTCCTGCACCAACATGTCAATTGAAGTCTGCACCAATGACCACTCTTTCATCTTTGGGGGTATTCTGCATCACTTCAGCTAACTCACTCCAGAATCTCTCCTCTTCTCGCTCACATCCTGCCTTTGGGGCATAAGCACTAACAACATTGAACATCATGCCTTCAATTTCTAACTTGAGACTCATCACTCTGTCTGACACTCTTTTCACTTCTAGAACATTCCTGACAAACTCCTCCTTCAAGATGACTCCTACTCCATTTCTCTTCCCATCCACACCATGAAAAAACAGCTTAAACCCTGCTCCTAAGCTTCTAGCCTTGCTACCTTTCCACCTGGTCTCCTGAACACACTGTATGTCCACCTTCCTCCTCTGCATCATGTCAGCCATCTCTCTACCTTTTCCTGTCATAGTTCCAACATTCAAAGTCCCTACTTTCAGTTCTAGACTCCTGCCTTTCCTCTTCTCTCTCTGCCTACAGACATGCCTCCCGCCTCTCTTTTTTTGAACAACAGTAATCCAATTTCCACCAGCACCGTGTTAGTTAACAGCTCTGATGGCGGTTGTTGTTAACCCGGGCCTCGACCGATCCGGTATGAATTTTCTTGATATGACTCGCATGTTTTATTTGGAATTTGTTTTACGCTGGATGCCCTTCCTGACGCAACCCTCTGCATTTATCCGGGCTTGGGACTGGCCTGAGGGAGAGACACTGGCTTGTGCCCCTCCCTCACGGCTGCATTTCTGGACACAAAATTGGTCTGCGGTGTAAAACCTTTGTAAAATTTGTAAAACCTAACTATATGTATCAGTACAGGAACATTTTGTGTTCAGAGTTATAATTAAAATATGTACACAATTTATAGCATCATATGGATGAGGGTCAGTGGTGTCCATCTGTTGACCTTAGCATTTTCATCTTCTTAAAAATTACCACAGGAAATGTTTTTATATTATATTTGTGAAGTTATATAGGGCCCCTCGATAAAATAAGTTCATATGGTGGTGCCACTTGTCATAGTAATTGAATTCCATGAAAAAAAATACAGATGTTTATGTAAAATATTCCTTATGAACTCTCAGAGTTTTTTGTGCAATGGTACTTCAAAAGTTTCTGTTTTTTCAGTGTACCTAATGCTAAAAAAATTCTAGTACTTTATTTTATTTCACAGTCAATCCCGCATCAGCTTGCCCACACAAGGGACCTTGTCCCTCGACCTCTTGTTGGATAATACAATTCACATTTAGTTGTTATGTTGCATTCTAGATAGGTGAGTATCATATCAGCGAAGCCTGGAATTTCTCAGCAGGTGCTAAACCTGCTTCAGTCAAAGGCAGTGGCTGATTTAAGAAACCACAGCTACTGCAGCATCATGCCTGATAGAATGTCTCTGAGGAAGCATCTTGACTGGGATCCAAAGCATCAAGAGATGGTTGGCTTTGTTGACCTTGTTGCAGGGTCACTGGAAGGTGGTGCAGGGGAGACTACTGAGACACTTGTTATGACTGTTGGCCTCCAGGGCCGGTGGAAAGTGCCTGTTGCATATTTTCTAACCAATAGTTTATCAGCAGAAATCCAGTGTTAGTTGTTATTATCTGTTATATGTGCACTGTATGATTGTAATGTACATGTTTTGGCTCTTGTTATGGATGGTCATACTACAAATCAAAAAATGGCAACTCTTTTAGGCTGTTCAATTGTATATGATAATATCAATAGTAGTTTTCCACACTCATCTGACAGTTCGTAATATATATGTGTTCTTTGATGCTTGTCACCTGATTAAAAATGTCAGAGGTGCAATTCATTCTTTAAGTGAAATTAAAACGTCTTTTGGTACAGCTAAATTTTTAAAAAATAATAAAATAAAGCTTCTGAAGGTTTATGTGCCGCAAACAAACTTACTATTAAACACATTCGCTTCCAAAAGCAGACAATGAATGTGACGTTAGCAGCACAAACAACGAGGTTTTTCAGTAGTTGCTGCTTTGAGGTATGAATGTCAAATAGTTTTTAATCACCTATGGTCACGAGCTTTGGGTAATGACCGAAAGAACAAGATCACGGATACAAGCGGCTGAAATGAGCTTCCTTCGCCAGGTGGCGGGGTTCTCCCTTGGAGATAAGGTGAGAAGCTCCACCATCCAGGGAGAGCTCGGAGTAGATCCGCTACTCCTCCGCATTGAGAGGGGCCAGTTGAGTTGGCTCGGGCATCTGGTCAGAATGTCCCCCGGACGCCTCCCTGGTGTGGTGTTTCGGGCATGTCCAACCGGGAAGAGACCCCGGGGTCAACCTAGAACACGCTGGAGGGACTATGTCTCTCGGCTTGTCTGGGACCGCCTCGGTGAACTTTTTTCTCTGCTGTGCGACAACGTGGTGGGCGGAATAACAATCCATCAGCTTTGCAGTTCTCCAGTGCTTTCAGATCCCTGCTTAGTCATGCTGATGTATCTATCACTGGTTCTATTAAATTGTATATTTTAAATTGTATATAATATTAAATTGTGTATCACAGGACACAACATCCTTATTAAATGTTGTTGATACTGGGGCTGATATGGTTGTGCCTGCAATCTCTTTTGATTCAGCGCTCTTTGATCATACACACAGTGTAACCAGACCTGAGCTGAGTGCATTTGTTGAGGGAATCTTAGAATATATTGCTGGATGGGTGGTGCGTGCAGTCACAAAGATTTCTTGCAGGTAGAAGATATCTTACTTCTTGTAAGGACACCAGTTGTGTTCTCCCCTAAACTCGTACTGAGATGGCATGTGCATGTACTGTATAGATGTTCTGCCATTGTGCATCAATATCCCAGGTGAACGTGTACCGATATCTTAAATAAGTTAATTGTTAACGCAAGAAGCATGTATGTAACTGGTCTGTTATTGTGTGTACTGTATGTGTAATCAATAAAAAAGTTGCTACTGCTCATTTATATGATATAATATTATAAGTGTAGCTTAACTGTAAGTGTTTCTGGTTATCAGTGTGTAGTGCCGTTTTGATAAAAAAAGTGTCCGAAATTTTTCTTTTAATTTATGGAATATGTCAATTGAAATCCTTGCTACACTACACTAAGACAAGAGAGGTGGGCGTGGCAGTTGACATGTTTGGCATGCGGAATATTATTAAGGTCCTAAGTATTTAGATTTATCGCAGGGTGACCTGCAGCCAGTTACAGGAGCTCTTCAGTTTATTTTCCTTTTTTTTTTCTCTTTTCTATTGTATATAGGCGTGTTTCTTTATCTTTTTTCAAATTTTCTTTTTCTTTCTTCAATACTGCATCTGGGAAACCCACTTTTATGATGCTTTTGTTTTTCTGTGCACTTGTACTTTCACTTTTTGGATCGGCGTCAGGAAACTCATTCACCGACGGCTCTGAGCAACGCAGGTCTTACACACGTGAGACCCTCCTCGGCCTGCGCGCCCCCGCCCTCCTTCATGCGGAAAAGCCCTTTGTTCCTGTGGAAATACAGAGGAAAAGGAGAGGCTGCAGAGGGGGACGAAAGACGCGGAGGACATGTGTTCCCTCTGTCATCATGGGAAATGTCCGAGCGATCACCAACAAGACGGAGTAGCTGGCGGCGCTGACCAGGCAGCAGAGGCAGTACCGGGACTGCAGCCTCATGTGTTTCTCAGAGACGTGGCTGAATGAACTCACACCGGACTCTGTGGTTTCTCTTAACGGATTTACACTCGCGCGTGCAGATCGGAGTGCAACGGAGAGCGGTAAGAAGAAAGGAAGGGGTGTGGCGGTCTATGTGAATGAACGATGGTGCCACCCGGCCAACGTACACGTGAAGGAGCAGCTATGCACGCGGGACCTGGAACTGCTCGCGGTGAGCGCGCGGCCATATTATCTACCGAGGGAGTTTTCACACGTGATTGTGTTTTGCGTGTACATTCCGCCCAAAATGCAGCCATGAGGCGGGGGGGCACTAACCAGTGTCTCTCCCCCTTATGCCGGTCCCAAGCCCGGATAAATGCAGAGGGTTGCGACAGGAAGGGCATCCGGCGTAAAACTTCTGCCAAAAAAAAAAAAAAAAAAAAAAAAATGCAAATGATCAATACAGAATTCATACCGGATCGATCGAGGCCGGGTTAACAAACGCACGCCATCAGTGCTGTCAACCAACAGGGTGCTGATGGAAATTGGACTACTGTTGGTCAAGACGCTCGAAGAAGGAGAGGCGGAGGCGGTCCGTGAGGCAGAGAGAGAAGAGGAAAGGCGTGAGCCTCGGACTGAGAGTAGGGACTTTGAATGTTGGAACTATGCAAGGAAAAGCTAGAGCTGGCTGACATGATGCAGAGGAGGAAGGTGGACATACTGTGTGTTCAGGAGACCAGGTGGAAAGGTAGAAAGGCTAAAAGCTTAGGAGCAGGGTTTAAACTGTTTTATAATGGTGTGGATGGGAAGAGAAATAGAGTAGAGTCATCTTGAAGGAGGGGTTTGTCAGAATGTTCTAGAAGTGAAAGAGTGGTCAGACAGAGTGATGAGTCTCAAGTTAGAAATTGAAGGCGTGATGGTCAATGTTGTTAGTGCTTATGCCCCACAGGCAGGATGTAAGCTCGAGAAGAAGGAGAGATTCTGGAGTGGAGTTAGATGAAGTGATGAGAGTACCCCAGAGGTGAAAGAGTGGTCATTGGAGCAGACTTCAAAGGACATGTTGGTGCAGGCAACAGAGGGGACGAGGAAGTGATGGGCAGGTTTGGTATCCAGGACAGGAACACAGAAGGACAGATGTTGATCGATTTTGCAAAAAGGATGGAAATGGCTGTGGTGAATACTTTCTTCAAGAAGAAACAGAAGCATAGGGTGACTTATGAAAGCGGGGGTAAGAGCACACAGGTAGACTACATCTTGTGTAGCGATGTAATTTGAAGGAAGTCAGTGACTGCAAAGTAGTAGTGGGTGAGAGTGTTGCCAAACAGCATAGGATGGTGGTGTGCAGGATGACACTGATGGTGAGAAAGGTGAAAAGGCAAAGGCAGAGCAGAAGACAAAGTGGTGGAAGCTGAAAAAGGAAGAGTGTCGTGTTGTCTTCAAGGAGGAGTTGAAACAGGCTTTGGGTAGTCAGGAAGTGCTTCCAGAGGACTGGACAACCACAGCCAATGTGATCAGGGAGACCGGTAGGAGAGTACTTCATGTGTCCTCTGGAAGGAAAGTAGATATAGGAGACTTGGTGGTGGAATGAGGAAGTGCAGGAGTGTGTACAAAAGAAGAGGTTAGCCAAGAAGAAGTGGGACATTGAGAGGACCGAAGAGAGTAAACAGGAGTACAGGGAGACACAGCGTATAGGCGAAGGTAGCGGTGTCAAAGGCCAAACAGAGGGCGATGATGACTTGTATGATAGGTTGAACAGTAAGGAGGGAGAAAATGATCTATACAGGTTAGCCCAGCAGAGAAATAGAGATGGGAAAGACGTGCAGCAAGTTAGGAGTGATAAAGGACAGAGAGGGAAATGTATTGACTGGGATGACAGAAGTGTGCTGGGAAGATGGAAAGAGTACTTTGAAGAGCTGATGAATGAGGAAAATGAGAGAAAAAAAGTAGAAGAAGTGACCGTTGAGGAGCAGGAAGTAGCAAAGATTAGTAAGGGAGAAGTGAGGAGGGCATTGAAGAGGATGAAGAATGGAAAGGCAGTTGGCCCTGATGACATACCAGTTGAGGTATGGAAGTGTCTAGGGGAGGTAGCAGGAGAGTTTCTGGCAAGAATATTCAACAAGGTTTTAGAAAGTGAGCAGATGCCAGAGGAATGGAGGAGAAGTGTGCTTGTGCCTATTTTTAAGAACAAGGGCGATGTACAGAGTTGTGGCAACTACAGAGGGATAAAGTTGATGAGCCATACAATGAAGCTATGGGAAAGAATAGTGGAAGCAAGACTAAGGGCAGAGGGCAGCATTTGTGAACAACAGTTTGGTTTCATGTCCCAGAAAGAGCACCACAGATGCAGTGTTTGCTTTGAGGATGTTAATAGAGAAGTACAGAGAAGGTCAGAAGGAGCTGCATTGTGCCTTTGTGGATCTGGAGAAAGCATATGACAGGGTGCCGAGAGAGAAGAACTGTGGTATTGTATGAGGAAGTCTGGAGTGGCGGAGAAGTATGTTAGAGTGGTGCAGGACATGTATGATAGATGTAAGACAGTGGTGAGGTGTGCTGTCGGTGTGACAGAAGAGTTCAAGGTGGAGGTGGGACTGCATCAAGGGTCAGCTCTCAGCCCCTTCTTGTTTGCTATGGTGATGGACAGGCTAACAGATGAGGTTAGACAAGAATCTCCATGGGACGATGATGTTTGCAGATGACATAGTGATCTGTAGTGAGTGAGCAGAGACCGAGTGGAGGAAAATCTAGAGAGGTGGAGGTATGCCCTGGAAAGGAGGGGATTGAAGGTTAGCCTCAGTAAGACAGAATACATGTGTGTGAACGACAAGGACCCAAGAGGAACTTTGAGGTTACAGGGGGCAGAGATAAAGAAGGTGGAGGATTTTAAGTACTTAGGCTCAGCAATCCAGAGCAATGGAGAGTGTGGAAAAGAGGTGAAGAAGCTGCCATGCAGGCAGGTTGGAATGGATGGAGAAAAGTGTCCGTGTGATGTGTGATAGGAGAGTATCGGCAAGAATGAAGGGAAAAGTGTACAAGACGGTGATGAGGCCAGCAATGTTGTATGGTTTAGAGACAGTGGCCCTGGGGAAAGACAGGAGTCAGAGTTGGAGGTAGCAGAGATGAAAATGTTGAGGTTCTCTTTGGGAGTAACTTGAGGATGGATAGGATCAGAAATGAGTACATCAGAGGGACAGCACATGTTAGATGTTTTGGAGACAAAGTCAGAGAGGCTAGATTGAGATGGTTTGGACATGTACAGAGGAGGGATAGTGAGTATATTGGTCGTGAGGATGCTGAGGTTGGAACTACCAGGCAAAAGGCCCAGAGGAAGACCAAAGAGAAGATTTATGGATGCGGTGCAGGCGGACATGAAGGTCGTTGGAGTAAGAGTAGAAGATGCAGAGGATAGGGAGAGATGGAGGCAGATCATTTGCTGTGGCGACCCCTGAAGGGAACAGCCGAAAGGAAAAGAAGAAGATTCCGCCCTCGGCTGATGCGGCGGCCGCATGTGAGCGTCTCCACAGCGCCGTTAATCAGACACAGACTCGTCACCCCCGCGCCATGATTCTGATCAGCGGGGACTTTAACCACGCCCCCCTCTCCGCCTCTCTCCCGACGTTCATGCAATACGTGAAGTGCGCCACAAGAGACAATAAAACACTGGACTTGCTGTATGCAAATGTGAAGGACGCTTACAGCTCCACCCCTCCCCCCACTGGGACGATCAGACCACAACCTGGTCTACCTGCTCCCCCAATACACACCCAGGGTGCGAAAGGAACCTGTGCAGAAGAGGTCTGTGAAAGTGTGGACCGAGGAGACCAATGAGAGGCTTAGGGACTGTTTCCAGACCACAGACTGGAGCATGCTCTGTGACTCCTTTGGTGATGACATCGACGGCCTCACACACTGTATCACTGATTACATGAACTTCTGCCCGTGACAGCACTGTGCCAACACGGAGGGTACGGTGCTTCTCCAACAACCACCCGTGGGTCACCCCTGAGCTTAAAGTCCTCCTGAACCAGAAAAAGAGGGCTTTCATCTCGGGGGACAGAGAGGAGCAGAAGAAGGTCCAGCGTGAGCTCCAATGGAGGATCAGGAGGGCAAAGAAGGACTATGGGAAGAAGCTGGAGGAGAAGCTGGCTCAGAACAACGTGCGCGACGTCTGGAGAGGACTAAAAACCATGTCTGGATTTGGGCAGGGTGTCAGAGGGACAGCTGATGGTGACCAGCGCTGGGCGGATGAACTAAACTGTTACTTCAACAGGTTTGATTCTCCTCCCCTCCCCCTCTGCCCCCCTCCCCATTGCCCCCCTCTCTTCACACGTCTCCAGACCAGCTGACACCTCCCCCCTCCCCAGGCCAACTTCACTTGACTGCTACACCCCGACAGACACATCCCCTCCCTCTGCAGCCCACTCCAGCCCCCCTTCTCCCTCACATCAGACCAGGTGAGGAGACAGCTGAGGCGACTAAATCAGAGGAAATCTGAAGGACCAGATGGCATCAGTCCCAGGCTGCTGAGGACCTGCGCAGACCAGCTCTGTGAGGCACTATGCTACCTGTACAACCCGAGCCTCAGCCTGGAGAAGGTTCCCGTCCTGTGGAAGACCTCCTGTGTGGTTCCGGGTCCCAAAACAGCTCAAGCGAAGGAACCAGCCCACTACAGACCTGTTGCCCTGACCTCCCACCTTATGAAGACCATGGAAAGGCTCCTCCTCATACACCTCCGCTCTATGGTGAGCCCCACCTTAGATCCGCTGCAGTTTGCCTACAGGCCCAACATCGGAGTAGAAGACACCATCATCTACCTTCTGCAGCGGGCACTCACCCACCTGGAAATCGCTGGCAGCGCTGTGAGGGTCATGTTCTTTGACTTCTCCAGCGCCTTCAACACCATCAGGCCAGCGCTTCTGCAGGGGAAGCTGGAGGATGTGGGAGTGGACGGGCACCTTGCTGCCTGGATCACTGACTACCTTACTAACCGTCCACAGTACGTGCGGCTGCGCGGCTGTAAGTCAAAGGTGGCAGTCTGCAGCACGGGGGCACTGCAGGGCACCGTCCTCTCACCCTTCCTTTTCAGCATTTATACCTCGGACTCTAGCTATAGCACAGACAGCTGCCACCTCCAGAAGTTCTCGGACGACTCTGCCATCGTGGGCCGTGTGTCAGAGGGGGAACGAGCTGGAGTACCGGTCGGTCATCGTTGACTTTGTGGACTGGTGTGAGTGCAACCACTTGTGCTTGAACACCAGGAAGACGAAGGAGATGGTAGTCGACTTCAGAAGAAGCACACTAACACACACACACACACACACACACACACAATCACTAGTGAACGTCCAGGGACAGAACATTGAGAAAGTGAAAAGTTTCAAATACCTGGGCGTTCACCTTAACAATAAACTGGACTGGTCACTCAACACCAACGCCCTGTACAAGAAGGGCCAGAGTCGCCTCCACCTTTTGAGGAGACTCAGGTCCTTCGGAGTATGCAGACCTCTGCTCAGGACATTTTATGACTCTGTGGTAGCCTCTGCAATCCTCTACGCTGCCATCTGCTGGGCCCCGGGCAGCACAGAGCGGGACAGAAAAAGACTGAACAAGCTGGTCAGGAGGGCCAGCTCTGTCCTCGGCTGCCCACTGGACTCTGTGGAGGAGGTGAGTGAGAGGAGGAGGATGGTAGCAAAGCTCACATCCATCATGAACAACAGTTCTCACCCACTTCACCAGACTGTAGAGAAGCTGAGTAGCTCCTTCAGTGGACGACTGAGACATCCTCGGTGCAGGAAGGAGCGCTACCGCAGGTCGTTCATTCCCACCGCTGTCAGACTGTACAACGCCACTTTGTAACTGCCACTTTGTAACTGTCTGTGAAAATACCGGTTATGTGCGTGCCATTTAATCAACCACATCTACCCCACTGACTGTGAACCATCTCAACCCATCTACTCTGCACTCAGATACATTACACTTTAATATAGGCCAGTCTACAAAGTCGTCCCCTTTTCTTTCTTTTATTGTTTATTAATTTATACTATTTATGTATCTATCTATTTATTTACTTATATAATATATATGTATGTGTGTATGTTTGTATTTGTATCTATTTTGCTATTTTTGCACACACACACCACTGATGGTACCTCAAGAGCCTGTAACAGTGAATTTCTCCATTGTGAGATTAATAAAGCTGTATCTTATCTTATCTTATCTTATATCGATGTGTTGTCTGTTTACCATGCTTTTTGTCCTAACCTATTGACCACGGCGGCATGCATAATGTTGCAGACCGCGCAGTCGAGTTTTTCCTTCTACGCCATTGAATGGGCGGGAAAGCGTTGATAAACCGGAAAATACGTAACATAACCCACGAATCTGTTTGCGGTTCATTTTTCACAACCTTTATTCGGGCGTAGCCCATCCTACAAAACTGTGATTGGTAGTGTTTCCATATTTTTGACTGATCTTTTAATCGGATTGGGAGACCTTCCAACTCGTAGCCAATCGTCGAACAGAGGGGCGGGGCTCGTCGAAATACGGGTGAGGAAGAAAATAAACAGTTCAGTGGTGGCTTTAGTAGTTGGATGAGAAGCATTGTCTCAATAAAATCCAACGTCTTTCCAAGTACTGTGATATCAATATATTATAAGGTTCGATGGTAGTATGCGCACACAGATGTTTAATATTAATCTCGAACTTTAAAACTTTGTTTCGATGGTGTTTTATTAGTCTGGGAGGAGTAATTGATGCTAACAGGCTAAAACATTGTTCATTATTTGTAACTACAGCGAGTTTCGCCACTTTGTCATTCAAGTTAAATTGTGGGTGTATTGATTATAGTTGTATTTCCTTTTCAATCTTTTTCTTAAACTTGATTAGGACGTGAGGAAGAAGGTCAGTACGAGGACAGTAAGATGCCCGAGATTAAATTGAAGCATGTGGTGTCCTGCAGCAGTGAGGACAGGGTGAGTGTAACATCCTCCTCTTTCCGTCTCAAATCATGTCTAATTTTCATTCTTATATGAAAATCTCTGTCTGCATCCTACCCCCTTTCTTTCTCTACACTGTACCGCCCTCTCTTTGTCCACAACTCTCTCTGTCTATCTCTTCCCTTTCTCTGTACAGACACATAAAGCAGATAATCTGTTGAATTCAGAGACATATAGAAAGTGGAAATCTGCTCATCCGGGAGAGAAGCAGGTTTCTGTGATCCTGCAGGTACGACTGTCTGTTGAACACCTCACATCTGCATCACTCTGTGAAAGGTGTTGACGTGTTTTTTTAAATTATGGTATTTCTGATGTTTTTGTGTGGTCATGGTGTTAATAGTGTTTCTGTGGATTTTTGTTCGTCTTGATGTTATTGATGTTCGGTCAGTTTGAGAAAGAAGAGCAGGTCCACAGTATTGACATCGGGAACGAGGGATCAGCTTTCATTGAAGTTCTTGCTGGGCATTCAACCTCAATTAAAGACCAGGACTTTGAGGTACATTAAACACACACACTGATACAGTAGCACAGTTGGACTCTGTCTCCTCAATTGAGCATTTACTTCATGTGTATCTCAGTGTCAAGCCCCGCCCCAAAATAAACTAAATTTAATGAACTAGAGGATCGGCACACTGTCATTTCCTGTGTGTGTATGTGTTTAAAGGTCTTACTGGTGACATCATCATTCATGTCTCCATCTGAAAGTCGAGGGAATTCGAACATGAACCGTGTGCGTTTCTTTGGCCCTCAGCAGCTGGTCAAGAGCACAAGTCAGGAGAAGTGGGACAGAGTAAAAATTGTCTGTACACAACCTTACAACAAGGTCTCACACACACACACACACACACACACACACTGTCTGACTGTAAGATTGTAATAATTGTCTCTCTCTCTCTCTGTTATGGTTTAGAATATTGCATATGGATTAGTGTTTATTAAGTTACACTCTCCACCAGATAATGACACTCTTGCTGTGACACCACCTGTGAGTAAATACACATACTAAACACACTTGCACATGTGAACATGAATTGAGGGCATTAAGAGTGTGTGAAATATATAATATAAAACAAAGCATATGTATGTATATAATTTTAATTAGAACTGGTTTCAGAAAAAAATGCAAAGCTCTTTGATATCCAATAGGCAACCACGATTTTTAAACTTAATGACAAGCCTCAGAAATATTCTAACCACATATCAAAAGCCATTTCCGATGTTGTAGTATCTTAAAACAAAATATTTAGTTTCTATTAGTGTAAATAACTTTTGGAAATTCCACCTTAAACACGAACGCTGAATTAAGAACACACACACACACACACACACTCTCTCTCTCTCTCCTGAAAGGTCTGTTATGGTATTGTCCTGTTGTAGGAATATCGTCTGGTACTGCCCTACATCATGATCTTCATATTTTGGAGTAGGACATTTCCATGACGTGTGAGATGTTGAGTTGCACTGCTGTGTGTGATACTGAGTTGTGTGCTCTTATATTGTAGAAGATGAGTAAACTGGGTCAATTCCGAGTAAAGGATGAGTCTCAGTGCTCCGGGTTGAACCTGCTACCTGGGAGTCTGTTCATGAAGAGGGAGAATAAAGACAGTGCAGGAGTGAAAGGTGAGATGGTGATTTAAAAAAAATCTTGGTGTTGATGGTGATAAAAAGGGTGATGATAGCGAGCGTGATGGTGGTGATGAGGAGGATGATGGTGGTGATGAGGATGATGGTGAAGCTGAGGATGATGGTGAAGTTGAGGATGAGGATGAAGAGGATGGTGCTTATGAAAATCAGGGTGGTGGTGGTGGTGTGGATGGTGGTGATAATGATGAGCGTGATGGTTGGCCTGATGAGGATGATGGTAGTGATGAGAAGAAGGATGATGGTGATGGAGAAGTTGATGAGGAGGATGGTGGTGGTGATGAGGATAATGATGGCGAGGTTGAGAAGGAGGATGATCATAGTGGTGGTGATGGTGGTGGTGTTTGATTATGATGATGTGGGTGATGAGGAGGAGGAGGGTGGTGATGATGAAAAGGATGGTGGTGGTGTTTGATTATGATGATGTGGGTGATGAGGAGGAGGAGGGTGGTGATGATGAAGAGGATGGTGGTGATGAGGAGAAGGGTGATGGTGATGGAGAAGTTGATGAGGAGGATGGCAGTGGTGATGAGAATAATGATGGTGAGGTGGATGGTGGTGATGGTGAAGTTGAGGAGGAGGATCATGGTGGTAATGATGGTGGTGTTAATGATGATGATGTGAGTGATGCGGAGGAGGACGATCGTGGTGATGAGGATGCTGGTGATGGTGAAGTTGAGGGTGATCTGTACATTACACTATTAAACACAGGAAGTGATCATGTGGTGTCTAGTCATGTTATTTTATCACTATGTAAGTTTGGGATTTGTGTTGATTTTATTTCAGCTTTACCTAAAAACTCTTCACTAAGTTACGCTGCAGCGGCACTTCACACTGAACCATCAACCTCAAGCTCCGTCTCCACCAGTCCCGCCCAGGTACCTGCCCTCCACTGACTCCACCTCTTTATAGTTAACCATCGAGCATTCTTCACCATGCAATCGAACCATTACTGACTCCACCCCCCTTTTATCCCAGTTCTGACCCTAAACATGAACTCACACAAATTCTACATCTGTCTGTTATCATTGTGTAATCACATCCAAGTTGACTCCCCTTGCACTGATGAGAGATATTTCACTCTTGAATGTTCAGTCTACCATTATATACAGAACTGTCCAAAAGTCTTAGGCTCCCTTTTTTTTTAGTATAAACTTTGCTGTAGATTTTTATTTTCTAATTCGTATATCAGTAAGTCAGTAAAAACACTATATTTCCAAACATTAGTTTTCCAGCACAAAATGAAATGTTAGATAAAAAATGTTAGTTGTCCGATGTGAATAATGAAAGCAGCATATTACGTATAAGAGATGAGTTTTCAGATAAAATTATAATGGAGGTGCTGCGATTTACATGCAAATAAAGAATCAAGTGTAACAGTCTTTTGTTACAAGAATATTAGACTTACTTCTTAAAGGAAAGTACATAAAACTTCTTTGAAAAATCTAACAGTTATCTTACTAATTAATAACATTTGTGAAATGTGGGAAAAAATGTGGAAAGAGAAATTCGAGAATTATAATATAATGTAACATAAAACATTTATGTAATAAATAACAAAATCAATGGTTAACTTTTATGCACAAAATTATAGAATTTAGGAAAGTGACATAATATTTTTCAGGTACATTTATAGATCTGTACCTAATTTATGGACTCATTATTTTACTGTTTTTTTTTTCTTTGGGGGGGGGCTCCCTTTGGCCCCCAATATCTGCCACTGACGCAGATTTTCTTTGTTCAAAATTAAATGTCGAGCAATCTTATTTCCAAACAGCATAGGATGGGGGTGTGCAGGATGACATTGATGGTGAGGAAGGTGAAGAAGGCAAATGCAGAGCAGAAGACAAAGTGGTGTAAGCTGAAAAAGGAAGTGTGTGTTGTTGTCTTCAAGGAGGAGTTGAAACAGTCTTTGGGTGGTCAGGAAGTGCTGCCAGATGACTGGACAACTACAGCTAATGTGATCAGGGAGACAGGTAGGAGAATACTTGGTGTGTCATCTGGAAGGAGAGTAGATAAGGAGACTTGGTGGTGGAATGAGGAAGTGCAGGAGTGTGTACAAAAGAAGAGGTTAGCTAAGAAGAAGTGGGACATAGAGAGGACCGAAGAGAGTAAACAGGTAAGACAGTGGTGAGGTGTGCTGTCGGTGTGACAGAAGAGTTCAAGGTGGAGGTGGGACTGCATCAAGGGTCAGCTCTGAGCCCCTTCTTGTTTGCTATGGTGATGGACAGGCTGACAGACAAGGTTAGACAAGAATCTCCATGGACTATGATGTTTGCAGATGACATTGTGATCTGCAGTGAGAGCAGAGAACAAGTGCAGGAAAATCTAGAGAGGTGGAGGTATACCCTGTAAAGGACAGGAATGAAGGTTAGCCTCAGTAAGACAGAATACATGTGTATGAATGCCAAGGACCCAACAGGAACGGTGAGGTTACAAGGAGCAGAGATCAGGAAGGTGGAGGATTTTAAGTACTTAGGCTCAACAATCCAGAGCAGTGGAGAGTGCGGAAAAGAGGTGAAGAAGCGTTTCCAGGCTGGTTGGAATGGTTGGAGAAAATTGTCCGGTGTGATGTGTGATAGAAAGGTATCGGCAAGAATGAAAGGAAAAGTGTACAAGACGGTGTTGAGGCCAGCGATGTTTGTTGTATGGTTTATGAAACAGTGGCCCTGAGGAAAAGACAGGAGGCAGAGCTGGAAGTAGCAGAGATGAAAATGTTGAGGTTCTCTTTGGGAGTAACGAGGATGGATAGTATCAGGAATGAGCACATCAGAGGGACAGCACATGTAAGACGTTTTGGAGACAAAGTCAGAGAGGCCAGATTGAGATGGTTTGGACATGTACAGAGGAGGGATAGTGAGTATATTGGTAGTAGGATGCTGAGGTTGGAACTACCAGGCAGAAGGCCTAGAGGAAGACCAAAGAGACGATCCATGGATGTGGTGAAGGAGGACTTGAAGGCAGTCGGTGTAAGAGAAAAAGATGCAGAGTATAGGGTGAGATGATTCGCTGTGGCGACCCCTGAAGGGAAAAGCCGAAAGGAAAAGAAGAAAGAAGAAGAGGGATCGGAAGTCCAGATGAACTCAAATGCTCCCACATTTATTAAACATTTACTGAATTAAAAACTAAACTAAAGAGTGAAGCTTCCTTCTGTCTCTATCTGGGAGGCCTGCGGGGCGGGATGTTGAGAGACAGCCAGTGAGAGAGCAACTCGCGCGTCACGTGAAATTTTGATTGGTGCGTTTGAATTTCTTTTCGTAAGAGGGGGTTGTTTAATACCTCGGGGACGGAAACGTGGGAAAATGATTTCGTACACAGGGGTCTTCGTAAGTTGGGGGCCGACTGTACATGAATTTTTGTCTCTGTCTCGTGTGGCGTGAATCCATTAAGAATAAGATTAGGCTAGTTTAGTTGGGGACGAGTTTTCACTATTATCGCTCAGTGCAATGAAGAAATAATTGTGTTCGAACATGATAAACTTTTTTACCTATTTCATGAGATACGGATGTTTCTGGAACAGTGGAAAGTATTTAATGTTGGTTGTTTAGGTCTACTTCGCTTCGGCGCCATGCTTGTCAGTACTCACATTAGTTTGGCCTACAGTGGTATGAAAAAGTATCTGAACCTTTTGGAATTTCTCACATTTCTGCATAAAATCACCATCAAATGTGATCTGGTCTTTGTCAAAATCACACAGATGAAAAAACAGTGTCTGCTTTAACTAAAACCACCCAAACATTTATAGCTTTTCATATTTTAATGAGGATAGCATGCAAACAATGACAGAAATGGGAGGAATAAGTAACTGAGCCATCACATTTAATATTTTGTGCCCCCCCCGGCAGCAATAACTTCAACCAGACGCTTCCTGTAGCTGCAGATAAGTCTGGCACATCGATGAGGACTAATCTTGGCCCATTCTTCTTCACAAAACTACTGTAGTTCAGTCAGATTCCTGGGATGTCTGGCATGAATCGCTGTCTTGAGGTCATGCCACAGCATCTCAGTGGGGTTCAAGTCTGGACTTTGACTTGGCCACGCCAGAACATGTATTTTGTTCTTCTGAAACCATTCTGAAGTTGATTTACTTCTGTGTTTTGGATCATTGTCTTGTTGCAGCATCCATCCTCTTTTTAGCTTCAACTGTCTGACAGACGGCCTCAGGTTTCCCTGAAAAACATCCTCATAAACTTTTGAATTCATTTTTCCATTAATGATTACAAGTTGCCCAGGCCCTGAGGCAGCAAAACAGCCCCAAACCATGATGCACCCTCCAACATGCTTCACGGTGGGGATGAGGTCTTGATTTTGGCGAGCTGTTCCATTTTTTCCTCCACACATGACATTGTGTGTTCCTCCCAAACAATTCAACTTTGGTTTCATTAGTCCACAAAATATTTTGCCAAAACTTCTGTGGAGAGTCCAAGTGCCTTTTTGTGAACATTAAATGAGCAACAATGTTTTTTTAGACAGCAGTGGCTTCCTCCTTGGAGTCCTCACATGAACACCATTCTTGGCCATTGTTTTACATATAGTTGATGTGTGCACAGAGAGACTGTGCCAGTGATTTCTGTAAGTCTTTAGCAGACACTCTAGGGATTTTTTTTTACCTCTCGGAGTATTCTGTGCTGAACTCTTGGCGTCATCTTTGGTGGACGGCCACTCCTTGGGAGAGAAGCAACAGTGCCAAACTTTCTCCATTTGCAAACAACTTCACTGACTGTCGATTGATGAACAGCCAGACTTTTAGAGATGGTTTTGTATCCTTTCCCAGCTTTATACAAATCAACAATTCTTGATTGCAGGTCTTCAGACAGCTCTTTTGAGCTAGCCATGGTGCACATCAGACAATGCTTCTCATCAAGACAACTCTTACCAGGTGTGTGTTTCATAGTGGGCAGGGCAGCTTTAAGCCACTCATCAGTGATTGGGCACACACCTGACTCAAATTGTTTGGTAAAAATTGGTTTAAATTGCTCTTTAAGTCTCCTTCGGCAGAGGGTTCAGTTACTTATTCCTCCCCCTTCTGTCAGTGTTTGCATGCTATCCTCATTAAAATATGAAAACCTATAAATGTTTGGGTGGTTTTAGTTAAAGCAGACACTGTTTTTTCATCTGTGTGATTTTGACAAAGACCAGATCACATTTGATGGTGATTTTATGCAGAAATGTGAGAAATTCCAAAAGGTTCAGATACTTTTTCATACCACTGTATATTTTACCCGAGTTTGTACAACCCATCACAATCGAAATCTACACGGGAGCACAGGCAAATGGCGGCACGTATATAAAAAGCGCCATACTTTTGAATGAGGTAGCATAGTGCGCAATGAATGAGGTAGTATAGTGCATCATGGGATATCAGAAGTGAACCGATTAAGAAATTATCAAAACAAGTGATCATGTTTTCAAGTACATAGCTTAACAAAACCATGAAAATGTTTCTATTAAAGATTATTATTATATTATTAAATATTACTATTTACTATTATAAAATATAACTGGCGCTAGGCTAATAGTAGCCGGCACTTAATGAAAAGTGTGCTGTCCCTTTAAAACTGCAAAAAACTGGACCTAATGCTCTATTTTTAAACAACAACACAAAACATGGAAATATTTTAATTTATTACTGTTAGGGTTCACTAACTGGTCACTCATCCTCGTGTGGAGAAACACTGCCAGTCACGAGGAGACGCTTCCCACCGATCTGTCCCTCCGGGTCAGTTGCCGTACAGGGGATAAGGTGTAAAGAAGACAACACGCCTGAGTTGGTCTTACAGTGTTTATTCACACCTCATCCGAATATAAGGTTACAATGAGGCAGTATATATACAGCTTGAAGGTCTTGTGATTTCATACAGAAACAAGGGGTGGTCTTAAAGACCAAGCGAACAGTAGTCACTTTCACACAATATACGTGCTGAACAGCACATTCTTTTCATGTTTATACTAAGATAAGGTAGGGCACACGAAGACAGGACAAGGTCAAAATGTGTTATCTTTGGGCTAAGAGGCCTCGCTGGTCCCATAGCTGCGCTTAATTAAAATAGAAAGCATCTGTCCTTTTGAGAATATGCCCTCTCTCTTTCATTACTGTTTACTGTGATTCTATAAATCTGAAAACATTTGCACAGTACTGTGTTTTGTGTGTGTGTGTGTGTGTGTGTGTGTGTGTGTCCATATGCATAGACAGCTGTATCTGTGAAAAGAAAGTTTGAGTTCAGTAAGGAGAGAGAGGATGCCCCTCCTCCACCTGCCAAGAAACACACACCTCTGCCAAAAGCTGTCACTCAGAATGCTGAACATGAACACACCTCCACCACCGCAAAACCAGGTCTGTATCGAATCAACACATACACACAGTGTCATAGGCTGCTCAGTGGGCGGGTGAGAACACGGACAGGTAGTTTGATGAATCTGTTTTTGTCCAGCACTATACCTATATAAGGCCTCTGTGAAGCCCCGCCCTGTGACCGCAGAACCAATCCCCTTAAATCACATTATGGAGGGCGTGGTGTTTGTGCTGAGTGGATTCCAGAACCCGTTCCGTGCAGAACTACGAGACAAGGCCCTGTCCATGGGAGCACGATACCGACCAGATTGGACCCCTGACTCAACACACCTCATGTACAATACACACACACACACACACACACACACACACACACACATGCGCACAGTTCATGTCTATCACTATAATGTGTGTGCGTGTGTGTGCGTGTGTGTGCGCGCGCAGATGTGCTTTCTCTAACACTCCTAAGTACAGTCAAGTGAAGGCAGCAGGGGGGCTGATTGTCCGGAAGGAGTGGGTGATCGACTGTCACAAGAGGAAACAGAAAATCTCTTACAAAAGGTGGGTGTGATTGAGAGAGGTGTTCCATATTTAAAGGTTGTATCTCTAATGTCTAATTCACACACACACGCACACACAGAGTGGATGTTTGTGTATGTTGCATGTTTTGAACCATCTCAGATAATGTAAATATTTTGTTGTCATTATCTGTAGGTATTTGGTTGATGGAGCAGAGTCGAGCTCTGAGGATGATGAGGAGATGGATACTGAAGATCAGAAACATGACGAGGGAAAGAAAAAAGTAATTGCATGTTTATATTTATAAGTACATACAGGCAACTGCCTCTAACAGGAACATCGATCTCATGTGTTTTAATGTGATGTCACGAATCCGGAATTCGACCATGTCAGAGATACTTACCAGTCCACACATTTTCTACAAAAGTGGGGGGGAAAAGCAAAATGGGCAACAATTGCTGTGTTATCGGCTGTCACAATAGTCCAGCCTTTCTCTGTACAGCTGTGAGATGTGTGTGAAGCTTTGGAATCAGATATTGAAGATTTATTGCAAAATTTCGAGTTTTTGTCCATGATTGCTGTGCATCTTGTTTGTTTTAAGTAAACTATACCACCAAGATTGTGTCACGTCTGGATCAAAAACGTACCTTGAACGTATATATGCATGCCGAATGAAGACACACCACTTACAGCCATGTGTGCACATTGAAAACATGCCACTTCAGACCTACATGCACTGAAGATACTCCCCTTTCTGTCGTCCATACAGTTGTCACTTTGCACATCTTCTTCTTTTCCTTTCGGCTGTTCCCTTCAGGGGTCGCCACAGCAAATGATCTGCCTCCATCTCACCCTATCCTCTGCATCTTCTACTCTTACTCCAACGACCTTCATGTCTGCCTTCACCACATCCATAAATCTTCTCTTTGGTCTTCCTCTGGGCCTTCTGCCTGGTAGTTCCAACCTCAGCATCCTACTACCCTACCAATATACTCACTATCCCTCCTCTGTACATGTCCAAATCATCTCAATCTAGCCTCTCTGACTTTGTCTCCAAAACATCTAACATGTACTGTCCCTCTGATGTGCTCATTCCTGATCCTATCCATCCTCGTTACTCCCAAAGAGAACCTCAACATTTTCATCTCTGCTACCTCCAGCTCTGCCTCCTGCCTTTTCCTCAGCGCCACTGTTTCTAAGCCATACAACATCGCTGGCCTCATCACCGTCTTGTACACTTTTCCTTTCATTCTTGCCGATACTCTCCTATCACACATCACACCGGACACTTTTTTCAAACTATTCCAACCTGTCTGCACACGCTTCTTCACCTCTTTTCCACACTCTCCATTGCTCTGGATTGTTGAGCCTAAGTACTTACAATCCTCCGCCTTCTTTATCTCTGCCCCCTGTAACCTCACCGGTCCTCTTGGGTCCTTATCGTTCACACACATGTATTCTGTCTTATTGAGACTAACCTTCATTCCCCTCCTTTCCAGGGCATACCTCCACCTCTCTAGATTTTCCTCCACTTGTTCTCTGCTCTCGCTACAGATCACGATGTCATCTACGAACATCATAGTCCATGGAGATTCTAACCTCGTCTGTCAGCCTGTCCATCACCATAGCAAACAAGAAGGGGCTCTGACCCTTGATGCAGTCCCACCTTGAACTCTTCTGTCACACCGACAGCACACCTCACCACTGTCTTACATCTCTCATACATTTCTTGCACCACTCTAACATACTTCTCTGCCACTCCAGACTTCCTCATGCAATACCACAGTTCCTCTCTCGACACCCTGTCATATGCTTTTTCCAGATCAACAAAGGCACAATGCAGCTCCTTCTGACCTTCTCTGTACTTCTCCTTTAACATTCTCAAAGCAAACACTGCATCTGTGGTGCTCTTTCTTGGCATGAAACCAAACTGTCGTTCACAAATGCTGACCTCTGCCCTTAGTCTAGCTTCCACTATTCTTTCCCATAACTTCATTGTATGGCTCATCAACTTTATCCCTCTGTAGTTGCCACAACTCTGTACATCTTCCTTGTTCTTAAAAATGGGCACAAGCACACTTCTTCTCCATTCCTCCGGCATCTGCTCACTTTCTAAGACCTTGTTGAATATTCTTGTCAGAAAATCTACTGCTACCTCCCCTAGACACTTCCATACCTCAACTGGTATGTCATCAGGACCAACTTCCTTTCCACTCTTCATCCTCTTCAATGCCCTCCTCACTTCACCCTTACTAATCTTTGCTACTTCCTGGTCCTCAACGGTCACCCCCTTCTACTCTTTTTTTCTCTCTCATTTTCCTCATTCATCAGCTCTTCAAAGTACTCTTTCCATCTTCCCAGCACACTTCTGTCATCAGTCAATACATTTCCCTCTCTGTCCTTTATCACTCTAACTTGCTGCACGTCTTTCCCATCTCTATTTCTCTGCTGTGCTAACCTGTATAAATCATTTTCTCTCTCCTTACTGTCCAACCTGTCATATAAATCATCATACGCCCTTTGTTTGGCCTTTGACACCGCTACCTTCGCCTTGCGCTGTGTCTCCCTGTACTCCTGTTTACTCTCTTCGGTCCTCTCTGTGTCCCACTTCTTCTTAGCTAACCTCTTCTATTGTACACACTCCTGCACTTCCTCATTCCACCACCAAGTTTCCTTATCTACTTTCCTTCCAGAGGACACACCAAGTACTCTCCTACCGGTCTCACTGATCACATTGGCTGTGGTTGTCCAGTCATCTGGAAGACTACCCAAAGCCTGTTTCAACTCCTCCTTAAAGACAACACGACACTCTTCCTTTTTCAGCTTCCACCACTTTGTCTTCTGCTCTGCCTTTGCCTTTTTCACCTTCCTCACCATCAGCGTCATCCTGCACACCACCATCCTATGCTGTTTGGCAACACTCTCACCCACTGCTACTTTGCAGCCACTGACTTCCTTCAAATTACATTGCCTAAATTGCACATGTGCCAGTAATAATTACTCTTCTACTGACTCTCACACACTCGCTCTTTCTCTCTTCCAGCCCTTTTTATATGCATTCTTATTCTCTCACTTCTGCACTGCCTCTTAAGCCATGTTCACGCAACAAGCAATGATGCAACTTCAACAATCATGCACGGCAAGAGGCGACAAAAAGTGATGTGAGTCGAGCGATTACCAATCAGAGCTTAAAGATAATGTTGATTGAGAGATGCTTCCACACACGGTTTTTCACATAAGGTTTCCACATGGAAATCACAAACGATTTTAAATGCCCCGCTTACGTCAACATAAAAGAGGAGCTTATTATAGCAATGTGTAAATATCTTGTACTTTATAACTCCACGCAGAAGGATAAAAACCCAATACGTGATGCAGGGGTCCACATTTCTGAAGCGCTCTGCATTTCCTGTGAGTTTGTATTTGTGTTTATTTAGAGCTGCATGAAATGTACAGTACAGTAGTGCTGGCTGAGTAATAACAGTTCATGGTTTTGTTCAGGTTTTTTCCTATAAAATCGTGTGATCAGGTAAATTTTAATAAATTAAAAATCAGGGGATAAAAACAGTTGAGAATAAAGCACTGCTAAAAGTGTACGCTGTCTAAACAGAGCTCCTGAACAAGATTCTCTCCGTGATGTCAGATTTGTATCGTTGGGTGAACCCTGCTCAAGCAGATATGTTGTGGTCCTCTTTCTCAAACAGAGAGTGGAGATTGTGAGGAGAGCAAACTGCTTCTGTTTCATAAAGAGCCTTCTCTCTATACTCACAGTGTGTTAATGATGACAATAACACTAAAGATAATAATGATGATTTTATCGATTATAATTGTAATATTAAAGAAATGGCAATGATAGTAATCATGATACTCTATATATGATAATAATGGGAATTAAAATAAGTTCATAAGATAATGAAGCAAAAAGTTATTGTGGGCCTACTGTAGGGAAGCAGCTGCTCACGGTTTCTCTCCATATGCATATCATAAGTGAGAAATTCCCTAATTTGCCTCTCGCTAGGTGATGTGTGTTGCTTGTTGCTTCCTGTGTGAACAAGGCTTAGTTTCTTTTAAGTTGCTTTCAACAAAACCCTATTATCGTGAGTTGTTATCTGAGTCTTACATAGAGTTTGTGTGTGTAAAAACTTGTGTCTCTTATTGTAGAAGAGAGACATCTCTACAAAATGTCTGAAAGAGGAGAAGAGTGATGGACCAGTAGAGGAATCAGGTGAAGCTCAGAGAGCTGTGGAATTAGTATATAGTACATATTGCTTATGAACTGTCTCTCTGAGCCTGTGTGTGTGTTTAAACATAACAGAGGGAGAACATGATGATGGATCAGGAATGGACACTGAAGATGAGCTGCGAAGGTAAACAGGGTTTGTTAATGCAGCTCTTTAAATTAAGTCCCCATTTTGATGTATTGACTGGTGGTGGTAACTGTGCGTGTGTTTAGAGTTGAGAAGAGGAGAGAGGAGAAGGCAGGACAAGAGAACAGAGGAGGGGGAGGAGATAAAGAGATGGAGGATGACCCATATGGAGGCTCTACAGATGAGAACACAGATACTGAAGAGGAAGATAAACTCATACCAGAGCTACCAGGTGAGAGAGAGAGAGAGAGAGAGAGAGAGAGAGAGAGCGAGAGCGATGTGAACAATAACTCTCCTGCTCTAAACCCTTTCCAGACTTTCTAACTGGGAAGCGTTTTTATCTTCATGGGAAGTTTCCGGAGAATCAGAGACGCCTGCTGCAGCGTTACATCATTGCCTTTAACGGGTGAGACAGAAGCACAGGGTTGTTATAATAATCACACTTGCATAAACTAGAGCCTCAGTAAACACCATTTTGTGTGTGTGTGTGTGTGTGTGTGTGTGTCAGTGCTGTGGAGGACTACATGAATGAGAAGGTGCAGTTTGTAATCACCAGTCAGGGATGGGACGACACCTTTGAAGATGTAAGTTTAAGTTTAAAAAACTTGCAGTGAGGGGCTGAACCCTTCGAAGTGCTTCTGGATTTAACCATGACATCTCATCCCATGATATCAGGGCAGGGGAAGCGTAAGAATGTTGGGATGGTGCATGCTGGTCAGGGCGGAGCCCGTTGGGCAGTGTGGGCGGGACAGGGTGGTGGGTGCAGATCAGGGAGGTGTAAGTGGGACAGGGTGGAGCTAATCAGTCAGGGTGGTATGTGCAGGACAGGGTGGTGCATGCAGTTCAAGGTGATGTGCATGTGATAAGGAGCTGGGGGCATGGAGAAGTTGAAAGGTTCAGGCAGTGCAGGTGAATCAGCAAGGCAGGAGCTGTGTGTGGTGTGGTGTTTTGAGCTGTGTATGGTATGGTGTGGTGTGTGTGTAGTATTGGCGCATTTACAGGGATCCCTCACTTTCCGCGGTTAATTGGGACCGTGCAGCCATCGAAATTCACAAAGTAGGATCTCACACACACACACACACACACAAGCACACACACACCCCGACTGACATATGCGTACATATATATGTGTATATAATATCAATAAATACATGTTCAATTCTATAAATGCTTATAGTAACAATTAAACATTCAACAAATAACATAAGATGTATATAAACTATAAATACACACGCATATAGTTGACATTGCATGAGAAGAAGATGATGCGCGCGCACTCACGCAGATGCGCGTGCACACACAGATACGCACCTCAAAACAATGTAAGTAGTTTTGATGGGAGATTTTCAGTTGTTTTTTGTTTTGTGTTTGCATAATTCGCATCATTTTTGTGGCATTTTCCGGAACTTTTTCCCCTATTCTTCCTTAATTTCCTTATTTTTTAATTCGAAGAATATTTATTTACAGACGCTCCCCGACTTACGTTTTTAATTGGTTCCGGATGGCCGAACGCAAGTTGAAAGTGAACGTAAGTTGTTACAATGACATGTGACGTATGACGCTCATACTGTACTATACATCCATAAATACCATTACCGTATCTCATAAAACACCCCTAAATCAATTATTAGAAACATAACATTGTAAAATAATATCAAATAATATCAGCATTAATTTCAAATAAGTCACTTATTTATACCGAGTTACTTTACATGAAGCTTAAAACAGAATCAACGCTTACAATATGTGAAGCGCTCAATACCGAAAGTAGTGTACTTGCTGTGGGTTATACAGACTTCCGGTCTTTCAAGTGCACAAGGGTGCCGTTGAACTCGTTTAGAACACAGCCTGTACTGAGGCAGTCTCCCAGCAAAGCGGAGAGTTCTTTCTTTTGTATGAGTAAACTTTATTCAAGAGATGCATACAAAGAACAAGTACAAATCCGAATGAATATTAATATAAAAATAAGTATACACTCTTAGGATTCTGCTAAAAGATAATAAATATAAAGATTGTGCCGATCTGAGCAGATAGTTAATTCATCGCTGTGTATGAGACTTGCACTCATGCTCGTAGGCTTACACTTCTGACCAACCATATTTGCTTAGGGTTACAAAAGTCCACAAAACAGTGTAAACACAAGATCACAGACATCTTAACATAAGAGTAACATGCTACATAACTGATATATATATATATATATATATATATATATATATATATATATATATATATATATATATACACACTAGTCCTTCTCAAAAAATTAGCATATTGTGATAAAGTTCATTATTTTCTGTAATGTACTGATAAACATTAGACTTTCATATATTTTAGATTCATTACACACAACTGAAGTAGTTCAAGCCTTTTATTGTTTTAAGATTGATAATTTTGGCAAAAAAGTAAAGAAAAATCAAAAAGCCCTATCTCAAAAAAATTAGCATATTTCATCCGACCAATAAAAAAAAAAGTGTTTTTAATACAAAAAAAGTCAACCCTCAAATAATTATGCTCAGTTATGCACTCAATACTTGGTTGGGAATCCTTTTGCAGAAATGACTGCTTTAATGTGGCGTGGCATGGAGGTAATCAGCCTGTGGCACTGCTGAGGTGTTATGGAGTTGACCACCCGGCCCTGGGTGAGCATGTAGAGTGGGGGAGCAACAGTATCCGAACATCATAGTTTCCCAGAGCTTTCTATGCCTGAGACCCTCAGATCTGCTCCTTTACATAATAAAAGCCTTTTAACTAAATGCTCCACAAAACAAGTGAGTTTTCATCCTCGTGTTAAAAAACGGAGACTGTGTCTGAGTCCCGAACATTAACTGGAAGGTTATAACATAACTGTGGGGCTTTGTATGAGAAGCTCTGCCCCCTGCAATGGTCTTCATTATTTGAGGTATCAGTAAGCATCCTGTACCTTGTGATCTAAGGGGGTGTGTTGGATGATAAATGCATGGGTGCCGAAAGCTCCAGTTTTTCAGGACTGAATTTAATAATTTTTTCCAAATTGTGTAAATCCGTTGAGATTTCTTTGAGGGGGGGGCGGAATCCCGGTATGTTCGTCTTGACGGCTGCATAGGCGGTTCGCGTAACTGGCTCGGTTCGCGGTACTGTACGCATACGTGATGGTGTGTCATTTCTTGTGGTGTGATTTTCACATTAGAACTCATAACATCGGGAATTCGATCTACCACGCTTACTTTCACGGGCCGATCGGCTGTGACAGACCTGCTGGGGTCAGGCGGTGCGATCGCTGTTGAGTCTATGAAAACACGTAAGCACGTTGAGTGGTGGAAAAAATAGCAGTCGTTCTCAGTATCCCCCAATTCCCAAAGATAGGACCAGAATGACTGTTGTCAATTATGAATCTGTGTCATCTAAACTGTTTTAAGGAAAACAAGGATGAAAAGCACAGATCTCAAAGTCTCAACAGCAATGAAGAAACATCAGCGCCTTCGCCACATACAAGAAACATATAAAACAACTAAAAGAAGAAAACCAGAAAAAGCATGCAGAAAAACTGTAGACATCTGTACAGTTACTGAAATTATAGAAAGCAAAGAGAGTTGTAAAATGAATGAAAACCCGAATCCAGAAAGGTAGTCGATCCCGCTTTCTACTTTCACGTCTAATATTTGACTCATACCATGGTTTGTCATTTGGTCTTATCATAACTATTCTAGAAGGGATACATTGTTTTGTATAATCATTAAAATGGTCATAAAATGTACAACAAGCGTCATCAACATTGGAACAAACACTAAACAATGACAACTAATCCGTATCATTAATAAGTGCGTTTAGCGTCTCATAATCACCATCTTTATAACACCAGTCCCTTCTAGAATATGCGACCTTCGTTGACACATGCACATCTATGCTAACAAACGTGCCTTTGTGCTCACTTATAGTTCTATCAAATTCAATCACACCACTTTCTGCAACATCAACTTCATCACTAACTATAACTGGATCTAGCAATGTGCTGGTTGTCCTGGTAACCCTAGTAGGTTCTGTTATAATGTTACATAAATTATTTCTAATTAGAATATCTGTTATATTTGGGTTTAATACAGAAAGTAAATTTTCATTAAAATCACCAACAATAGTAACTTTATTTGAAATATCTAAAGCACCTTCAATACTAAGATCAAATCTTCCCCACAAGTTATCCATATTGCTTTCTGGTCCGTAAACTGTACATAGGATAAGTGGTATTTGAGGAAAAAATATCCTAACCCATATTGACTCATCAAATATACTCTCTAGGTCAGTAAGTCTATTAAAGCTTAGGTTTTTAGAGATATACATGATCACCCGACCCCCAAATGAATTTCTGTCTCGACGTATCGGAGCGTGAAAGTTTTCCCAAACTAAGGTTTCATGATCTATACTTGCATCTAGATGAGTTTCTGTAAAACATACTGTGTCATATTCAGATAAAAACTCTGATAGATAAGACTGCTTATTACGGATACTTCGTACATTCAGGTGAAAGATGGACAACAAGTTGTCATTCTGAACAATAGGACCTGGGTTAGACTCTACGTCACCTGCAAGCTGAAGTAACAATAAGATAATCAAGGTGATATTTACAACTTGTGATTGAAGCAGACATAGAAACATGAATACATAGCAAGCTTTCAATTCTAGTGATAATAAATTACACATACTTCGTACTTCATAACTTAAAAAACTGAAAAATACACTTTTATTACTGGATAGAATACTGAAGTTGAAACATTTCTCGAGATTACGAGAGCACTTGAAATGCCTGAATAACCCGATCGCCGCACTGTGTTGCATTACATCATTACCCATTACCCATAAGGCTTATTTACTTGGTGTTGATAGATAGTACTTGTGCGGGCACTAGATCGGGCCATTGGCAGACATATCAATAAATATAATTGTACATAATAGGATGGCCATGCAGGATCTCTCAAATATTCTAAAGAAGATGAATGGACATAGGATATATACAATCATTCCCTAATGGATATATATGTACATTGTAATACAATTTCAGGAATTTAAAAGCCAAAGGTGAGAAAAAGAATAATATATGCAAAGAAAAGTGCAAACATAGCAAATAGTAAGATAAGCTATTGTGTGTTAATATATTATTTACAATTAACAATCAATGACATCCCAGATACTTACATATTTAAGAAGTCCGATGCACATACAATCCAATTGTAAGAATACATACAATCCAAGCATGCTTGTGAGAACACATGAAATACACTACTGGTCCTTGAATTTGTTCAAGTCTGACTCACGTATGATCAAATGAATCACACCTTCCCACTGCTCACACACATATACTCTGCCATCATAAGTCCAAGTCGAGTAAATCTTACCACTCTTCTTCAGATCTCTTGCCAAGTTGAACAGGTGGTTCCTTTATTTCGTTCGGTCCTCATTGATGTAGATACCCTCTCGCTTTCCTTGCAGTTTGGACTTGTTCTTCATCACTTTATTTCGGTCCCAGTAACTGACAAACTTCACAACCACACTCCTGTTCTGGCCTCGCTGTCTCTTCCCCACTCAGTAGCACCTGTCGATGTCTGACGGGGATATGTCTGGGTGTATGTCCTTCAGAACATCTAGGACAACATCATCGATGTTTTCGTCCTCCTCTCCCCACTTAGGCTCCTTCAATCCCATGACTCTTACTGAATTCCGCCGGCTGTATTGCTCTAGCTCGTCGGTCTTGAGGTTCAGTTCTTCTCTAAGCTCCTGTATCTCCTTCTTGAGGGGGGCCATGACTTCATCAATTATACCTTGTAATGCCTCTTTCACTACACTCATAAATGTCTCCCTAAAGTTCTCCTGTAAGGCTGGCAACATCAGGGCACTACTCAGCTTCGTTATTATCACATCCATATAGGCCTAGTTGATGAAATCGAAGAGCGTAGAAGGGTAGGAGTGATCCATATCCTTGGCACTTTCACTTGACCTGCTGTGTTGTGGTGTGGGAGTCGCCATCTTGGTTTGTGTTGAGGATACAGGTGTGCTAAATGATCCAAACGTAAACACTTCTGGCAAATCCATCTGTAGTGTGGACTGTACGAGGGGCTTGGATGTCTTCAGTGGCAGAGGATCCACCAGAGAGCCTGAGGGTTTTCTTTTCTCACTGCTACTCCTCTGTGGTGCGCTCTAGTACTTCACGTTGGCGGGCTTTTTTCCTCTCTTCCCCCTTGAAGACATTTCTATGAATACTCCTTCTAACACTTCACTCAATACACTCACAAATGCTTCTGTGATCCTGCTGGTGGTCACAAATCACTTGCAGACTATATCAGACTTACAGTCATAAATTACAAACACACAACCCGGGAGCTATCTTACACACATCCTACCGCTGTCGTCATCTTGTGGAACTGACTATCAGCAATGGTTCTTTTACATGACCCTCTCATCATTGACAGTGAGAGACATGGCCGGCCTTTGATAACCCAGTTAGTGCACTGGGGGGGACAGTGACAACCTTGTGGAGAGTGGGACTTGAAACCCCAACCTTAGGATCAGCGATCCAGCGTCCTGTACCACCAGGCCACCACTGCTCCTCCTGTAGTTTATCATGTCTTTTTGATTCAATTACCTATCAAATAAAAACTTATTGACTATTTCATTTTTACAGTTTGGTTATTTTCGGTCGAGAATGGATCAAAACAAACAGCATTATTTGTTATATCAGGCATATTTAAGGTCGAAGGAAAAAATTCCACTATAAGTGAGATTTAATATGAACTGATACCTGACTCCTTACTCAAATGCAGTGGTGTATACTTTATACATGTAAAAAAATAATGTTATTGACAAAGAGGTCAGTTGAGAGTTGTTAAGATTGTTCAACAAAACATGACTTGTAATTTATATTAAAAAAAACTTTATTTTGCATCTATATATATATATATATATATATATATATATATAATGATGACATTGTGATCTGTAGTGAGAGCAGAGAACAAGTACAGGAAAATCTAGAGAGGTGGAGGTATGCCCTGGAAAGGAGAGGAATGAAGGTCAGCCTCAGAAAATCAGAATACATGTGTGTGAATGAGAAGGACCCAGGAGGAACGGTGATGTTACAGGGAGCAGAGATAACGAAGGTGGAGGATTTTAAGTACTTAGGCTCAACAATCCAGAGCAATGGAGAGTGTGGAAAAGAGGTGAAGAAGCGTGTGCAGGCAGGCTGGAATGGTTGGAGGAAAGTGTCCGGTGTGATGTGCGATAGGAGAGTGTCAGCAAGAATGAAGGGAAAAGTGTACAATACGGTGGTGAGGCCAGCGATGTTGTATGGTTTAGAAACAGTGGCGCTGAGGAAAAGGCAGGAGGCAGAGCTGGAGGTAGCAGAGATGAAAATGTTGAGGTTCTCTCTGGGAATAACGAGGATGGATAGGATCAGAAATGAGTATATCAGAGGGACAGCCCATGTAAGATGTTTTGGAGACAAAGTCAGAGAGGCTAGATTGAGATGGTTTGGACATGTACAGAGGAGGGATAGTGAGTATATTGGCAGTAGGATGCTGAGGTTGGAACTACGAGGCAGAAGGCCTCGAGGAAGACCAAAGAAGAGATTTATGGATGTGGTGAAGGAAGACATGAAGGTTGTTTGGAGAAAAAGATGCAGAGGACAGCGGATGATTTGCTGTGGCGACCCCTGAAGGGAGCAGCCGAAAGTAAAAGAAGAAGATATATATATATATACTGTATATGAATTTGTATATTGCGGTAAATTTTGTTAAAAGATTGCAAGAGAGACAGCCATTTTAAATGACAAGAGGTTCACTAAGATAATGTGGCGTGAGACCATTAAGTGCTTTATAGGTTAAAAGTAGTATTTTTATTTAAATCTTAACTGGGAGCCAGTGTAGTGTAAATAGCATTGAGGTGACATGCTCGTGTCTTTTGGTTCGATGATGCATTCACACATAAATGTGATGTGTGGCGTTGGAGCAGGGTGTGATGGTGTGTGATGATGCATTCACACACCATCACACCCTGCTCCGACGCCACACATCACATTTATGTGCACTTTACACATAGGTAGGGAGACTGATAGAAAATACATAATTAAGCAATCTCTCTCTCTCACTCTCTCTCTCTCTCTCTCTCTCTCTCTATATATATATATATATATATATATATATATATATACACACACACACACACTTCTCTACCTCTCTCTGTCTCTCTCAGGCTCTAATGGAGAATGAGAATCTGAGTTTTGTGAAGCCCACGTGGATTTTTGCGATTAATGATCGACAGAAGATGTTGCCCTATCAACCCTACACTGTAGTGCCGTAAACACACAGCTCTACTCTTTCATGATCAATTCATCATTTATTACAGTGTAAAATTATCATCCTACTCGGCTCAAATTCCCTCCTCTCCCTCCACTTCGCTTGTGTGTGCTTTCAATCTTAATTCCTACAGGACCTCTGGTGGGATGAGGTGTCTGGGGCTGGGTGTTTCTTCTTTGTAAGAGTCAAGATTTTGTTTGTTGTTTATGTGGATGCTAATAATTATTAGGTTTAAATCTAAAGTGTTTGTGTTTTTAATTCCTGATTCTGGTTTAGTGTGTAAGTGAATCTGTTCTGATTTAATAAAGTTATTTTAATTAATGACATAAACTGTTTATATTCACTAGCATAAAAACAGATCAGTTATTCACTTCTGTGTGGCAGTTCATAAGAGAATGCTCAACTCCCTGCAGTACTCTTCAATGTTCTAAATAGGCGTGGTGATCGTAATGAGATGAGATGTTTTCTAAGATAAAATGATGTGACATCATTCAGTGTTTTAGAGGTAAATAATTGTTTTTTATATTCTACGTGAAGTTGAATTGGAACATCTGGACAAATGTTTTTTTTTCTCGAGACATGTTCCAGTGTAAGCAATTCCTGCTTTGGTGTTTTGCATATTGTTTGCATAACAGATGAACTGAAGATCACTCAGTTCTTGAACATGTTGAATAACGAGGTGATGATGTGGATTCTCTTATTTCAAGAAGTTTGTTGAAAGGTTGTTCAGAGTTTGGAAATGTCCCTGAACCTCTCTTACAGGGATGTTTTCAGTAAAACTAAAACTGGTGACCTAGCACCTCAGTGGCCATATCACTGAATCATAGATTTCCTTCTCGGGACACAGACCCTTACAACTGGACTTATTATTGTTTAAAGAACAAGAATGATTGTGTATAAGAAGCTCTCAGCAGGGATGCATCCACACATCCACCCCTGAAAGGGGTTTTCAGAGTTGCAATAATTTCTATTTTTTGTGTTTGATGTCCTTTAACTATGTATTTATATTTGTTTCCCTATGGAAAGGCACAAAAGTGTTCTTATAAGTATTGTAACCCAGATGTTGTTCCTCTTCTCATGAGAAACTGTCACCAAATATGGTCAACCATTTGTTCTTGTAGTCAGCTCCTTGCATCTACTTTGTGTTCTGTTTATCTAGCGGTTCTTTTGTCTTTCTAGCTCAGGGGTCATACCTTGGGCAGGACTGGTCTCATACCTTGGGTCATACAAGGGTTCTATAGTTTTATGACCCCCCACCCATAAATACTGTAAATGGTATAAATACTTTGTTCACCTCTGTAAGCTTCGGTGAGCTTGTGAATGAAGAAGGTGACCCTTTATTGCAAGCCACCCCAGAGCTCTGGGTGACACAGACTAACTGATCCACAAGATGATTAGAACTCGCTCAGAACCAGCGAGAAAAAGAACTAGACAACGAAAGAGAAATCCCAACAACCTCCTTAAGTGAGCCAAAGAAACAAAAACAGTAATACAGGCGGTCCTCACTTAACGAAGGACTTGGTTACCGATGATTTCGAGTTACAATGGCCTGTTAAAATTTGTCAAATTATCAAAAGTATACTTTTACTGTTAACGAGTCGCAGCTGAGTTGTGAGTGTGTGCGTATGTTCGTGCATACCCAGTGTCGGCAGCATCTCCCATCTCACAACCAGACTCGCGCGCACGCGCACACACACACACACACACTCACTACTCAGTCAGAAGTCTACCACGCTTCTAGGTAAGAGAGTTCAAGAGATTGCTATCAGTTATGTCTTCTCACATTCAACGATCTATACGTATGCAATACAGTAGCCTAATGTACAAATACAAACCAAGCAAAATGTCTACTAAAGTGGGGTTCGTTTAACAATGGAATCGTTTAACTACAGGGTCTACAGAACGTAATATTGTCGTTAAGTGAGGACCGCCCGTAATTGTATTTTGAAACCAAGTTAGACAGTTAGAAAAATAAAACATACAAATAATACTATATAACACTAACACACATTTACATGACATCATCATCTTCTGCTTAATTCGGGGGCAGAAGCCTAAGCAATGAGGTCAAGATGTCCCTCTCCCCACCCACTTCCTCGTCCGGGAGGACACCAAGGCGTTCCCAGATCAGATGAGAGACATAATAAATCCAGCATCTTCTAGGTCAACCCTGGGGTCTCTTTTTTTTATTTTGATTTTTGTTTCTTTTTATTTTATTTTATTTTTTTAAACATAATCTGTATACAAATTATTTATCATATTTTGTTTATGTAATAACAATAACAGTTTCCCTTAAATTATTTTTATTCATTGACTTATTTGCAGAAAGCTTAATCTGTATTAGGTTGTGGAAAAGCTGGAATCTCTCAGCACTGGGTGAAGGTGGAGTACACCCTGAACAGCTCACCAATTCATCAAAGGACAACACACACAACCATTCACACTCACAGATAGAGAAAATTTAGAACAAACAGTGAGCCTAATGTGTACGTCTGTACTGTGGGAAGAAAATGGAAGACCCCAAGGAAATCACAAACAACTTCTTTTCCTTTCATTTTTTTCCCCCTTGTTACGTATGCCTAATGGATTCTATCGGACGAGCCCCCAATTTTGTTATGTATGGAATTTAGAAGTAAATTGCCCCGTGAAACCAGTAAAGCATGACAGACCATGACATAAACTATATACAATTTAATAATATAAACAAGGCAAGGCAAAATAATACTTGCATCTTAGAGCTAAACAAAATACAAATTAAACAAAGGGTCCCATAGTCACCAAGCACCTGCAGCAAGGTAAATTTAGAAGCGGCGCGTGTGCTGGCGGGGAAAGGCTTGTAATCCCGTGTTAGACAGAAACAAATGATTAAAATCCTCGCGTTGTGGCTGGGGGTGAACGTGGACAGTTGACTTTGGCGATGAAGTCCCGAACGACGAAACTTTGGTGAAGTTTCCATAATCCGTCTTGGATGAGATGAGCTGCTGCGATGAGGTTCCTGAGAGGATCTGCGCTCCGAAGAGACTGGAAGAGGCTCGAGCCAGTCGGCACCAGGTCCTTAATATAACCTCCCCAAAGTTCCAGAAAGTTCCATTCTCGAAGTTTCTGAGTCACCTGACCCGCCAGCAGAGTGCATGCACAACCAGGTCCATCTCGAAGTTTCCAGACCCCCTTACAGCGGAGTCATACCATGTGACACTAGTTACAGCACACTCTGAATCGAATTATGTACACCATTTACACACTCACATTTATATACATGCCCCTAACACCCTTTTTTCAGGGGTTGCCACACCGAATCATCTTATTTGCATGTTTGATTTGGTTCATAGGTTTTTACGTCGGATGCCCTTCCTGACACAACCCTTTAGCAAGGGGCAGAAACATGCTGATGGCTATGCAGCTCCTCTTTATGAAAGTCAGCAATGGTTCTTTTACATGCCGCTCACCATAGACAGTGAGGGACATGGCCGGCCTTTGATAACCCAGTTAGCTGCACTGGGAGGACAGTGACAAGCTTGTGGAGAGTGGGACTCGAACCTCCAACTTTAGGATCAGTGATCCAGTGCCCTTTACCGCCAGACTACCTCTGTCTCTTCAATCTAGAAACTTCTTACTGTGAAACAGACTGTGTGTGTAGGTCACACTTTGTGTTATTGCTAGAACTGTTATATATTGTAAATGTAGGAATATGAAACGTTATATGGTGATGATACCTATTGTTTTGATTGATTGATTTTATTTTATTCAACATTCACAATTAATAATACTCATACATATAGTGCAATATATCAGTCAATAACAATTTATACTATACAATAGTTTATAATTTTGGGTTTCTTAGATGGCATAAAAAGCAAAAATTATTTGTACAATGCACACACCAATATATACTAATAAATAAAGTAAATTGATAAATTATTTGCATTACTGATGTAAAATGAGGCATTCAAGTATAGAAAACCAAATAAAATATAAAGCATATAAAAATAAGTTTATATAAAATAAAGATAATATATAAAAATAAAAAATTTGGTAACAACTAGTTATACAAATGTAGAATAACAAATAAAGTAAATAAAAATACCCTGGATAAGGTGTAGTTGAAATCAACGATAGCCTATAAAGTTTGGTAAAACTTATTTCCAACGGGGTTCTTACAATTTAAAATATATATATATATTGAAAAAGAGCTTATTTAAGTAAATACATGAAGTATCTTCTTTTCCTTTCGGCTGTTCCTTTCAGGGGTCGCCACAGCGAATCATCTGCATCCATCTCACCCTATCCTCTGTATCTTCTACTCTTACACCAATTACCTTCATGTCCTCCTTCACCACATCCATAAATCTTCTCTTTGGCCTTCCGCTAGGCTTTCTGCCAGGGAGTTCCAACCTCAGCATCCTACTACCAATATACTCACTATCCCTCCTCTGTACATGTCCGAACCGTCTCAATCTAGCCTCTCTAACTTTGTCTCCAAAGCATCTTACATGTGCTGTGCCTCTGATGTACTCATTCCTGAGCCTATCCATCCTCGTTACTCCCAAAGAGAACCTCAACATTTTCATCTCTGCTACCTCCAGCTCTGCCTCCTGTCTTTTCCTAAGTGTCACTGTTTCTAAACCATACAACATTGCTGGCCTCAACATCGTCTTGTACACTTTCCCTTCATTCTTGCCGATACCTTCCTATCACACATCACACCGGACACTTTTCTCCAACCTGCCTGCACACGCTTCTTCACCTCTTTTCCACACTCCCCACTGCTCTGGATTGTTGAGCCTAAGTACTGTACTTAAAATTCTACTTCTTCTTTAGCTCTGCTCCCTGTAACTTCACCTTTCCTCTTGTGTCCTTCTCATTCACACACATGTATTCTGTCTTACTGAGGCTAACCTTCATTCCCCTCCTTTCCAGGGCATACCTCCACCTCTCTAGGTTTTCCTGGACTTGTTCTCTGCTCTCACTACAGATCACAATGTCATCTGCAAACATCATAGTCCATGGAGATTCTTGTCTCACCTCGTCTGTCAGCCTGTCCATCACCATAGCAAACGAGAAGGGGCTCAGAGCTGACCCTTGATGCAGTCCCACCTCCACCTTAAACTCGTCTGTCACACCGACAGCACACCTCACCACTGTCTTACATCTCTCATACATGTCCTAAACCACTCTAACATACTTCTCTGCCACTCCAGACTTCCTCATGCAATACCACAGTTCCTCTCTCGGCATGCTGTCATATACTTTCTCCAGATCCACAAAGGCACAATGCAGCTCCCTCTGACCTTCTCTGTACTTTTCCATTAACATCCTTAATGCAAACACTGCATCTGTGGTGCTCTTTCTTGGCATGAAAACAAACTGTTGTTCACAGATGCTGACCTCTGCCCTTACTCTAGCTTTCTAGACCTTACTATTCTTTCCCATAACTTCATCGTGTGGCTCATCAACTTTATCCCTCTATAGTTGTCACAACTCTGCACGTCTCCCTTATTCTTAAAAATGAGCACCAGCACCCTGTTGGTTAACAGCACTGATGGCGGTCGTTGTTAACTCGGGCCGCGACTAATCCGGTATGTTATTCTTATCATCGATTCGCATTTTCGTATGTGGCATTCATTGGTTTTACGTCGGATGCCCTTCTTGACACAACCCTCTGCATTTATCCGTGCTTGGGACTGGCGTAAGGAAGAGACACTGCCTTGTGGCCTCCTTCACGGCTACTTGGATGGGAGACATATAAGTACATGATAGTCACTTATTAAGTTATGGAAATAGAAATGAAGACTCATCCTCTTCTCCGGTTTTATTATCTAAATATTTTTTTACCGATTTTTTGAAGATATTTAAAGATGGACTTGACTGAACATTCGGAGGCAGACCGTTCCAGTCTTTTATACCCTGTATGTAGAAAGTATTTGAAAATGCATTTTTAACATTTGGAATATCCAAAACCACACATACTATTTCTTTTATTATGACTATGGGTATTAACTAGTCTTCTAAAATTGTTACATAAATATTAGAGCTGAGTATTGCCTAGATTTTTCGTATTACGATATATTGTGATTTTTAGCATGTATTGCGATTGCTATATACTGCAAGAAGAATTCTAAATTAAAAGTGATCCTGTTCTTGACAGTATTTATTTCGAAAAGAGATATCAACAACATTAAAAACGTTGTTTTTAAGTCATTAAAATAAAAATTTTAAACATCAGAAAAAATCTACTTATGAAAATTTAATGTTTTGGACTTTGGCACAAACATTAACACTGATTTAGAACTGCATATTGAGAAAGATAAGCTATTTAAACATATTAAATACACATAAACATTAGAATAGGATAATTGCATCTAGTGCTTTTATTAGCATATTCAGTTCATTAGTTCATTTTCTGTAACCGCTTAATCCTAATAAGATAAGATAAGATACAGCTTTATTAATCTCACAATGGAGAAATTCACTGTTACAGGCTCTTGAGGTACCATCAGTAGGGGGTGCAAAAATAGATACAAATACAAACATACACACATACATATATATTATATAAGTAAATAAATAAATAGATACATAAATAGTATAAATTAATAAACAATAAAAGAAAAGAAGGGAACGACTTTATAGACTGGCCTATATTAAAGTGTAATGTATCTGAGTGCAGAGTAGATGGGTTGATATGGTTCACAGTCAGTGGGGTAGATGTGGTTGATTAAAGTGCACGGGGTTTTTATTGCACATAACCGGTATTTTTACAGACAGTTACAAAGTGGCGTTGTACAGTCTGACAGCGGTGGGAATGAACGACCTGCGGTAGCGCTCCTTCCTGCACTGAGGATGTCTCAGCCGTCCACTGAAGGAGCTACTCAGCTTCTCTACAGTCTGGTGCAGTGGGTGAGAGCTGTTGTTCATGATGGATGTGAGCTTTGCTACCATCCTCCTCTCACTCACCTCCTCCACAGAGTCCAGTGGGCAGCCGAGGACAGAGCTGGCCCTCCTGACCAGCTTGTTCAGTTTTTTTACAGGGGTCACAAGGTCACAGGGAGGCTGGAGCCCATCCCAGCCAACTCTGGGCGAGGGCAGAGTCCACCCTGGACAGCTCGCCAGGCAATCGCAGGGCGGAAACACACCTACGGCTTTGCAGCTCCTCTTGTTGAAAGTCAGCAATGTTTTTTTTTTACATGCCTCATACCATAGACAGTGAAAGACATGGCCGGCCTTTGATAACCCAATTAGCTGCACTGGGATGGGGGGGCGGGGGGCTGGGCAGTGGCAACCTTGTGGAGAGTGGGACTCGAACCCCCAACCTTTGGATTAGCGATCCTGCGCCCTATACCACTAAACCACCACTGACCCTATGGAGTATTTTCTATATTTATATAATATTTGATCTCTCTGTCAAAGTTATTCTAGGATTTCCCCAGGTATCCAGGGTTCTGTTGAAAGTTTTACCCTAATTTCCTTTTTTGTTTGTAATTTTAATCACAATTACTTTAAAACACTCCATGAAATATTTATATCGTTACAACCAGTTACATCAGGCCAGTCAACCTCAGCCAGTTTTTGACAAAAAAATATTTACTATAATGGTTAAAAGATCTTATTTTTACCACATAATGTTTCATATTTAACTGACCCCTGACAATTTTACGAAAGCAATAGACTGCACTATGATCACTAAAACCAAGTGATATAACACCACTTTGACAGATTTTTTTTTTGGTTTTGATTACATAAGATGTGGTGAAATAAAGTAAGGTTTACAACAAGCTGTTAACCGAGTAGCAGTTTTAATTACCTGTTTTAAGTCAAACATATCAAGAATGATACAATAATTTTTCCATAGTTTAGTTTTTTTGTTTATAATCTCGATCAAAATCTCCTAAAATTATCATTTCTAGATCAGACCTCACTGTAGAAATGGAGTCTTGAAAAAGATCTAAGAAATTTGATTGGGTAAACAGTTCCTATTAATATTGTTGGTTTTTTTGTTTTGTTTTGTTTTGTTTTGTTTTGCTTTTCAGAGGCTTTCACACCAGACCGATTCTAAGCCATCTTTTTGAAGAACTGATTTACAGTTAAAAGCAAGATCTTTTCTAAAATACATGCAGACCCCTTTCCCATTTCTGTTTCTATCCTTGCATAGGATGGAGTATCCCTCCAGGTGGACTTCTTCATTTGTTACACTATCATCAAGCCAGGTTTCAGTCACTGCTAAAACTGCAATTTTTGTTTTCTGCACTAGTTGTTGGGAGTTCACAGAATTTTGGTTTTCTTTAATGTATTTATAATTTTAACTATTTTAAGATACTGTACACTTTGTACACCTTCACTAAAAGTCGCTTGACATAAATAAATGTGTTGTTAATGTAGAATTCTGCATCTAATAAAATACAATGTCAGTGAGGTCAAAGTGAAATGTTGCCCCTTCCAAAATGGCAGTACCGTTCTCACGCGTGTCGATGGTGCCTTACAGTACGCATGCGCATAACATAACGCACAGAAAGAAGGTCGTGTTTGGTTTCCGGGTTTGAAAATAATTAAAATAATGAGTTTGTGTCTTTGATAGGAAACATGAGTTGTCTCGAAAGTGTTTAAGATTTTTTTTCCCTTTTTTTTTAAATAAATAAATTATTTCTTTCCTGAATGAGTGTAGCCAAAAAAGTTAATGTTTAATATAAATTTTGACATCATGACTGATGGAGGTCACGTACACACACACACACACACACACACACATTCCTTTCTGATCGGATCTCCAGCCTGGGAAGGTAGTTACCTGGTATAACTTGTATAATGGGAGTAATGGGCTTGTCTGTGAGTGGGCTGAGACCACTGCTCTCAATCCAGAGGATTTTTTACCGGAAGTTTTCACTCGGAGTTCACACAGGAGGGAAAATGATGGAGAGCAATAAAGGGCTTCTATTCCGACAGGTAACACACACACACACACACACACACAGAAAAGAAGTCATCATGGAGTGTGAGATATGTTTAATTGCGGGGTTTTGTATCGCGATATAACTGCATAGTTTCCCTCAGATCAACACAGTGGGGGCATTTTGGGGGACCAAGTGTGTGTTTCTGAGTTTCTCCCAGTGCTGGCTGAGGGTTCAGATTTCATTTGGGATTCAGGGTGGGTTTAGGTCAAGGTTAAAAGGTACGGCAAGGGAAAAGGAAATGTATCAGAATAATGAATGTCCCCAAAATAGAGAAGTACAAGTGAGTGTATGAGTATGAGAGTACAGCATGTATGTGTGTGTGTGTGTGTGTGTGTGTGTGTGTATGTATGTCTGAGTTGTGTGTGTGTGTGTCGGTGTGTCGGTGTGAGTGTGTGTCAGATGGATTCTAGACTCATGTTTCAATTCACTTTACAGTCAGTAAACAGCGTGAAGTGTTTTTATTACTCTGCAAAGAGATTATATACAAAACTTTTATAACCTGCAGTGGCAATGATGGAGATTATTATATAGTTTGTAGTTGGGGTAAAACAAGACATCAATAATAAACTTGGTGTGTGTGTGTGTGTGTGTGTGTGTGCTTGGATGCATGCTTGTTATATAGTTGTTTGAATCTTCCAGCAGTACCTACACATATTTGTTGGCAGATGCCGGATCTCGGGAAGCCGTGTTGATTGACCCGGTTCTGGAGACAGTGGATCGGGACATGAAGCTGATTGAGGAGCTTGGACTTAAACTCACTGTGGCAGGTGAATGCATGCACACGCACATATTGAAGGTGCAGTTATTAAGATGGTGCGGATCGGCCCATGGGAAGGAGGGAGGTGGGGTAGAGCACAAACCGTCAGTGACCTCACCCTTACTTGCTGTGCACACTGGGGAATGGCGTCGACCTCGTTAGATATAGAACACTGGAACCAGTGTATTTTATATTACATTTAATCTGAAGTAAAAACAACAGTCACTAGCAAACACTTAATTTTATTCTTGGAAACAAGCTGTGTCTCACATCACATCCTGCAGCTGCACTCTCCCTGGGGCAATAATGATAAGATGTTGAAATGGGAGTTAAAGGAATAACCCTTGTTGGGTTCTAATATATATACTAGTCCTTCTAAAGAAATTAGCATACTGTGATGCTGCTGCAGTGAGATTCTCAAGTGTCCGAACGAAAGGATGGGCATAGTATGACATACATAGATATGTATACTAGTCCTTCTCAAAAAATTAGAATATTGTGATAAAGTTCATTATTTTCTGTAATGTACTGATAAAAATTAAACTTTCATATATTTTACATTCATTGAACCCCAACTGGAATATTTCAGGTCTTTTATTGTTTTAATACTGATGATTTTGGCATACAGCTCATGAAAACCCAAAATCCCTATCTCAAAAAATTAGCATTTTTCATCCCACCATGAAAAAAAGTGCTTTTAATGCAAAAAACAAGTCAACCTTCAAATAATTATGATCAGTTATGCACTCAATACTTGGTCGGGAATCCTTTTGCAGAAATGACTGCTTCAATGCAGCGTGGCATGGAGGCCATCAGCCTGTGGCACTGCTGAGATGTTACGGAGGCCCAGGATGCTTCGATAGCGGCCTTAAGCTCATCCACAGTGTTGGGTCTGGTGTCTCTCAACTTCCTCTTCACAATATCCCACAGATTCTCTATGGGCTTCAGGTCAGGAGAGTTGGCAGGCCAATTGAGCACAGTAATACCATGGTCAGTAAACCATTTAGCAGTGGTTTTGGCACTGTGAGCAGGTGCCAGGTCGTGCTGAAAAATGAAATCTTCATCTACATAAAGCTTTTCAGCAGATGGAAGCATGAAGTGCTCCAAAATCCTCTGCTAGCTAGCTGCATTGACCCTGCCCTTGATAAAACACAGTGGACCAGCACCAGCAGCTGACATGGCACCCCAGACCATCACTGACTGTGGGTACGTGACACTGGACTTCAGGCATTTTGGCATTTCCTTGTCCCCAGTCTTCCTCCAGACTCTGGCACCTTGATTTCCGAATGACATGCAAAATTTGCTTTCATCCGAAAAAAAGTACTTTGGACCACTGAGCAACAGTCCAGTGCTGCTTCGCTGTAGCCCAGGTCAGGAGCTTCTACCGCTGTTTCTGGTTCAAAAGTGGCTTGTCCTGGGGAATGTGGCACCTGTAGCCCATTTCCTGCACACACCTGTGCACAGTGGCTCTGGATGTTTCTACTCCAGACTCAGTCCACTGCTTCCACAGGTCCCCCAAGGTCTGGAATCGGCCCTTCTTTCACGTTTTCCTTCCCACAGACGTCCCACTGAGGTACCTTGATACAGCACTCTGGGAACAGCCTATTCGCTCAGAGATTTCTTTCTTTGTCTTACCCTCTTGCTTGAGGGTGTCAATGATGTCCTTCTGGACAGCAGTCAGGTCGGCAGTCTTACCCATGATTGCGGTTTTGAGTAATGAACCAGGCTGGGAGTTTTTAAAAGCCTCAGGAATCTTTTGCAGGTGTTTAGAGTTAATTGGTTGATTCAGATGATTAGGTTAATAGCTCGTTTAGAGTACCTTTACATGATATGCGAATTTTTTGAGATAGGAATTTTGGGTTTTCATGAGCTGTATGCCAAAATCATCAGTATTAAAACAATAAAAGACCTGAAATATTTCAGTTGGTGTGCAATGAATCTAAAATATATGAAAGTTTAATTTTTATCAGTACATTACAGAAAATAATGAACTTTATCACAATATGCTAATTTTTTGAGAAGGACTAGGAAACATACACTCCCCAACTTACGTTTTTGTTTGGTTCCGGACGGCCGAATGCAAGTTGAAAAAAAAGTAAGTTGTTACTGTATGTTCCATTGATGTATGACGTTCATACTGTACTATACATTCATAAATCGTCGTCGGCAGCCGTACGTCTCGAGAGACAATGGTATAGCGCTATGGTAGGCATTTGTGGTAGTGACTGTAAAGGCCCACCCTAGAGTGACAGTTTCTTAAACAATTATTGCATACAAAAGGGCTTTGGGGAGCCATGGGGGCTCCCCTTTCTTTCCTCTGCTCTTTTCTCAGCTGGCTTGTTTATTCTGTTAGTTTCAGCTTTGTTGACCCCCTCGTTGACGGTGGTCTTCCAGAGTGGTGTTTCAGCAGTGCCTTCCCAGGTGTTGATGTCGATGCCAGATAATTTCATGTCCCGCTTGCACACGTCCTTGTACCGAAGCTGTGGTTTTCCTGTGCGGCGGGAGCCCTCACTCAGCTCTCCATACAACATCTTTCGGGATGTGCCCCTCGTCCATTCGCCATCCGTGACCCAACCACCTAAGTCGTCTCTGGCTCAGCAGTGCTAGCAGACTTGGCATGCCAGCATGCTGTAGTACCTCGGTGTTGGTTACTTTGTCTTGCCATTTTATATGGAGCAGACGCCTGAGACAGCAGAGGTGGAAGCTGTTGAGCCGCTTTTCCTGACAAGCGTATGTGTACCAGGCCTCACTGCCATAAAGGAGTGTCCTGAGTACACAGGCCTGGTAGACACGTGACTTGGTGTTCTCCGGGTATTACTCCAGACACGTTTGTTCAGTTTGGACATCACTGCGGCGGCTTTCCCGATTCTGCATGAGATCTCTGTGTCAAGAGAGAGAGTGTTGGTGATAGTGGATCCCAGGTAGGTAAAGGAGTCCACGACCTCAATCTGCATGTTATTTATGTTGATGTTTGGGACTGTGTTTGTGTCCTGGGCCAGGATGTTTGTCTTCTTCAGGCTGATGGTCAGTCCGAATTCATTACAGGCATGGGACAGGCGATTGACTAGCTCTTGAAGACCAGCCTCAGTGTGGGACGTCAGTGCAGCGTCATCCGCGAACAGCATCTCACGGATGAGGACCTGCCTCACCTTCGTCTTAGCACGCAGTCGAGCTATGTTAAACAATTTTCCATCTGATCTGGTGTGGATATGGATTCCTTCCTCACTGTCAGAGAAGGCATACTGAAGATGCATCGAGAAGAATATCCCAAAGAGTGTCGGTGCTAGGACGCAGCCTTGCTGCACACCACTGCTCACTGGGAAGGCTGCAGAAGTCCCACCATTGAAGCAGACTGTGCTGTGTATGTCCTCGTGAAAGGAGGTCACGATTTGGAGTAACCTTTGGGGACATCATGTCTTCTGCAGGAGGCTGAAGAGTCCGCTTCTGCTGACCAGGTCGAATGCTTTCGTCAGATCTATGAAAGCAATGTAAATGCTTCTGCTGCTCCCGACACTTCTCTTGCAGTTGACGAAGTGCGATCATATCGACTGTGGGCATCGTCAATTTGCTGAAGATCACTTGTCAGTCCAGGACACATAGTCCGTACGTTCCAGCTTGCTCTTCGAAGAGCTGGAGTCTTCGTATTTATCTGTTTTTGTCTGCCTGGTGCAGAATTTACAGCTTGCTTGTCGGGATGGTCAGTCCCTAAGCCCTATGCACCCAGCAAGGCAGGCGAGCTGTGGCGGGACAGCACCTTACGGGCTGGGGGCTGCCCAGCTTGGAGTGGGCGGTAGCTGTCCAGTAAGACACGATGGTCTCTCCCACTGTCGGAAGTAGCCCCGGGCACCCGTATCCTACGCCAATCGGAATGAGCTTTTTACCGGTAACTGCTACTTCCCGTGTTGAGCCGAAGTCTTGCGTCAACGCTGGAGTGTCCTCTCCAGTGTCCTCTCCAGTGCGCTACAAGCCTGGGCGGGAACTATGGAGAACTTGGGCTGCCCAGACGTCAAGTCCCCCCTCTCGGCCTTGCTGATAGCATCCAAAGGAAAGGAAGGTCCAGTACAATTTGGTACCAGCGCAGCTGCAGGAGTTGCCAGAAGGCAGGGGAATCCTTAGACCAACTACCTTAGGGACTCCACTCTGGATTTCTGTAGGGTTTACTCCTTAGCCTTCTCCCAACCAAGGGAATCCACAAGGCAGTGGGACTATTTAACCCATAGTTGGGGGTTTGGGTCATGTGCATCAGGGCGTGTCCACACGCCGGTGGGCCTGCATGCCGCATGTCTGGGGGCCAAACCTCCTCCGAGTCCCCTGTAGTTCAGCCTGAGTCCGCAAGGTACTCAGTTACCATGTGTCGTCGCAAGGAGGCACTACATGGGGCTTGATGGTGGAGAGGCTATGTACTGACAGGGAGAGACTTACTCACTCGGCTCCCCTTTTCACAGGCAAGCTGCTAGTCAGCGGTGTTCGTTGAAGGCGAGAGGTGACAAGCACTACTACTATGACCACAACTACCACACTTTGCGCATCACAACACCCATTTGACCCATAATGTACTATAGATTCATAAATACCATTAGCGTATCTTATAAAACACCCCTAAATCAATGCCATTTAAAAAGCCATTTGGAACCATTTTCCACATTAAAGAAACTGGGAGCCATAAGTCCTTTTTTGAGATTTAAAATCAAATAACACTGCATATAATGTTTTTCCATTTTTTCTTTCATGTTAATATGTTAATATGTTAATGTGTTGCATTGATTTAAATGACTGCAGAGACAATTAAATTACAATTCTGCATGCAACAAAAACATTTAGATTAAAAACAAATCGCCAGCCTCCTGCAACCCTAATTAGGATTAAGTGGTTCTGAAAATGAATGAATATGTTCGAGTCCTTCTTGTATTTTTATAAAGAACAAGAACATTTGTCCCACGAAGCGTGGGATGCAGTGCAGCCAGATGTGTTCACGGGTTGGGTAGCCAACCTCACCATCATGCCCTTTGTGGGATCTTCTGTTTCTTTATTCGTTATATTAATGTTGTTTTGTCGTAGTTTTAATTTACAAAAACGACACCAACAGAAAGGTATATGAAGACTTATTTTAAGAAGGAGCCTGCTCAACATTCTTTTAAATAATATAAATGCTTAATACTTCACTGACCGACCCATTCTCAGAGTGGAGACTGAACCACACCCAGTCTTTTATTCTGTCACTGGGAGGAGAGTTATTTAATTCGGAGATTGCTGTGTATAAGCTCATCCACCGTCTCTTACTTCAGCTATGATTGCCGTTCCTGGATTACAAACTGCGGCGGCGGAAAAATCTCGCTTGCTCGCTTGCTGCTCTGCTGCCGGCTGATGGTGAGAGCACTCCTTGCCATGAGCACAAGAATTTGGAAATCCACCAACACAGCAGATCAAAAACACTGAGACTCTCAATGTAGCTGATTAATATAACGATAGGCATGTCCACAAAATCACCCCGCCCACACCAACTAAATATCCGCCCACACCCGTGACTTGTTAATTTTCATCTATCTAATTTTCAACCCTAAAAGAGCATTTTTGAAAGGGTACTGAAGAGAGTGCTCTGTACTACTGGTGGTCTAGAGGTATAGAGCGCTGGATTGCTAATCCTAAGGTTGGGGGTTCGAGTCCCCACAGGGTTGTCACTGCCCCCCCAGTGCAGCTAACTGGGTTATCAAAGGCAGGCCATGTCTCTCACTGTCTATGGTGAGAGGCATGTAAAAGAACCAATGCTGACTTTCGTAAAGAGTAGACTGCAAAGCCATCAGCATGTTTCTGTCTCTTGCTAAAAGGGTTGTGTCAGAAGGGCATCCGACATAAAATCCTATGCCAAACCAAACGTCCGAATCATTCGGCGAATCATTGTGGCGACCCCTGATGAAGGGGAAAAAGCCGAAAGGAAATCTCTACTGTACATACATGTACTTGACATTCACGGGTGTTCGGTTCCGGGCCCTCCCACGAATCGAGACCATCCGCAAGTTCTGTACCCGGAAGTAAAACCCCATGTATGACGTCACATGCGCGAATGAGCAGCTGTAAGTAAAATACTATGTATCTATTACATGCGCTAAAATATGCTTCTGAAACACATTCTATAGACAGTCTTGCTCATTAATACAATATTAATGTAGTAAAATGTAGTAATGATTAAGAAAAACTTTTCAATTTTTACTGTTATATTTATTGATGATAAAATATAAACATTATACAGCATACGCATAAAACACTTTTCAGTGCATTCTCTTTATAAACATACAGCACTGTAGTTTTCAAAAATGCCCACTAGTAGAGGAACATACTGTATTGCATTAGGCATGACACGACTGAATTCAGGTACTAACTGCATTAAGTCCGAGCAGCTCGACCACGCCCCCCCCAACCGGAGCCGAAGTACAAAACAGTTTTAGAGTGATAGAGTAAGAGGCGTGACAAACCAAAGAAGCGGTGATGTTGATGTGAGTTAATCCTCTGGCGCAGAGCTGAGCGTGCTTTTGTTTATTGGGAGTAAATGAGAATAGTGAATTCAGGTAAGCAGCTCAGCTACGCCCCTCAGGAAGTAAACAGTTCGTGAGAGCCACAGTGCCAAAATGAAAGTTCCCCAAAACACAGACCATAACAAAAGGACATAAAAGAACAAGAAATGTAATAAATTGGATCAACAAAACACAATGAGAAACATGCTCCACCACAGTAAATAAAATATAACACACAAACTTTTTAAACATTACCTTAGGTCATGTACTGGAATAATAATTTACAAAGACTTTAATAGTGGAGTGTTTTACAACAGTTCAAACATTACTGTATTCCTCTTCAGCAATGACCTGACTTCAGACGAAACTCTCGTTTCTTCCGGAGAAAGTCTTATTTCTTCAGAAGAGACATACAACCTCATTACCTTTTTCTGGTGCTTAAGCAGGTGTTTTAGTGACATCATAGAACTTAACTGGTAATTAAAACACACTAAAAAAGGCTCATTGCCAACTTGTGCGCAAATGAGGAAATAGGGGCGTTACATCACCTCAACCAATCAGAAGGAAGGAGGACAGCCATTGGCTGAATTTGAATCACGTGCGAGCTGCTCGGCAGTCCGTGAATACTCAAACCGCGAGTGCAAAACCGCGAATAGTCAAGGGCCTACTGTACATTATACTACATAGTGCCTGTGTCTCTTTTCTAAGGATTACACATAATCCTTTGTGTGATTCCACCCCCAGCCAACACACACTGCCATGCAGATCATGTGACAGGAACTGGGCTGCTAAAGAAGCAGGTATTTGGGCTGAAGAGTGCAATATCAAAACACAGTGGAGCACGTGCTGACATCCTCCTGTCTGAAGGGGACGCCATTACTTTTGGAAAACATGTAAGAAAAAACTATTTTTTTATGTGCACTTATTTACAATCATAATTAATCAACATTAATAAAGTTGAATTTATTCAGAGGAAAATATTATCCCCCAAATCTATTTATAGGCTTCTACAATTGATTGTTACTTGAATTGACAGGTGAGAGAAGAACACACCCAGTTATACTCTGTTGAACTTCATGGATTTCTACAGCATCATCAGGATTCAAGCGTCTGATATGTTTGTTGGAACCTGTTAATTTCCAGTGTTCACACTCATAAATATGGTCTGTGTGTTTGTCAGTGTTTGATGGTGAGAGAGACTCCAGGACACACAGATGGTTGTGTGACATTTGTGACAGGAGACGAGTCAATGGCCTTCACTGGAGATGCACTGCTGATTAGAGGTTGTGGGAGAACTGACTTCCAACAAGGTCTCTTTCTCTCACACACACACACACACACACAATACATACTCTCTCTTACTGACACACCCACTCATACACACTCTCACACATACACACTCTCACACCTACACACGCACACACACACATACTCATACATACATATTCACCCACACTCACATATACTTGCACACTCTCACATACACACACACATACTCTCTCACATCCACACACTCACACATGCATATACACTGTCTCACACACATACATACGTTCTCATACAGTGACACATACATACTCTTACATACATGCCCTCACACACTCACAGATACAGACTCACACGCTTACTTACACATACATACTCACATATACACATACTCTTTCACAATCACACTCACATACTCACTCACACATACATACTTTGTCACACTCACACATATACACATACATACTCACTCACTCACACATACATACATACATACATACATATTTATACACTCTCACATATACACTCACTCACATATACATATTCTCACACACACTCACACATACACACTCTTAGATATACACACACTCACACATACATACATACATACACACACTCTCTCACATACACACTCTTACATATACAGACGCGCCCCAACTTAAGTTTGGTTCCAGACGGCCGAACGCGAGTTGAAAAAAAACTTAAGTTGTTACTGTATGTTCCAGTGACATATGACATTCATACTGTACTATACATCCATAAATACCATTACTGTATCTCATAAAACACCCCAAAATCAATAATTATAAACATAACATTGTAAAATAATATCAAATAGATCAAATAATATCTACACTAATTTCAATTAAATTAAATTCAAGCAAAATAATTTCAAATAGATACATTTTAATCAAATTCTCTCATCAAATATCAAATACAGTATCAAATATAACCTTTAACATGCTCTATGATTCAATCTTTCTGCTTGTAAATGGTTGTGATGGTCTATGGATGGTCACTTTACATGAAGCTGAGCCGAGTCACTTTACATGAAGCTTAAAACAGCCAATCAACATTTACAATATGTGAGGTGCTTCACCGAAAATAGTTCACTTACTTGTGCTTGAGACAAAGCGCGGGTTATCCGGACTTCCGGTCTTTCAAGTGAGCAAGGGCGCCATTGAACACTTGTTTATGCCAGAAAACTTGCACCCATGCTAGTAGGCTTACACTTGTGACCAACCATATTTGCTTCAGGTTAAAAAAGTCCGCAGAACAGTGTAAACACAAAGATCACAGAGACGACATCTTAACACAAGGGTAACATGCACTACTGAACTGGGAAGCAGGAGGGGCACGTCTTTCGTTTGTAAACAATGGACGCAGCGTCATTACGTCAGAATACTATGTAGGCACGTCTCATACTACAGAGAGCACGCTAAACTCAAAATTTTACAATTAAAAAAAAAACAAAAAAAACGTAATATCGAAAAAACGTAAAACGAATGAAAAGTCGGAGAGCGTCTGTACACACACCCTCACTCACACATACTTACATTCTCACTCACACACACATTCACAGGCACATACCTACCCTCATGTACATACTCATACACACATGCTCTCATACACTCACAAATACATACTCACACGTACATACAGACTCACACACTCTTACATACTCACTCACATATACACAAATTCACACATGCATACTTTCTCTCACACACACACACACACACACACACACACACACACACACACACAGACTCTCACGTACACACTCTCACATACATGCCCATATACACGCACACGCACATCCACATATACGCATATTCATACTCTCTCACACTCGGATACATTCACTCACACATACATACTCTCACACACACACACTCGCATACCTACGCATTCACACATACATACTCTCTTACTCCCACAAATACATACCTGCATACTATTACACCCACTCACACGCACTCACTCACATACATACTGTCTCACTCTCATAAATACACACATACATACATACTCTCACCCTCACTCAAACATACAAACTCAGACTCTCACACCCACACACAGTCCTCTTCCTTCATCCGTCGGAATGTTGATGACCACAGAAATTAACATGGCAAGGTTTGCCTGTGTCTACATAGGTAGCTGAAAAGGCCGATTTGTGTACACAGGACATGTGTGGGCTGGTCTGTCCCGTTGGATACTGGCGGCGCGCTGCTTGCGTCTTTGGCGTGTCTGCTCAGTGAGGGTGGTGTGCCAGTCCTCTGCTAACTTTGATCCCTGTGTGGTGGCTCTATGGCCATGCAGGCCGGTCAGCAGTGCAGATTTCCCAAGACTGTATCGATGTTGAAGTTTTTGAACGAGGCTTTCAGACTGTCCTTGAAGTGCTTTTTCTGAACACCAGCAGTGCACTTTCCTAGGCTGAGCTCTCCATAGAGGAGCTGCTTGGGGATATGGCTCTCCAGCATGTGTACAACATGGCAGGCCCATCTGATCTGAGATTTGTTGATCATTCATGGGCTATTCCAGAAAAGCATGTTCCCCGGGGTCATACACGCTCCCCTTGGGGGACGCACCCCACTATTTAAGAAGCACTGCCCTAGACAGACAGCTCACCTACCGTAAATATCTTGAAGGATGCGCCAACAAGATCGCTAAAAGAAATTGCATTCTAAGAAAGCTTACAAGAACCACATGGGGAGCATCTCGAACCGTTCTGTGAACATTAATCTTGGCCTTATGCTTCAGTGCTGCTGAATATTATGCCCCTGTTTGGACCAGAAGTTCACAACAAAACTTATCAATACTAAGCTGAGGGAGTCAATGCGAACCATCGGAGGGTGCCTCAAGTCAACACCGACCCAGTGGCTTCCAGTTGTGAGTTCAATTGCACCACATCAGAAGGGAAAATGTAAAAGGCTTAAAGACATGGCAGATAATATACCTCTGGAACAAGTATACATGAATGCCCCAACAACCTCAAGACTCAAGTCAAGAAACCTTTTCTACAAAGCAGAGCTTGAAGACTTTGATCCAACAGAAGCATGGAGAACAGAATGGGAAGGAAATGTTCCAACAGGTGGGAATGAGATAGATGATCCGACTCAACCCTTTCCTGGCTTTAAAACTTTTAAATGAAAACACTGGGTGGTAACCAACAGACTCAGAGCAAGATATGCAAAGACTGCCTACACGATGCACTAAAGAACTCCCCTAAATGCCCTCGGTGTACCAGCGCTCCTGAAACAACAGACCATATCATTCTAAATTGTCCAATATCAAGACTGGAAGGCGGCTATGCATCGGTTCAGAAAGCAGATGATGAACTCACGGCCTGGATAAATAAACATAATCTGGAGGTGTAGCCATACAACACTAACTATTACATTGTAAACAAATACAGTACATAATTAGGTTCATTATTACGTACTATGTTTTGCTCTTTTGTGCATTAATGTATGTATTAATACACCTCGTTTTCAAATTACTGTATATACAACTGTATTGATGGAAGTAGACATTCACCTGAATGCATAGTTTTAATGCAGAGAGTAGTTTTAACTATTTGTTATGGGAAATATTGTTTGACTCTTCGAACAAATCGATAATCGATCACATTTTTGGGACAAATTGTGTTCAACCATCGAGGTTCCGTTGTGTGTGTGTGGGTTTGTGTGTGTGTGTGTGTGTGTGTGTATATATGTGTATATATGTGTGTGTGTGTATGTATGTATGTGTGTGTGTATGTGTATATGTGTACACATATTACACACGTACCGACATGTACACCGACCATAGGTTGGAGACCATGGGCACATTCTGACACATCGTTGTTGATGACTCAGAAGGCCAATGCGAGATGCACAGAGCCTGCCACACTTGTCGCATCTGTATAGATCAGCTACTGCGTGGGAGTCTGATTTTCTTTTGGTTCTCCTCGCATTAACTGTCAGTGAGGTTGGCTTCTCCTTTTGACAGTCCCTGTTATACTGCATTCTGCCAGCTTGTTCGTTCTGCTGCTACCTGTTCACGGGGCCCTGTAACAATGCCAACAGCTTTTATGATTTTCTTGCAGACATCTTTGTACCACAGCTTTGGTTGACCAACAGATCTTTGCAATGAGGAAAGCTCTTCTTATAGAATGTCCTTGGGGATGCAACCATTTTTGATGCAGTGGACGTGGCCAAGCCAGTGTAATCTTCGATGCCTCAGGAGGGTGTATAAGCTGGGTAGGCCTGCATGAGACGGAACTTGAGCAGTTGTCACCTTTTCCTGCGATTTTATGCCCAGGACATTGTCGGAGATTCCTAAGGTAAAAGTTGTTTCACCGCTTTTCCTGTCTCGAGTATGTTGTACAGGACTCCGTGCCATGCAGTAGTGTGCTGATGATGCAAGCATTGTAAACGGACATCTTGATTTTAACAGTAAGCAACTTATTTGACCATACCCTTGTCCTCAACCTTGCAAGTGTTGATGCAGCCTTTCCAATCCTCTTGTCAATCTCGGCATCAAGAGAGAGGTTGTCAGATTGTGGAGCCAAAATAGGTGAACTCATGTACTACTTTGAGGATGGCGTCATCAATCCTGATGATCGCTGGTAAATGTGGTGTCTTTTTCATACTCATGGTCAGACCAAACAACCTGTATGCCTCAGAGAAGCAGTCTATTAATGTATGGACATTCTTCAGTGTGGGTCAGCAGTGTTGCATCACCTGTGAACAGGACGTCTCTGATCAATCTGGCCCAGGTTTAGTCCTGGCACGTAGGTGAGCTTGATTGAATAGCTTGCTGTCAGTTTGGGTGCGTAGGTAGACACCTTCAGTTGCATCGTCAACGGCGTCTTTTAACAGCAGTGAGAAGATTCTGAAAAGAGTGTGGGAGCAAGCATGCAGCCTTGTTTGACACCATGTTTGATCACTAACGGTTCTGATGTTCTACCATCAAACTGTACTGTGCCCATAGTCTAGGAATAGAACGCTACCATTACCTTCAAGAGCATTGTTGGGTAACCAATCTTCTGTAACATCTGGAAAAGGCCATTTCTGCTGACAGGATCGAAAGCCTCGGTGAGATCAATGAAGGCTATATAGAATAACTTGTGGTGTTCTCAGCATTTTTCCTGCAGCTGTCGTAGAGAGAATACCATGTCAACTGTGGAATGCTTTGCACGGAATCCGCATTGCGATTAAGGATACACTTGGTTGGCGAGCATCTGTAGCTATGACAGAATGACTCAAGCATACGAGTCCTTCTCAAAAAATTAGCATATTGTGATAAAGTTCATTATTTTCTGTAATGTACTGATAAAAATTAAACTTGCATATATTTTAGAGTCATTGCACACCAACTGAAATATTTCAGGTCTTTTATTGTTTTAATCCTGATGATGATTTTGGCATACAGCTCATGAAAACCCAAAATTCCTATCTCAAAAAATGAGCATATCATGTTCAGGTAGTCTAAATGAGCTATTAACCTAATCATCTGAATCAACCAATTAACTCTAAACACCTGCAAAAGATTCCTGAGGCTTTTAAAAACTCCCAGCCTGGTTCATTACTCAAAACCACAATCATGGGTAAGACCTGATGCTGTCCAGAAGGCCATCATTGACACCCTCAAGCAAGAGGGTAAGACACAGAAAGAAATCTGAGTGAATAGGCTGTTCCCAGAGTGCTCCATCAAGGCACTTCAGTGGGACGTCTGTGGGAAGGAAAAAGTGTGTCAGAAAACGCTGCACAACCAGAAGAGGTGACCGGACCCTGAGGAAGATTGTGGAGAAGGGCCGATTCCAGACCTTGCGGGACCTGTGGAAGCAGTGGACTGGGGTACAGGTGCCGCATTCCCCAGGTCAAGCCACTTTTGAACCAGAAACAGAGGCAGAAGCGGCTGACCTGGGCTACAGAGAAGCAGCACTGGACTGTTGCTCAGTGGTCCAAAGTACTTTTTTCGGATGAAAGCAAATTTTGCATATCATTCGGAAATAAGGGACCAGAGTCTGGAGGATGACTGGGGAGAAGGAAATGCCTGAAGTCCAGTGTCAAGTACCCACAGTCAGTGATGGTCTGGGGTGCCATGTCAGCTGCTGGTGTTGGTCCACTGTGTTTTATCAAAGGCAGGGTCAATGCAGCCAGCTATCAGGAGATTTTGGAGCACTTCATGCTTCCAGCTGCTGAAAAGCTTTATGGAGATGAAGATTTTATTTTTCAGCACGACCTGGCACCTGCTCACAGTGCCAAAACCACTGCTAAATGGTTTACTGACCATGGTATTACTGGGCTCAATTGGCCTGCCAACTCTCCTGACCTGAAGCCCACAGAGAATCTGTGGGATATTGTGAAGAGAAAGTTGGGAGACACCAGACCCAACACTGTGGATGAGCTTAAGGCCGCTATCGAAGCATCCTGGGCCTCCGTAACACCTCAGCAGTGCCACAGGCCGATTGGCTCCATGCCACGCCGCATTGAAGCAGTCATTTCTGCAAAAGGATTCCCAACCAAGTATTGAGTGCATAACTGAACATCATTATTTGAAGGTTGACTTTTTTTGTATTAAAAACACTTTATTTTTAATTATTATTGGTCGGATGAAATATGCTAATTTTTTAAGATAGGAATTTTGGGTTTTCATGAGCTGTATGCCAAAATCATCATCAGTATTAAAACAATAAAAGGTTTGAACTTTATCCATCTACTCTGCACTCAGATACATTACACTTGAATATAGGCCAGTCTATAAAGTTGCTCCATTCTTTTCTTTTATTGTTTATTAATTTATACTATTTATGTATCTATTTATTTATTTACTTATATAATATATATGTATGTGTGTATGTTTGTACTTGTATCTATTTTTGCACCCCCTACTGATAGTACCTCAAGAGCCTGTAACAGTGAATTTCTCCATTGTGAGATTAATAAAGCTGGATCTTATCTTATCTTATCTTAACTACTTCAGTTGTGTGTAATGAATGTAAAATATACGAAAGTCTAATTTTTATCAGTACATTACAGAAAATAATGAACTTTATCACAATATGCTAATTTTTTGAGAAGGACTAGTACATCTTCCCAAAAATACTGAGGAGGGAAATTCCTCTGTAGTTGTTGGTTACTTCTGTCATTTTTATTTTTGTAGTGTTGTAAGGCAGTTGGTGTTTAGAGAAAAAGATGCAGAGGATAGGGTGAGATGGAGGCAGATGATTCACTGTGGCAACTCCTGAAGGGAAAAGCCGACAGGAAAAGAAGTAATCTCTCTCATTGTCTCTCATGTCTTGAGGTATGGTGTCTTCATGCCAACATTGACGAAGAATCTAATGAAGCGGTAGAAGTAGTGAGGTTTTGCACTTTTTGATGAGGTCTGGTGGAATCGCGTTTTCTCCAAGGACCTTGCCTGAGGCCAAGCTGTCGATGGCTTTGCGGTGTGTGTGTGTGTGTGTGTGTGTGTATGAATGTTGGAGGTGAGAATGATGATTTCAGATGAAACCGAAATGTTTGATTTTATGAACAGCGATGTTAAACTCACTTTGCATCATCATGATGTAACTCGAACGTTTTTACTTTTACTTTAGTTGTGTACGCAGGGTCACATGGTGCTACACTGTACACTCCACTGTTTACCCTGAAACTGCCCCACAATACCACAAGATACACCTTAAACAGCCACGAGAGCAACACTGCCATCATGGGAGTTGAAGGTTAACTGAGCCTTCATTGTATAGCTGATATGTAATTTCCAACACGGACGCATGGTGGCAGAAGTGTTTATGTAATTAAGTCCACATGCTAAAAAGTGTCACTCGGCACATCACTTAATGCTCAAACCGCTCAATCCTGCTCGGGTCATAGGGAGGGTGGAGCCTATCTCAGCCAACACTGGGTGAAGGCGGTGTACACTCTGACCAGCTCACCGGAGCATTATTGTTAATTGTATCATAATTATTTAAATTTAATGATCATTTATACAGAGATAAGTCAAACTTGCTCACTCATCATTATTTTAGTTGTGATTTTAAAGGTTTAACACTGAAACAGATTTTGTTTTGGCTTTTTTCTCAGGTTGTTCAAGTAGACTGTACAAATCTGTTCATGAGAAAATCTTCACTTTACCCGGACACTGTCTTATTTATCCTGCACATGACTACAAAGGTGTGTGTGTGTGTGTGTGTGTGTTTCATACTTTATATCACAAATGTCTGAGGAATTTATGTATAAATGGGGAGATTAAGGTGTGTGTGTGTGTGTGTGTGTGTGTGTGTGTGTGTAGGGCAGACTGTGTCCTCGGTGGAGGAGGAGAAAAAGTTTAACCCGAGATTAACACGCCCTTTGGAGGAGTTTGTGGAAATCATGAGCAATCTGAATCTCCCGAAACCGGCACAAATTGGTACAGATGCACATTTGTTGTTTACAGATGTGTGTATTACATTCAGATGTTCATTAAGATGTGTGTTTGTGATTTTTGTGCAGATGTGGCTGTTCCTGCTAACCTGCTGTGTGGCCTTCATGATGTTTAGTAAGGAGGTTAAAACATACACACACACACACACACATGTTGTGTGTGTGTAATCCTTTCTTTGATCTAAAAGTGTTTAATGATTACAGTTCGATTGTTGAATTTATTCATAATAAAAAATAGCACTCATTAATCTGAAATAAACACTTTCTGAAAATGTATCATTGGTAAAACTTACACTTACATACTCACACACAGGAAATCATTCCTATCTGTGAACATTAAACTGTACATGCTCGTCCATATAGCAACAGCATCCACTGTTATACATTTACAGTCTACTGTTTATCATATTGATAATACTGTACATATCCCTCACTGACTCCATTCATTCTCCATCTGTTTATATACATATTACTCACTTCTCATTTATACTTAGACATTGTAACATAGATTTCAGTATCTATATTTGTATAGCTCGAGCGGCGGATCAACGAGGTGCGTGAATATCACCCCGGAGACTGCAAACTAATCCAGGTTAACGCCACAGCCATCTGTGGCCGAGAGTCCAAGGGAGCTGATTGGCGTACTTCACTTCCCTGTCACTCACAGTGATCGCCAGCCAATCACAGGTGTCCTTCAGCTCATCCATGCAAGGGGGTGGATAGTGCTTTCCCTCCGATTGTGGTAGACTATCCCAAATACGCTTACGCTGCAGTTTATAAAGAGGCAGGTGACGAATGTTGCATGTCACAGTGTGCGTGCTTTCGCCCCTCCCTGGTCGGTGGTGGTCGTGTGATAGGGAGGGCAATACCTGATAGGGGGAAATCGGATAAGTTGAAATTAGGGAGAAAATCGGGAGTGGGACGGTGTATTCTATACAAAAAGATGTACTTTTTTCAATATTCAGATTTTAATCTTAATTTTATTCTTTTCTTTGTACGATTTCCTCTGGAATCAATACAGTCGCTGATTCTGATTGTGACACTTTGTGGGCAGCCGTAGTTTAAGGCTGAGAGATGCATTTTGGATCCGAAAGGTAGCTGGTTTGAACCCAAATACTTCGAGTGGAAGAGAGAGGAAATACTCGGGTGTGTGTGTGTGTGTGTGTGTGAGAGAGAGAGAGCGAGACAGAGAGAGGATAGTGTGTGTGTGTGTGCGCACGCGTGTGTAAGAGGGAGAGAGAACTGAGTGTGTGAGCGAGAGAGAGAGAGAGAGGGAACTGTGTGTGTGTGTGTGAGCGAGACAGAGAGACAGATAGAGAGAGAGGATACTGTGTGTGTGTGTGTGTGTGTGTGTGTGTGTATGTGTGTGTGCGTGACAGACAGAGAGAGAACTGTGTGTGTGTGTGAGCGAGAGAGAGAGAGAACTGTGAGAGAGAGAGAGAAAAAACTGTGTGTGAGAGAGAGAGAGATCGGAGAGAGATTTTTTAAAAACTATTTTTTAAGACGGAAAGAAACACTTGTTTGTAAAACATGAAATGAAACGAATACATTAAAGATATATTAGAGTACAGACGCTCCCCGACTTATGTTCATTCGTTTTATGTTTTTTCGATTTTACATTTTTATTTTATTTTTTTTTTTTTAAATGTGTCAAATTTTGAGTGCTCTCTGTTGTACAAGACGTACCTACGTATTACGCTGATGTAATGATGTTGCGTCCATTGTTTACAAATAACAGACTGAACGTGCCCCACCTTCTTCCCAGTTTGGTGCATGTTACCCTTGTGTTAAGACGTCGTCTCTGTGATCTTTGTGTTTTCACTGTTTTGCGGACTTTTGTAAATCTAAGCAAATGTGGTTGGTCAGAAGCGTAACCTACTAGCATGGCTGCAAATTTTCCAGCATATGCCGGAATTTCCGGTTTTCCCAAGACTGAATTAACTATCTGCTCGGATCAGCGCAATTTACCTTGCATACTCAGTTAAGCAAAGAGAGTTGTAAAGTGAATAAAAACCCGAATCCAGAAAAGAAAGAGAACTCTCTGCTCTGCTGGTGATTCACATTAGTGCAGGCTGAGTGCTAAACAAGTGTTGAAAGACCGGAAGTCCGGATAACCCGCGCTTTGTCTCAAGCACAAGCAAGTGAACTACTTTCGGTGGAGCGCCTCACATATTGTAAGCGTTGATTGGCTGTTTTAGCTTCATGTAAAGTGACTCAGCTCAGCTTCATGTGAAGTGACCATCCGTCGACCATCGGAACCATTTACAAGCAGAAAGATCGCATCACAGAGCATGTTAAAGGTTATATTTGATACTGTATTTGTATTTGATGAGTGAATTTGATTAAAATTTATCTATTTGAAATTATTTTGCTTGAGTTTAATTTGTTTGAAATTAATATTGTTATTATTTGATATTATTTTACAATGTTATGTTTATAATTATTGATTTAGGGGTGTTTTATGAGATACGGTAATGGTATTTATGGATGTATAGTACAGTATGAACATCATACATCACTGGAACATACAGTAGCAACTTACTTTTTTTTTTTTTTTTTTTCCTTTTTTCACCTTATGTTCGGCCGTTCGGAACCGAACTAAAACGTAAGTTCAGGAGTGTCTGTACACACAAAAATAAGAAAATAAAAAAAAATTAAAAGTAACTAAACAACAAAGGAACCTAACAAACTTAACCACCTTGATCTTAACAGAGAAGGTATTTTTATAATCAGCACAAATCTTTAAACCAATATCGGTGAAACTGCAGCTTCAGAACATAAACCGTCAGGTTCACACCATACTTTCTTACAGGACTATGAGTCTTTCATTGAACTATAATGATTATAATCAACCATCACGCTAAGGAGGAGGCTCAAGAGAACTCGGGGGTGCAGAAGGAATAAGGAAGAATAAACGTGATTAGGCCAGGAAAAGAACCCATACGGCTTTTCAGCAAGTGTACTTGAAGGGAGAAAATCGGGGAAACCTCAGAAATCAAGGGTGGAAGTGGAAGCATATTTGAAGGCTGCACACTCAGACAAAATCAGGCATAAAGCACTGTGTAGAAACAGCAGAACCGAGCCAGTGGAAAAACCTGAGAAATCGTTAGAAGAGAAAGAACCTTCCTTGGGAGAAGTAAGAGAGATTGTCAAGAAAGCTAAGAACACGTTCAGCACCAAGGCTAAATGGAATAATGTATAAGGTGTACAAAAAGTGCTCCAAGCTTATCACTAGGTTATGGAAGCTAATAAAAGTTATTTGGAGGAAGGGGAAGATACCATCAAGTTGGCAAATGGCTGAAGGATGCTTCATACCAAAGGAGGAGGAATCGACAGAAATCGGGCAGTTCAGAACCATGTCTCTTCTCAATGTGGAAGGAAAAATCTTCTTGCTGTGCTCGCAAGACAAATGACCTCCTACATGGTAGAAAATAAGTTTACATACATATGTGCAGTGTCCATACACATGCACAGTCGCTACTTTTTGCAAGGCACGATACTCTGAGCGGCTCATACATTTTCTTATTTGCATTCTTCCTTGCGAAAGTTTGTTTTGTTTATTTTTTGTGAAATCGCCAGCATAATTATTCGAATACGTATTATCCGACCCAAAAATGGATTTCTGTACTCAGACCAAAGAAAACTTTCTAAGTACGTTTTTTAAGTACCAGTTGGCAGCTATGCAACACAGAGACTGCAGCCTGCTGCAGTCCAGGAAACAGTGGAACACCGTTTCTCTGAGGGAACAGAACCGACACCTTTCATCAACACCTGGATTTAAAATAGACATAAAACCATTCACGGCAACAGCACCATATATAACCCTCCACTGTAAATCTCCACGCCTTTTGTTAACGGTTGTTTGTTCAGTACTCTCCATGAAGGGTCCACTTCTGCTTTCAAACCCAGATGGACCCTCCATGGTGTTTCAGTCCGACCTTTTAGTTTCTCTCTATTTAACACTTTCACCATCAGTTTGTACATTATTTTACCAGAAGTGTTACACAGACGTGCAGACACATCATGTTCTAAAAACCAATCAGAACAGTCTTTGAAATCCAGACCGAGGTTCTCCACATGAAAGGGTTCGTTTTGCCACACTTCAAAAAGATCATGTGTCTCGACAAGTTTCCCTGACGTCCTTTGCGAGGCTGTGTGTGGTTCGGGGTGATTGCGGTCTAAAAGATGATTTTCAGTGCAATTAAATATTAACACCCCCCCCCCCTCCCCTCCCCCCCCTCCCCGATAATCAGGTACTCATCCCGACGGAACCTCTGGATCACATCATCCAGTGTGCTTAAAAACAAGAGTTTCTCTGTTGTTGGTGTAAGAGAAGAAGATGCAGAGGATAGAGCAAGATGGAGGCAGATGATTCACTGTGGTGACCCCTGACGGGAACAGCTGAAAGGAAAAGAAGAAGAAGAAGAAGAAGAAGATTGTAACTTTTGAAATATGGCCCGCCATCACATCTTCAATAAGTACAGAAACCAGGTTAAAATCTCAGGAGAATAAAATTCCAACTCCCCCACTATTGGCACTTTTGTGACTAAAATATACCTGTCCGTTCCATTCCCTCCTCCAGTCACCTTCATTGTCCATGGTGTTGTGTGTCTCCTGAATAAAAACAACATTTAGTTTCTTCACATAAATCAAACTAAAAATCAAGACCCTTTTTATGTCGTCTCGCTCTGTTTGTATTTAGCGTGGCAATTTTAAAAGTCTCCATGT